>CM076575.1:30794023-31114131 GCA_034641835.2 Pinus albicaulis
ACGCATGTCTGTATGAGGCTTGTTGGAGGGGCCGTAAGGACTAATTCCTACAACAAAAGTAAGGGAAAATCAGCGTATGAGAGCAGCTCTAAGGAGTGCCTGATCTTGCTAACCACAAAAAAAAATATGATTGATTTTATAAAATCTTGTCAACCCTACCGCTGCCTTCTACATAATTCTGTATACAAGTTTAAATCTATTGAAATTTTAACAATAAAAATCATAGATATCAGGAAAATACCTTTAGAACTTATCAATACACACTCTCCCTCTTTGAGTTGTCGAAGGTTGCAATTTTATCTCCATATGCTAGCAACGAGCCACATGTTTTCTACTCCGAATTGCAGAGAAACCCCCAAATCAGGAGAATAATATCTCAATTAAAGCTGGAAAAAGAGTTAAACCAGATCTGATATAATAAAATCGCGTTAAGAATATAGTCGAATCCAGAGTGCAGCGAAGAATAGAAGGGTATGGCATCTGCGCCGAAATCATAAAGATTGTTAAAGATCACCAAACTCTGTCCCGAACTTGGCCAAGGGAAAATAGCCGCCCGAAATTAAAGTTTCAGAAGCTGCTGAAATTAAATTTTAAGAAGCCGCTCGAAATTAAAGTTTAAGAAGCTGCCCAAAATTAAATTTTAAGAGGTACCAAAATCTTATAAAGCAATTGCAATAGTCGTTTTGATTTTCATAAAGTTCTAATTTTATTTCAGCAAAAGGAGGTCATCTAGTATTTTTATTTGAGCAAAGGAGGTCATTTCACATCTAGGAATACATTTTAAGAGGTCCATTTACTAGAGTTTAGACTAGCGGCCAAATTAGATTTTAATAGGTAGTAAAAAATTATAAAGCAATTTCTATGTTGGCTTTGGTTTTTATTAAGTTTTATTTTTATTTGAGTAAAAGGAGGTCATCTAGTATTTTTGGTTTTCATTAAGTTTTATTTTTATTTCAAGAACAGAAGTTCAATTCAAATAGAAGCTATATTTAATATTTAATGATGTTGAAGACTCATAAAGTAATAATGTTAGTTTAATTAGAGCATTAATAAAAACTATATTAGGGAATATAGTTTTTACACGGGAGCTCGTGCGTGCTACTTGATCTAGGCTGGTGTTTGAAATTCTGACTTTGCCCTCTGCTACCATGCCCCCCAGAGGAAAAAGGGAATTTAGTGGTTATGGGTTAAGGGCTTATGTTTTGTGATAATTGGACTCGTAATCCCCTTATCACCACTATTTGGGGTTCCCCTATCAATTGCTCTCGCTGCCTTCCCTCTAGGTCCCCTAGGCCCTATGAAATTAGGTCCTAAGCCCCCTTCTCATTCTCTAATGCTAGGATTATAGATCTCAGTAAACCATGCAGCTTGCACCTCTGACTTCTACACATACATGCTACCCTTGTGTCCCCTTGGCCTGTTCAAGACACCATAAGATACACCCCCCCCCCATAAACTTTTTTGTTAGGTCATTCCACTTTTCCTAATGTTATGACCCTCCAAATTTGGTCTCAATGCCCCTACAAGTACACCCTTGGGCCCCCTTGGTTAAGGGAGTAAACGTATTAGGGGTTATGGGTTGTGATAAGGGAGCCCCTAATCCACTTATCACAACTAGAAATAGGTTTATGAACACCATCAATATCTATTGTAGGTGTTGTGATGAAAGCAATAATGAATACAAAATTTGTGGTCAATAGGACAGGGAAAAAGCATACCAGAAACATAGAAGGAAATTTTGGAAAAAAGGTTTTAAGTAACCGGGACTGCACTCCCGCTCTTATCTCCTTAACCCTGCTCTTCTTTAAATTCTTTAAACCCTTTCTGCAGAGCAATTCGATTTTTTGGATGGAAGGCAAATCCATGAAGCAGTGGGGGTAGCTCAAGAAACCCTCCACAGCCTCCAAAAGAGTGGGAAAAAAGGAGCTATAGTAAAAATTTACCTCTCTAAGGGCGCCTATGATAGGATCAATTGGATGTTTTTAAGACTCTTGCAGTTGACGCATCTTGGCTTCAGAGGGGAGCTCAAAGGTATTGAAGTAGCGGTCAATCTCTAGGTAACCCATCTCCTCTTCGTAGATGACATCTTGCTGTTTAGTAGTGGGAGTATAGAAGATTGTCGGTGTTTAAAGAAGATCTTAGACATTTTTCTAAAACCGACTGGACTAAGTATAAATGGCCAAAAATCTTCCTTGACCACTGTAGGGCTCTCAAGGGTGGAAGTGGACAGAATAAAAGACTACCTTCACTTTGAAGTTAAAACTATATAGGACTCCTTTAAGTATCTGGGCTTCTTTCTTAAGCCGAATAATTATCAGATTCAGGATTGGAAATGGCTCTTAGCTAAATTTGAGAACAGGATGAATCACTAGAGTTTCAAATGGCTGTCCAGAGCAGGGAGGTTGGTTCTAATCAAATCTGTGGTGATGGAAATTCTGGTTTACTGGGCTAGCCTCATTTGGATGCCAAAAATTATTCTAATGAAGATCAAAAAAATCTGTAGCAGATTCCTATGGGCAGGCTCCAAGTCGGAACACTTAACCCCTTGGGTTGTGTGGGAAAAATTATTCAGACCAAAATGTTAGGATGGTCGGGGAATAAAGGACCTCTTTCCATTCTCAAGGTCTATAGCGGCGAAACTAGCTTGGAGACTAATCACTACGGAGAACATCTGGACTTTGGTAAGAAGGAGGAAATACATAGACCCTATGCCAACTCTGGTCTGGCTAAGACTGCCTCAAAAATCGTTCAAGAATTTGTCGATGGTGTGGAAGGCTTTGGTGGCAGCTGTAAAAATTATCGAACAAGGTTTGCCTATCCTTGCGATATAGATATAGTGAAATGAAGTTTGCCTCTGTCAAAGTGTAGATCAGACCAAGGCCCCTAATTGATATATGGAACTTGAATGTACGTGAAGCTGCAAAAGCCTTTCCAACAGCCTCCTAGTAATTTAGAACAAATTTATTTTTCTAAGATATATCTCGAGTCCTTCAGTGGAGTTTATCTCTAATGCCAAAACTTCTTTGATGCCTCTCAATAAACTAGTAAAACCACAAAACATTCAGCTACATGTAAAAGATATAAGAAATCTCAACAGATCAGATGGTAAACCCAATGTAGAAAATTAGTGCAAGCATTATCAAACACCTCCTTTGTATAGGTAGACACAAAAGAAATAAATACAAGAAAATGTTTTGTTCATGAGAAGCAACATGAATAAAGGTAAATTCAATATGAATGTTATATCGAACTCAAAGTTTCAAACCTTAAAAGATAAATTTGTGAAGCACAATTGGAAGAGTCTGATGGTTCTCTTGATAAATGACATTTATTCAGAAATTCAAACAAAGAACTTAGCTGTCTCAAGACCATACATGGACGACATCCCTAGATCTTAATGAGCATCATTGGAGTAATTACAAACAGTACCTGATGGAAAATTCACTTATACCTAAATTTCACCCCCCTCAATATGGAAGTTTAAAATTTTACAACTTGATATTTTAGGATGGTAACAACGTTATGTTCCATGCCTTCAACTTCAATTCATTTTTCAGATTTTAGTACCTCTGTTGGTACAATATCAGATTGTTGTCTCCTCCATTTTGAAGGAAAAATCCCATTGAGCACTCCTACACAATCTCACCTCCCGTATCGCTATCACCCTCTTTCTTTGGAGGTAGAATTAAGTCGGATTTAAGTTGGCATCTATCAAACTAAACCTATCAACTTCTACACCCTTTTTCTAAAGTCTTCTAGAAGCTAGTCAAATAAAAGTATCCTTTATGAGCATGCATGCAGAATCCTTTATCAACTTCTACATCTGAGCATGCACCCAGAATGGCCAGCAAAACCAACAAGAATGCAGTCCACACACATACCCTGTGTATAATCAGCAGAGTACTTGTAGTTATTTAATGTGAATGCACACTTATTTGCATAAATATGTACTGTTCTTAATAAAAATACTACAGAAATACATTGTACTGCAGGTATCAAACATTCTACTATTGCAATTTAGAATGAATTTGTAACTTGTTGACACAAGGTGATCAAATTTGAAGTACATACCACCCTGCCCAAGCCAGAAACAACTTTGGGCCTAAGTCTTCTCTATCTTTGGCAAAGTTGTACATGAATGTATACATAAGCACAGTAGGTTCAGCCACCCCAAGAATTAACAAAGAATGACCTCCGAAAATAGAATGGATGATGCCACATATTGCAGTGGATGACAGTGTTTGAACTGCAGTAAGGATTCAATCTGCAGTGCATTTTGATACTCAGTTTTTAATAGCATTTATCAGTAAAGCCTCAAGAAAGAAAAAAATGCAGCTTTTATTAATCCTATTGCTATTTTTTCCCATATTTTATGTGAAATTATTGACCAATTCCAATGGAAGATTCATCTGAATAACTAAAGTGATTGGCAAATTTAAAGAATGAATTTTTTCAAGGGGTGAATTTTAATATGCCTGCAATGAATGCTTGTTAGTCAATACTATTACATGAAAACTATTCCTTTCATATATTATTAGTTATGCCACAAAGACAACTTGACTCGTATTAGACTTCCTATGGAGGAAATCAACTCTAGATGCAGCAATATGGAGTGCACATATGGTAGATTTCAATGAGGTCTATTACTTTCATAGATGATCAATAATCTTCAAATCCCTTTCCCACAAAAAACTTGCATCTCCTTGCGATATAGATATAGTGGAATGAAGTTTGCCTCTGTCAAAGTGTAGATCAGACCAAGGCCCCTAAATGATATATGGACCTCGAATGTACATGAAGCTACAAAAGCCTTTCCAACAGCCTCCTAGTAATTTAGAACAAATTTATTTTTCTAAGATATATCTCGAGTCCTTCAATGGAGTTTATCTCTAATTCAAAACTTCCTCAAGTGTGCTACCTTTTTTCTTAGAATCATTTTCAAAAGACCAGTTAAAGCATACTGCAATGATTCTCATAATCATTTCTCTTGTATTTCCAAGAGATATCAAAGAGTCCTTAAGTGCAGTTTATCTATAATGCCAAAAGCTCCTAAAGTGTTTCACCATTTTTTTACAATCGTTTTCAAAAGGTCATTTCTTAAAGCATACTACAATGCTTAGAATCATTTTTAAAAGCTAATTGGGTCATAGTATGGAATGTGCACGTCCAATGGGCCATTTAAGCATACTGCAATGCTTTTAGTCATTTTCAAAAGGTAATTGGGTCATAGTATGGAATGTGAACTTACAATGGGCTATTTATGAATATCTGTGTGCATAACTACCCTTGTATACAGGTTGGATATCTCTTGAGGACATTTTAACCAATGTCCATCATGGATTTTGGGGCTTTAAAGGGTATTTTAGTGTTCAGATTTCTTAATAAGCAGGGTTCAAGGTTTAAAGCCTTCACATTTTGGTATAATGCATTTAAAGTTTTAGGGTCTAAGATTTAAGATGTAGGATGAACTAGCTCAAGGAAATTGGATACTGCTACTAACCTGAGGTCAACATATCAATGCCCAAAACACTTGTGAAGTCTAAATGCCAAAGGTCTATCTTACATTGTGGTCTATGTGTAATTTCAATGTCAATGGAGGTTGAATGTGTCAATGTTAAGACCAATACATTGTGGCAATATGTCAATGTATCAAACTTTGTCAAATATGATATCTTAGTCAAGTATACTCAAATTTCAAGGTCATATCAGTGTAGGGTAGATAGGTTCACTGTCTATATGTACTAATGTCCACAAATTTGATACACAAATCAATATTTCAGGGTCACATAAGGTAAGTGTTATGGCACTATGTTTTGGTTCATAATTGCAATGAGAGGTTTTGGTTCATTGCTTCTCACATGTTATAGCATTTCCAGAACCTAACATGGCACACAATCAAATTTATGCCTCTCTTTTACGCTGCTTACTATGCTGCTAACATTAATATAAAATGTGATTAGCACAAATAATATCCAATCAACATAAATCTCTATTGTGAATAATGTGAATGCATTCACAAATAATGTGAATGCACACTTATTTGCATAAATCTCTATTGTTCTTAATAAAAAAACTACAAAAATACATCGTACATCGTAAGGATGTTAGCACATGACTTAGTGAGGAGACTATTTCCAAGTGTTTAGAGAAAAGCTTGTACTCCTCAAAAACAGAGTATGCTTCTCGGAGTATGGATATTGAAGTCAAATGTAGCATTTTACAGGTATTTATAATATCTGTGGGGAGGAATTTTCTTTGAATGCAGTAACTAATATATGTCCACTTCTTGTCCATAAGTCTTGAAATGCTGCCAGCTGGAATTATCAATTTACAATTTCACACCAAGTTACCTTATATTTTTCAAGGAATAATGCAAACATCACTGAAAAAGAGAGTAATCAGTAAGATTATCAAAGAATGAAGCAGGCTTGGACTTTAAAATCTGTTTGTAGATTTATAGGTTTAGTTGTTAGTTTTAAAGTGTAAAATTTTCTCCCTCTTCAGATTCAAAAACATATGGAAACCCTTGCTAATGATGGTAAATCAGAGTATGAAAATGATGGTATGAATTGTTTGTACAAGAAGAGTATTTAGAAAGATATGAGTTGGGTAGTTTAAAGTGCAGTCACAGTTATCACGAGGCCTGCATCAAGCAGTGGTTGCTTTAGAAAAACAAGTGTCCAGTCTGCAATATTTCCGTCATTTCATAGCAGGAAAATTCTGGTTTGCTGCATTTTTTTTCTGTTTCTGTTAGGCAAATCTTAGGATCAGTGCTTTGATGAAGCAGCAAGCCCTTCCCTTGATTTTCTTTCCTTGGGTTGGTGTTTAAACTTCTAGAAAATCCTGTACATGTAGATATCCTTTGTGCAACCTGCATTCTCATGACTATTCCTTTGATAATGTTCTTTTGTTTTTCTAGTAAATTATGCTTATAATATTCCTTCTACAGATATGACTAGCATTAACCATGTGCAACTTCCCCTTTGTTAGGAGCTTTGTCAAACTATTAACCATATGCAACTTTGTCAGAATGTGGTCCAACACTACCAACTCCCTAATGAACTTGGAATCTTAGGAAATTGTATTAAATATCAATGTGTTTGAAATGGTTATGACACATTGGATTTTCATAGATCTTGATGTAACTTTGATTCTCACAAGAGACAATATTGGGCTTCAACAAGTGATTGGTTGTGTCAAACCAGGAGGTAACTCCTCAAATCAGAATGTGTATTAGCTGAAGAATGTACATGCTTGTATAGATGGGAGGTGAGGCTATTGGGATTCATCTCCCAATGACTCTTGGCCTTCCTTATTTCCTAATATTAAATAATATACAAAAATACATATGCACACACATCCATAGGATTAGGTGTCAACATTCCCCCCTTTAATCCAAAGGGATGTTGGTGAGTCCAAGCATCGATCTGAACTTTTCAAACTTTTCTCTTCCAAGTGCTTTGGTGAAGATGTCAGCAGTTTGCTCATTTGTGGAACAATGATGTAGATGGATGGTTTTGGCTTGAACATGATGTCGAATTAGATGGTACTTTGTATTGATGTGCTTTGTTCGATCATGGAACTTTGGGTTCTTGGCCAACTTTATTGCAGAAGTGTTGTCGATCATGAGTGGTGTGGAATACATTTGTTTCATCTGCAAATCTTCCGGGATTTTCCGGAGCCACACAATTTCCTTTGTTGCTTCAGCTGCTGCCACATATTTAGCCTCGGTCGTGGAATCTGCTGGAACTGACTGTTTGCGTGATCTCCATGAGACAGCTCCTGATCCAAGACTCATGGTGTAACCTGTAGTAGACACCCCTGTTTCTTTGTCGCCATCAAAATCTGAATCAGAGTATCCGATCAAGCTGAAGTCGCCTACCTGTGTATATTTGAGTCCAAAGTCTTGAGTCCCCTTCAAGTACCTTAGTACTCTTTTTGCAGCAGACCAATGTCCTTCACAAGGTTTTTGCATGAACCTTGAGAGTATTCCAACAGCAAATGAGATGTCAGGTCTGGTGGTGGTCAGATAGATAAGACTTCCTACAAGCTGTCTATACTTAGTTGCATCCTCAAATTCCTTCCCTTCAACAAATGTGAGCTTCAAGTTTTGTTCCATTGGAGTGCCTAAGGGTTTACAGTCATCCATGCCAAATTTGTTCAAGAGATCTCCAATGTACTTCTTCTGAGAAAGAAATATGAATTTAGGATGTTGAATTACTTCAATACCCAAATAGTAATGAACATGACCCAAATCAGTCATTTCAAAACCTTTCTTCAACTCTTTCTTCATGGATACAATATAGCTCTCATTGTTTCCTGTTATCAAAAGATCATCTACATATACCACAAGATATACAACTGTTTTTCAAAATTTCTTAACAAACAAAGTTGCATCATCAAGATCAAAGTGTTTGAAATCAAGTTTCAGAAGATGCTCGGTCAACTTCTCATACCAGGCTCGTGGTGCTTGCTTGAGGCCATGCAAGGATTTCACAAGTTTGCAAACTTTGTGTTCTTGACCCTTTATCACAAATCCTTCTGGCTGGGACATATAAACTTTCTCCTTCAGATCTCCATTCAAAAAGGCTGTTTTTACATCCATCTGATGAACTTTCCATCCACTCTGAGCTGCTAAGGCAAAGAGAGTACGGATGGTGGTCCATTTTGCTGTGGGAGCAAACGTTTCTTCATAATCAATTCCTTCCTTATGTGCGAATCCTTTTGCCACAAGCCTGGCCTTGTGCTTGTCAAGTGAGCCATCTGCTTTGTACTTGTTCTTGTAGACCCACTTGCAGCCAATTGGTTTCGTTCCCAAAGGTGGATCAACCAGCTTCCAAGTGCCATTCTTTATCAAGGCATCATATTCCTTCTGCATCGCTTCTTTCCATTCATCATGAGAAGCGGCTTCTTTGAAGGAAGTTGGTTCATGATCTGTAGACAAACTCAATTCACAGTTATAAGCAATATCCATATCAACAGGAGAATCAGAATTATCTACATCACCTTCGATTTGTTGAGTGGAACTTCTTGTTCCTGTTTTTCCAACCTCATCGGGATGAACATTCTCAAGTGTCTTTGTCAGCCATTTGGGAGGACCTTTCTGAGATGGCCCAGGTTGCTCACTTGACTGAGTTGGGATTGATTCAAGATTCAATCTCCCAATTCTGTCAATCACATCATTCAATGTGTCATCCGTGGTTGTTTCTTCATGTGGGGGAGAGTGTGGTTCAGGAAATGATTCCACGGTTTGATTCAATATCGGAATCCCCCCTTCAAGGTGTGGAATCACATTATCAAATTCTTGGAAAGACTTTGCATGTGTGAATCTGTCCAGGCGATCAAGTTGCCGCTCAACAAACTTGTCACTCTTGGAAGATTCAAGAAATATGACATCTCTTGCTATCACAAACTTCTTATTTTCTTCATCATAGAGACGATATCCTTTGGAGGTATTGGAGTACCCCAAGAAGATACATTTGCGACTTCTAGCACCAAGTTTGTTCCTTTGACCCTTGGGTATCAAGGCATAACAGGTGGACCCAAAGACACTGAAATGCTTTACCGAAGGAATGTGGCCATGCCACATTTCAAAAGGAGTTTTGTTTCTAATTGAACTTGAAGGACACCTATTCTTTATGTAAACAGCACATAGAACTGCATCAGCCCAAAACATCAATTTTACATTCTTGAAAAATAACATGGAGCGGACCATATTTAAAATAGTTCTGTTCATTCTTTCAACTACACCGTTCTGTTGTGGATTATATGGCACAGTTGTTTGATGTTTGATTCCATGTTGACGAAGATAATTTTCAAATTCGTTTGAAGTGTATTCTTTTCCATTATCAGTATGTAGAGAGCCAATATGTGTTTGTGCATCATTTTCAATCCATGCATGAAAATTATTGAAAGTTTGAAAAGCATCAGACTTATTCTTCAGTAAGTAAATCCAACACATTCTGGTGTAGTCATCAATAAATGTCATCATGTATTTGTTTCCATTTGCAGAAGCAATAGGCATAGGGCCACATAAATCTGAATGAACAAGTTCAAGTTTTCTATGTGCTCTTGAGTGTGAATCATGAAATGGCTGTTTGCTATGCTTTCCTAGAATACATGCATCACATTCCTTAGGTTTTCTAGGAATTGTAGGCAGTCCATCAACACCATTTTTCTTCAACAAACGAAGACTGTCATAGTTTAAGTGTCAAAATCTAGCATGCCATAAAAGACTTGATGGAAATGTACCTTCATCATGATGTGAACTGAATGCAAAGTTTTGAGCATGAGCAGATGAACCTTTCGGCTTCAAGAGTCTCCCTTCTTCTATTCCCTCCATGACAAGTGAGTGATCTGATGCTGATCTGACCTCTGCCTTGCCATCAAACAAGTGAACTGAGTGTCCTTGCTGCCGGATTTCGATCAGGGACAGCAAGTTTCTCTTCAACTCCGAGAGGTATAGAACCTCATGTAGGATATGATCAGGAAGACCAGGCAATTTAAGCCTGACTGTGCCAAGCCCTGATGGCTTGAGTTTGGATTTATCTGCGAAATATACTGCTCCATCAACTTTGTCAGTGAAATCTTCAAAAAAATCTTTTCTAAATGTCATGTGACATGTTGCTCATGAATCTAGCAACCAATCATCTCTCCATGAAGTAAATGAAACATCAAAGAGGTTTTCAGTTACTCCATTGTTACAATGTGCTAGAACATAGTGAGCGGATTCAGGTGCTTTACCTTTGTCTTTGTCATTGGTTTTACCTTTGTCTTTGTCATTGGTTTTACCTTTGTCTTGATTTCTGTGCTGCTCAATTTTGTTCCATGGTGTTCTGCATTTGGATGCATCATGTCCATCTCTATTGCACCGTGTGCAATGAAGATTGGATTTGTCAGCTTGTCTGCCCCCCCTTTCTGTGAAGTTCCTTCTTCCTCTTCCTCTTCTGCCACCTCTTCCTCTGGATGAATCTGGAGTATGACTCTTTTCTCTGTGTGCCAAGTATGCAGCTTCTTCGAAAGATGAAGGGACTGTCATCTTCCCAAAAGCTTTCTCTCTTTCTGCAAACTTTTTCTCAAGTTTATCAAAGGTGATATGCTCAAGGTTTCCACTTGCTTGCAAAGACTCAAGATAATGTGAGTAAGTCGGATATAATGCCTTAACATATGCTATGAGAGGTATGTCCATTTTTACACCAGTGTTTTCAATGTCATGCATTATAGATCTTACTTCTGAAGCTAAAGCAAGGAGATCATCATTCTTCATTTCAAGACTGAACAGCTTAACCATCAATTGAACATTTTCTAATTCTGAATGTGAGTCATAGAGTTCTTTTAGTTTCTTCAAGGCTTCATAGGCATTTGAGAATGATGAGATATGGCGACTCACCTCTTCACTCACTGAGGCTGCAATCAAGGCATAAGCCTTGCAATTCTTATTTTCCCAAATGGCAAGCTCTTTGTCTGAAGTGGGCTTCTCTGGTGGATTTTCTGCTTGTCCTTCACAGATTCCTTTCCACAGCTCATTAAAAATGAGTGTGTGTTTAATCTTCCGCGACCATTCAAGATAGTTCTCTTTTCCGGAGAGAACTATCCCAACAATTGAGATGAGAGAATGCATTAGACTGCTGGAAAAAATCTTCTGAAGAGGAAACAAATTCTGCTATAAAAACTTCGAACTCTTGAAATATTTCAAATAAAGGGGCAAAAACTCTTGCTGGAAAAAATTTTCTGAGTTTAAAAACTCTTTCTTGAAACTAAATCTGCTCAGAAAACTTTTGCTGAAGACTGAATTTTAAAAAACACTCTTTGCTATAAACTGATTCTGCATAAAAAAAATGTATTTTTTTTTGTTTGGGGAAAAAATGTATATAAAAAGATGATATGGAATGGTGAATGGGGCGTAATTATGAATGGGGGCGGAATTATGAAAAGATGGGGCGGAATTATGAATAGAAAATATTATAAGGAGGAGTGGTATTGCACTGCATATTACATATAGAATGGACAGCCATATTAAACATTGGACAGCATATAAAGACGGACAGCATAAAACTTGGACAGCGCATAAGATATGCAATGAGCAACTTTTAAATATCAATGAACCGCTGTATATACAATGGACAGTATATATCGGATGACTGTATTTCAATGAACCGCTGTATATGAAATAGACAACATTTCACAAAGTCAAGAGTATGTAGATTCAAAGAGTATGGACAGCGCATATATGATATGTACAGTGGCGGTATATGAAACCGGCGGCGTTGTATAACGGTGGGATGAATATAATATGTGAACGGTGTTTTTAAACAACGTGATAGCGAGCGTGGGAACGGGGCGTGTTAAACGTGTATATAATATATGCGGTGTGGGCGGTGTAACATAGCGTATGTTATGATATGGACATCGTACAACGGTCAACGAAGGGTGGTATGTGGGTTGCAATGATATATGTCTGTTGTGTTGAGAGAGAGTGACAGACGCTATGAGCACGAGCGGAATAGCATATGAGCGATGTCTCGTGCATGTACGTTTAACCTACAATGACAAACAAATGGAGGTAATTTCGGGTGGAAGGAAATGGGAATGCAGAACGCGGGTGGTGGTGAAATGGAGAGCTAGCAGATAATGAATATGCGGTGTTAACTGAATGGAGAAGCGTGGGGATTCGATTAGGCGCAGTTGAATAGCATGTAATAGATAAGCCCGCGGTGGGAGGTAGTTTAGTGTTGTGGGATGGATAGCAGGTGAGGGTGAATAGGGAGTCGAGGGTGAGGAGGGAGTTGAGTGAGGGAAGGTGTAGGGGAGGGGGGGGGCGGGGGATACTGAATGGAAGGCGCAGAGATGAAAGGAGAATGGAGGAGGCCCAAAAAGGCGTTGCAAGGGTGAGTGAATCTGCAGAAGAGGGCGGAAGTTGCGGGGTGCTGGTGGCGAGCACTGCAGTTGCGGTTGCTGACGAGGCACACGATGCTGCCGGGGGGGCACACGGAGCTGCAAATGTCAGTGCTAAATAGGGAAAAAAAATGCAGAATAACAGTCTAGCAATTAATGAGCAGCAAAAACTATTAAAAAATATTGACTGAGCAAAGGATAGGGAGTTACACCACAGGGTAGAAATTCCTATAGTGGGGCTGGCTCTGATACCATGTCAAACCAGGAGGTAACTCCTCAAAACTAGAATGTATATTAGCTGAAGAATGTACATGCTTATATAGATGGGAGGTGAGGCTATTGGGATTCATCTCCCAATGACTCTTGGCCTTCCTTATTTCCTAATATTAAATAATATACAAAAAAACAAATGCACACCCATCCATAGGATTAGGTGTCAGCAAGGTTGACTCTACAATCAAGTTGCAAATCTAGATAGCTTCATAATAAAATATTAGAAGCGCTTACATATACTTTACTTGATGGAGCGCCTTGTAGCTTATGATGGTCTATTTATACACATTGATTGTTCACGAGGTGTTAGGGGTATGTTTATAACATCACTGCCCTTGAAAGATTTGTCTTGAAAGCACAGTAATTAGAATTTTCTTTAGTTAAGCACATTTTTGTGGTGGAATAAATTTTATCAGATATCTATTTATACTTTGTAGAGGTTTGAATTTGTTTGTCCTTTGAGTGTTGGTGAGGTTTCTTTGTATTTTTTGCATCATAGTCTAAAGTCTTTTGACATGATTGTTTAACATGAAAGCTTTATGCTTATTGGCAATATATTTGAAATACCTGCATGATCAAGAAACTGTTATGGTTAATTAAATTACTAATTAGGTACTACAGAAAGAGGATGACGCTGAGAGGGCTTGCTTGGGTGACTCTGGGAGCAACCCGGAGGTGGTCAGACAAAGCTCTTCTAAGTCACAAATCTGAAGAGAAAAAAATTGGTGATGTATATGTGGTTGCTCAACCTAGGCTGTATGGAAAATCTTGGCAGAGAGTGTTTACCTTTCCGTGTCTTCTCGAAAGTAGGTTGTCTGCTCACAGAATAAGATCACTACATGTAGGTGATGGTTCTATAGTAAGTTATCAGCCTTATCTTCAGAATGGCTAACATAGAGGATCAGGTTTGAATACAGGATATAATTTGATGAATTTGGAGATTTAGAGTTAAATAAAATTTTCACATTCCCTAGGTCTAGCCCCATTAGGTCACCTAGGGCAACAATTTCCTAGGAATCTAGCTAGAGGAAAACTTCTATCTCCTAGAGGCTGCTGCGTTGTTGGGTACCCTCACTCTCCTCAAAACTTGGGCCAATTCCGACGGTGGAATATTCAAATACCTCAAGCCCTAGCTCTAGGATCAAGTTTTGCCTAGGTGGTCCCAAGTATAGAACCTAGTAGGATCAATTTGACCTATCGAAGTAGAAACTCTTGTCTGATCCTTTCCCCTAACCTTTCCAGTATAGGAACATCATTGGTTGCTAAATTCCATCCTTGAACCTGGGCTGGGTCCACTTGGCCCCGTGTGGTCCCATTTGGTGTCAAAGGCCTTTCAACAAGGACCATTTGGGAATCCAAGTTCCCAAAAGATTTTAGGGATTAAGAACTTCCTTTATAAGTCTTTTTCTTCTCCCTCAACCCTTCAATCCCCCTCTTCTCTCCCTAGAAGATAAATTCACTTGCTTAGAAGGAAAGCAAGTCCCACTCTTTATTTTATCTTAGAGAAAGGGTTTCGAGGGTCACTTCCCACCTATTCATTGACCAATACTCTACAAGTGACTTCCTAAACTACAGAGACTCCACCCATGGGTGAAATTCCATGAAGAACACGGAGCCTTAGTTGTGGTGACAATGGGCTAAGCCTCCATCGATTCCCTTGTCCTATCAATTGCCCTCTTAGGAACACCTTTTAGGTCCACTACTAGTTTGAGTGGTAACAAGTTGTTCACAATTCCATTTGTGAACAACTCTTTCGTATGCCCACTTTTGCCATATTACAGCTCCAAGATGAGAAGTCCAGGGCTATGGAGGCTGCCCTTCTTCTCTCTGAATCAATCCTCTACAATATAGTGAACTAGGGCTAGTTGGTTCGCCCACTTGACTATTACTTTAGTCCTTGAAAGTCTGCACATCATTAGGCCCTATACACCTACGCTTCTACCAATTTTGTTGTCCTTCACCAGAACAAGAGTCAGGGCTCTTCTTTGACAGTAATCTAACAACCCTCCAACTGTACTTGGACTACCATCAATCTGCCCAACCACAATCAATTCTTTTTACTGATCTAGGGCCCCACAATATTGTCTTCATCTAGGGCTCTTCAAATCTGCCACCTAACAAGGGTTTGAGTCCTCTCAAGATCACTGTTCTTGTGTATCAACAATTTGATCTTTGTTGTCCAATCTACGAACAGATATGAATTAATCCTCTTATCATACTTCTAACAATCTGTAGATGACTGAACTGGGGTCAAAAATCAGCCACTAACAGTCCATTTACTAATTTTTTATAGGTTTCTTCAGATATTTGTCTAAAACTCTATGGAAAGTCCACCAAAATCAACTCCTCTGCATGTCAATCCATTCTCCATATGGCACATTTCTTCTACATGCTCAATCTTCTGCTCAGGTTCCACCCTCCTTTGGATCTATTGTCTCCACACATACTGAATCTGCAAACCATCTTCCAGATCTGTGGTCTTTATTGCAGAAATAAACCTTGCTCTAAGGGTCACAACCTATCTTCTTCTATGCAAATTTGTCACAGTCTTAAGGGCATACCTTATGAACTAAACATGCTAGGAAACTGTCCTAACTAGGGCATTATACTTATGTACTTCTAATTGTTGTAGAACAAACCCTATCCACACATAGAAAAAACATGACTCTTGCCTCCATAAGAGACTCGACCTAGCTCATATGGATCCATAGATTCTGGGCATTTCTTTGATTGAATCTTGACATGAACTTCAGATCTCAATGTCGACCCTCAAACTAGGGTTAAATCAGTCAATATTACACCTGTGTCAACTTCTGTTATGGCTCTAAATTACAGTGCAAGCCCTCCTCCATTTATGTTGGTCTTTATCACGGACCTTGCAACCTACTAACCACCACAAGGCAAGATGGTATCAACCCTCTCTTCTATTTCATGTAGAAAATATAACCAACGAGATTCAATCTAATCTTGTAATGTACTAAAACAAGATATTGAATCCTTCCTACAATTTGTGGAAACAACACACGATCACACAATCACATATAAGTAAGAGAAACAAGTTATCAATCGCACAACACAAGATATATCTGGGGAAGCAACTGCTCAAAACCCTCTATCTCTATTTTGTATTAATTCAAGGAATCATGAAACAATACAATGTTTAATCTCTCTTGAGATTCTCAAACACTCTGCCAATTGTCTCCTGTTGATCTAGGAAAAATCGGTCTAATACTTAGCCAATTCTCAGCCTGCCTTGCTCACACAATTCCTATGGAATTATCTCCATATTAATTAGGAAAATCAACCTTCCTTGATTGTACAATCCATCATGGCATCCCAATGACTTTATAATTGCACATGGGAAATTTTCTATAAATACAACTGATAGTTATGTTCCTCTGAACTGTGTTACAATAAGGATGAAGGGTCTTTTTTATTATTTAAAAATAAGATAAAATCCTAAACAATCAAAACCCTAACCCGAGGAGATGTAACACCAAGATTTTATGGGCCCCGTTGGGGTTAGTTGGGCAGCCAACTTTTCGGGGTCGTAACTTGGTCATATGATCTTCGTTTGATGCACATGATACCTTGTTAGAAAGATCTCTTCGAGGACTACAAATGCTAATGCGATTTCTATGAAATCGCTAAACCTTTCTTGCCCAAACAACGTCGTTTGGGGCCTCAAAATGGCTTCGAAAGTTTAGGACCTGAAAAACTGACAAAAATAGTAAACTATGCTATAATTAAGGAAATTGAAAAATTGAAAGAGACAATGGCGAGGGCCTAAGTGGAATAGGCGGGTGGCTACCAATATCCACCTCGATCACCTTAAATCAAATTTCTTGAGCTAACTCAATCATCATGACTTAGTTAACTGACACAAGTTGTTATGAGACGAAATTACAATTTATTGTCCAATTTATTTAAGGGAAAAATAAATTAGACGCCTCACATTCCTCACTAGTGTGGGTGCATTTTTTTTTGTCCTTTCTAGTTTCCAATTTCACTATTTCTTGTTGCAAATTTCAATACTCCCTCTCAACAAGAAAGGAATTCAATCTATCTCCATTCGGTACTTTTGGAATGTTCTGCATGCTACACTTCTCTAGTGTTGTTTTCACCTGCAAGTCCTAAAACTGAATAGCCTCTGAAAAACTTACTCAGTATAATGCATCTATCATCAGAATCTTCTGACTGCTGCTAGCTACTGCATCTGTCTAGTACTGGATTCTCTGCGCTGCTGCTGACATCTGCATCCGTGCCCTTTGAACTATTGCTAACTCTAATTTGTGATCCAGTATTTGACATCTGACTCTGATTTCTGTCTTGCTGACATCTGACGACATCAATTTAACTGATCCTTCCTACTACTATTGTACTGTGGCTCCTCGTAGCCAGGTTCGATCCATGAGATCACACACCATCTCAATGGACCTTGCCCAAATTTCTTATCGTGGGATTATGTCTACACATCACCCCACCAGCTTACACCTCCGGGTATGGCTGCTCCCTCTTCCCATCTGGCTCGAAATTTCCCCCTCATGGAGGTCTCTACTTGAGTGGATGCTTCCACTCAGTCTCCTCTCTGCTTCTCCAATTGTGGCAACTACTCCACAACCTTCTGAGACCGCTTCTCATGAAGATTCATGTTAAGAGGTATTTATGCTCCCTTTAAACCACCAAGTCTCTAACTTCTACCTTTCTCCTCAAAGCTTTGCATGCATCTGGTACCTCGATTACATATAGGTTCTTGACTCGCGCACAGTGTAATTGTCCCGACGTTACAAAAGGTTTCTAAAAAAGAGTTGATTTTAAATCGATGATATCTCCCTCATCCGAGCTCTGATTCGACCGATTTTTTTTTTCTATTTCGGTAGATTTTCGCAAGGAATCCAAATAGCCTATTTGTTTTTGAAAATTTTACACCAAAATATTCAAATATTCTATGCAAACTCGCCACCCAAAAAAATTCTGCTCTAATACCATGTAGAAAATCTAACCAACAAGATTCAATCTAATCTTGTAATATACTAAAACAAGATATTGAATCCTTCCTACAATTTGCGGAAACAAAACACGATCGCACAATCACATATAAGTAAGAGAAATAAATTATCAATCGCACAACAACATGATGTATTTGGGGAAAGAAACTGCTCAAAACCCCTCTATCTCTATTGTGTATTAAGTGAAGGAATCATGAAACAATACATTAATGCTTAATCTCTCATGAGATTCTCCAACACTCTGTCAATTGTCTCCCGTTGATCTAGGCAAACTCGGTCTAGTACTTAGCCAATTCTGATCCTTACTTCAGCCTGCCTTGCTCATACAATCCTAGCTAGGGAATTAACTGCTTATTAATTAGGAAAATCAATCTTCCTTGATTGCACAATCCATTATGGAATCCCAATGACTCTATAATTTCACACGGGAAATTTTCTCTGAATACAACTGATAGTTATGTTCCCTTTAACCTCTGTCTCAACTGGGTATTCCTCGAAACTGACATGCATACAACTATTAATAGCGAATTATCAATTATATGATTGATCACTCATTGTGAATTAAATCTAATTTAATTCACTGGACCTCTCACTAGCTCATAACTTAGTTAGAACCAGTTAAACTGATTTTAACGCATTTAATTGAGTTAATTACACTTGCACCCCACTAATGCATCAACTTCAACTGGACCCAAAAAATATTAGAATCCCTCTAGATGCCTCATCTTAGACCCTCAAGTACTTGAATTTCTTGAGCTAACTCGATCATCATGACTTAATTAACTAACACAAGTTGTTATGAGATGAAATTACAATTTATTGTCCAATTTATTTAAGGGAAAAATAAATTAGACGCCCCACATTCCTCACTCCTGGTGCATCAAAATTCCTCACCAGTGTGGGTGCATTTTTTTGTTGTTGTCCTTTCTGGTTTCCAATCTCACTAATTCTTGTTGCAAATTTCAACATTTCAGAATTTGATGCGGCCTTCACACAAAGACACCATTGAAATCACATGCCCGGATTCTCATGAGAAACCTCTCTGAAGCTCGATCTGCCAGAAGAGAACCAACAATATGCCATCCTACTTCCTAGCGCAAACCGACCCTTAAGGTATGCAACATTCTTCTAAACCCTCACATGATGATCTTGCTCTTGGAGGATGATCATGACCTCCCTTTAGCAACCCTTACTCACCCTCGTACTTGACCTACTTTAGGACTACATCTCTCTTCACCCCCTTGATGTGCCAGATAGTGAGAATACATGTCAAACATGCTAAGATGTGCCAAGTGATAAGGCATGCCAAGATGTGCAAGGGTGTGTCAATGCGTGTCAGGGACTGTCAAGACAACAAAAAGGAGAAAAAATTTAAACTACAAGGAAATGAACACATAAGAGGGTTAATAATTCATCAATTTACCTTTTCCAAGAGGGGCATGCTAGGCACACCAACACTAGGCAACAATAGGTGCCAAGTGCAAAGTCTTAGTGCATTCTAAGTGCCAAGTATTCCTTTGTTTCTTCTCATCTACTTTCCAACAACTGATAATCACAAATAAATTTAATATTAAACCATGCCAAATCATGCCAAGGCATCTCAACGTATTCCACACATGCTAAGACTTTCCAAGCACCAACACGTGCCAAGCGCCAATATGTGTCAAGAACTAGTGTTATGCATGTTATGAAGTGGAAGGGAATGTTGAAGGGTGCTAAAGTGTGCTAGAGAGTGATAATGCATGTTCATGAGTGTTAAGGATTACTAGGAAAAAACATTAAGGGAGCACTAAGTAAAAATTCATGAAAGTTAATGAATATGAGGAACGTGCGCGAGAGACTATTCTTAATGAGTGTTAGTTTTCATGCCAAGGAGGGACTGACAAGGTATGCTAAGCACTGGTAAGGCATGCTAGGGAATATCAAGGCATGTAAAGAATTCCCAAAGTGTGCTTGGGAGTTCCAGGGTGTGCTAATTATATCATGTGCCAATTAATAGTGCCAAGATATGCCAATACATGCTGGGTGCTAAGGATGTGGTGCAGGGGACCAGGGTATGTCAATATGTGTCAAGGCAACAAAAGGAAGAACCAATAAGAGGGTTAATAAGTCAGGACTTTGTCTTTTTGAAAAGGGGCATGCTAGGCACACTAATAATAGGTCCCAATACATGCCAAGTGGCATTGTGTGCCAAGTGCTAATGTATGTCAATGCATTAAACCAAGGTGTTCCAGGGCATGCTAGGGACTATATGCAGCATGCCAACACATGTTAGCAGAGTACGATGTTGTGCTAGCGCATGTCACCATGTGCTTGGGCGTAAGTGTCATCACAAGATGTTCTAGGTACAAAGATTTTCCAATACATGTGGGGTGCTAAGAAATGTTAGTGTGTGCCAAAGCATTAATTTAAGGCGTGCCCAGATTGGTGAGGATCGTTAGGTCTTTCTCATTAATAGAATTGTCAAAGCTTGATTATGTATTAAATAATATATTTCCTACACACAATAGTGGAACTTTATCTAAAGGGAATTTTCTAGATAATAAACTTAATATATATGAATCATCTGTTGACTCATAGGAAATCTCTATTTGACTAGTTATTACTTGAGGGAAATGATACACAGTAATTACTTCTAAAAAATTCACTGACCCTAACCACTATGGCTTTGGACATATTATAAAAAATACTCCAAAATAATGGTATTAAATCGTTAACTTTTGACAAAAAAATATATTAACAGGTACATAGCGTCATCAAAAACTCATTGGAATGATCAATGATGACGGCCATTTTTTGACCGTCACCAAAAGTAACAAAACGAGCATTGGTGAGGGTCATTAAAACTTCGTCACTAGAAGTGTCACCAAAGAGAGAATTAGTGATGGGCCTTTAACTACCCTCACCAAAAGTGTCATTCAAAATGTCTTTGGTGACGGACCATAAAGGACCATCACTATATACACTTACAGTGACGGTTTTTTAATGATCAATGATGACAGACATTTTTTGACCGTCACCAAAAGTAACAAAAAGAGCATTGGTGAGGGTCATAAAAAGTTCGTCACTAGAAGTGTCACCAAAGAGAGAATTAGTGATGGGCCTTTAACGACCCTCACCAAAAGTGTCATTGAAAATGTCTTTGGTGACGGACCATAAAGGACCATCACTATGTACACTTACAGTGATGGTTTTTTAAGGACCGTCACCATATGTGACATTGGTGACGGACCTTAAAGGTCTGTCACAAGCATGACCCTCACCAATGTGCTTTTTTATTGTAGTGGCTTGCTACTCAATTTTCCACGAGAGCCCTTACCTTGTTTAGTTTCATGTGTGGAGGAAGAGCATTATAAACGCTATTAAACCTTGTAGAGTAGTCATGGACACTCTCTCCTACACTCCTTTTCAAGTTCTTGTATTCTGCTAGGATTTGGAGAGGGTTGGCCTTAAACTTCCCATTTGTTTATGAAGGTCTGATATAAAGCAGGAAGATCTTGGATACTATTAGGAGGCAGGCCTTTGAACCATTTCTTCACATCACCTCCTAAGCTCTAGGAAAAGATTCTCATTTTGACTGTATCATCATCTATTTCCATGTAATCAAAAGAATCTTCCATCATATCTACATGGTGTTGAGTTGTGGTAGATTCTTTTGCAGTGAAGTGTGGGATCTTTGATTGATAATTGTTGGGTAGAGGCACTAGAGGCTGGGGTAAAACCAGAGGTGCATACCAGGCGGCCATGATGATGTTAAGAGGAGGTAAGGTGCTGGCTTGAGCAGCTAGTATATGGATGACAGAGATACTAGGACCAGCAGAAGTCTGTTGAACTGATCTAGGGTGGTAGAGCCCCAAGTTTTGAATGAAGTGAAAATCAGGAGGAGTAGATGGGGGGGTCTGTCTATCCCTAGTGTGTTTACCACTTTGAGGGGGTGAACCAGGAAGCTGATTGTGTGGCTGGTCTAGAGAATTGAATGACCTAGTTCTAGGTACATTGTTTTGAGAGTCTAGGTCAAAAAGAGGGTCTGATAGAGCTGTAAAGTCTTCTGATGCAGAGTTAGCTCTATGGATGTGGCTAGAAATAGTTGGTCTTATAGTTGCAGGAGATCTCTTGAGGATGCTCTCAGGTTTTTCAACTATTTCAGGGGGGTTTGGGTTAGGGTAGGCTCTTGTGTGAATGGTTCTTGAAGCCAGAATGTTGTTTTCTAACCAAGCAGCTTAACCCTACTTGTTACTTCTATTATGGTTGATGTTGTTATGGAGGCTGGTCTCCCAGTGGAGTCTTATGTGAACCAAGATAATCAGAAGGCCTATTGATCACCAATGGAGTCTTTGATCTTTAAGGAACTATGGAGTTTCCAGGTGGAGGGTTTAGGATGCTTATGGGGGTACATTGTCCACCACAGTGCTTATGAGATGTCCCTTTTCAAGGATATCTCGAAAACACAACAATACTCTAACCAGAGATTGACTGGGAGGGATTTTACCAGATATGTCACCTCTGAAAGAGTGTGAGATCTGGAGGCTACCTGTCCCTTTCCAAACTCTGTCTAAGAGTGTAGGAGACACAACAAGCGGATATAGCAGTTAAGGGTATTTCAAAGTTCCTTCCCCAATGGAGTCGCCAATATGTTGGGGTTCCCATGTTTTGGCACAGTTGGCGACGAGGGCCAAGGGTGAGACAACATCGAACAACACCTTTCGGACCTTGAGATCCATTGGCCCTTCGGGTCCGGAAGAGGGATCTCTCTGTATGAGCAAGGTTTTATGTCTATGAAGCTCTTCGTTTGATATTAGGCTAATTGTAAGCCGGGGGTTTGTTTGTTTGACTTTGATTTGGTTGTTGAAGATGGGAATAAGGGTTAGGTATAAGACAAGAGCTGAAAAAGATGATTCTGGGCAAAATAAATATCATTCGGGGAACATTTCGAGACCATTGGGGCAATATGGAGTTGGAAAGGTTTCGCACTGTTCCGTATACGGGGCTTTCAGTTGGGCTACTCATCTAAAGCATTGGATCTTAAGATGATAGTGTGACATGAAATGGTAAGAGAGAGGGTGAAAGCAAGGGAGCCTCCAAGGTGACCTTTCAGAAGTTAGATCCAGGGACAAGACATGCCATTGAACAGCCTATGATCCAAAACCTGAAAGGTAAACTCTTCAGACAAGAAACATTAAAGATTTGGAATGTAAAGTTGAAAATATGAGATCAGAGAGAGACTTTGAACTCTCAATGCTTCGGCTCCCAGCTCAAGGGAGCTTGAAAAATTAAATTGACTGAAAAGGATCCTAGTGGGGCAGAGACAAAGTTCTAGACCTCCCAGTGTTCCCAATTCATTCAGTTAAATCCTAGCAAGAACTTCTAAAGACTGATTTTGTTAATTCATACATCAACTAGCAATATATTAGACCACTACACTGGTTAAATTAACTGAAAACGATCCTCAGATAACACATACAGCAAAAAAAATTGAAGGCAAGGAGAGAAAAAACATAGAGTACCTAACAAGGGTAAATCCTATGCCAGATTTCTGATGCAAGCTAGTAGAAATGAAATGAAATGGATTGCTAGTTAACAAATACAGAGATAGAAAAACATCACTGCTGCTTTAAATCAGGATTCAAAAAAATGTGGTTGTCATATCAAATAGCAACACCAGTCATGTACAACATTGCCAACAACTTGAATACTCAGACTTAGAGGATCTCCCTCAGCCTATCTTACAATTTTACAAAGAGACTATGTCTCAAGAGAAGCAGCTTGCAATTCTCTGATAACCGATCAACAACAACCTTTACAATGAGTTTCTTCATGAAATTTATAGCTCAAGTGGAGCAGGGAAGGTAGATGTAAAAATAAATGCAACATTAAACTCATAAGAGAAAGAAGGCCAAGGCCTTATTCTGTTTTAAATTCTGGGCATTTATCTCTGGTACTCTTTGGATGAAAGAGTGGTCTTCTCCAGGCTTCCATTTACTCCAGGTATGTCTCTGATGTACTTGTTGCAGCACTCTGGTGAATTAAAAAAAAATGTAGAATAATGATGCTAGGGTATGCCATACTATGTAAAAAATGCTTATGATAGCATAGGACTATTGTTAGGGCTGGAATTTCCTCAGGAACACGGTATAGAATGGAGATAGTATGGGCACCTCGTCCTTTGCGGAAAGAACATTCTGCTGATGTGAAAACCCGGTACTATCATTTTTTGTTCGTTGGACCCTCTGTCTGATCCGTGATGTCTTCGACCTGGTACTCTGCCTTCAAATCATTGGATTAAGGCTCAAAATATTCAATGACAGGCCTTAAACACTCTGTTTTCCCACTAATGCTCTTAGCTGCTCCATGATTTCCTCTGTCAGTGAAATCTGCACTTTAGTGGCTCTAGGGAAGGTTTTACAGAGTCTAAACTCTATTCTTTTAATGTGAGCCCTGTCATAACGTCTTCTCAGGCCTTTCTTCATGATTTAGATCTTTGAACATGGTCCTCCTTGCATTCCTGGACACTGTAATAGTGACTGTGAACATGGCAGTCGTCCACCAACCGTACCCTGCAAAACACACAAAATTTTTTAAGAAATCCATGCTGGAGGGGAATGGATGCTTTGATGGCCTGCGGAATGATGATAGAACTGTGGAGGATTGGCAAAAAATGTAGTGGAAGGCTTGCAGAATGGTGGTGCAGCATGGTGGAAACAATGGGAATGAACGCAAAATGACGGAAAAAATAGGGAAATGGACTAATTGTAGACCAGGGGTGGTAGAGAACACGTGGCGAAAACTTGGAGGACAGGTGGTACAATATCAAGAAAATGGGAGAAAGCGATGAAAATGGGTGACGTGGAGTACTGGCGGTGGGACCGGTCAAAAATGGGGGTGATCTAATCTGAACTGTCCGATCTCAGGAGGGGATTGATGGCTGAAAACGCATCGGAGGGCGATAGATGGTGGGCCAGGGGTGTATTTTCCTTGGGCTAACTCCTGCGTAGCTTCGTGGCACGATGACCATTGGATGGGCCGCTCTAGATCAGATGGTGCACGTGCATATCACGCTGGGTCAAATGCCGAACCTTAACGCGTGATGAGGCGGTTTTAAACGGTGCGTGGAGCCGTGTCGGGTAGTGAGTGGAACGCGCAAGAAATAAATAAATAAAAAAACCGCCCACCTCCCAAAAGGTGGTGCGATCGGCTCTTCGGTTTTCGAAAAGCGCGAGCGCGGGGACCCGTTGGGTGGGTGAAATATAGACCGTCGATCTACGTGTCGAGATCGACGGTGGACGAGCGATCGAGAGGGTGAACGGGGTGAGCCCGGCACGGCGATCCGCGGCTTGTCCCGGAGTCTAGTGATTGACGGGTGCGTGCGTGTCCGTACGTGATAAGCGCTCTCCAGGGCTAGCACTTGGTTCTAGCACCTGGGTCACGTGGGAAATGGTTAAGGGGGTTGGCCGAGAGGGACTAAGACCCATCTATATGGAAAATATGGTTTTTGAACCACTTTTAGTGTATTTTAAGGCCAATAAAGGGTAACGATAGGGGAAAGAAGGGGAATTTAAACCACACCAGGGGTGTGTGTAGGATTTAGAGGGGGTTTTTGGGATGATTTAGAAGGACTAAGGGAGGGATTTTGGGGTGAAAAGGAGGCTTTGAAAAAGGGGAAAAGGGATGAAATGAATAATTCTGCAGGGGTACAAGGGGAAAATGAAGGCCTTTAGGAGCACAATTTTGTCATATTGGACTTGTTGACTAAGAACGATGAGGAAATAATCAAGGGAAGAGAGCATGAAGAGGCTTGAGGATGATGTGTTTTCGGGGAGAAATGCATTCCTTGAAGGCTCACTCCGCTCAAATAAACCCTGTTGCCAAAAAAAATTCATGGGGGCTAACGTCGATATGGCGGCTTTAACGAAAGAATGTCTGTTAGCCACTACTATCTTCTTTGAACCGAAGTGTGGGTGCACTTTGGGATCCCACAATCTATCATATCGAATCATGACGAGCGGGTTCCTCGGCTACATTTGGTTTAGCCTACGGTCAATGTTGGAAACCAAGCTCCACGAGTCCACAAATTTTCATCCCCAAAGGCGATGGCCGGACAAAAGTCGTCAATAGGATGATTGTACACATTATACGCATGTACGATTCAAAGCGTCCATGCACATGGGATGAGAGCCTTCCCTATGTACAACACGGTTAACTAGGCTCACGGCTCAGCAAGCCTGACCCCGGCCCTTTCGAGTGGGCTTGGGATTCCCAGCCACTATGTCCCATTGACGTAGCCATGCCATTTGAAGCAAAGATGATTCGGCTCATGTCCGGTCGAAGGCGACCAAAGCAAACAACTTCATCGAGCACATTTGCTTTTATCCTTAATAGGTTCATGAAATATTGGACGGAAACCCGATACGAAAGTGCAAGCAATGACATGATCAACATCGGGTGCCACACAACTTCTAGGTGAGCGAAAAAGTGTGGCTACATTTGTAGAAGGAGCGCCTCCTTTGGACCCCCACCCATAGGGTCCGCCGCTCCGTGTAGGTAGTACACCATCACGAAGTCGCGGGAACAGATTCCTCCGACTCATTATTCCACCATTCCTTGGTACGCACCGGTATTCGGTAGACCGCCTTCGTCCCCCTACTTCCCTCTATTGGGACACCTCGACGTTGCGGAAGAACTCACACAAAAAGGTTAAACCCGGACGCATGGAGCGAGAACACGAGTATGTGGCATGGACATGCAAATCGAGAACACTTGTCAACGGAAGATCCAGGCGCATCGGGTTGTCGAAGCGGCCAGCTCTTGCACCAAGGCAAGTGGTTCACCGGGGACCAAGTTGACTAAGTTTCCTCATCTCATGGAGGAAATCAATGCAATGGGGACCATTGCTTCCTAAGGGGAGGAATGATCCGGGTGGATATTGGTGGCCACCCAACTATTCCACTTGGGGCTCCTCCATTGTCTCTTTCGGTTTTTTTTCGCTTACTATTTTTAACGGTTTTCGGGTCTGAACACGGTGCCATTTTGAAGCCCCAACGGAGATAGTATGCCGAAGTTACGTCCTTGGGAAGTTGAAACACCAATTTACCCAAATGGGGCCCATATTTTGGTAACTTCATCTCCTAGGGTTAGGTTTTTGAACATTTAGAATTCTCCATTGTTTCTCCATCACTTAAACGAGGCCCTCGAGCCTCATTGTAATACAATTCGAAGGTCTATAGTCGCCACATCTCTTCTCGAGAGATTCGCTACCGACACCCTAGCTATTTTATTTCCATCATGTTTGTAATAATATTTATGTGATTTGATATTAATGAAATGAAGCCTTATTTCCGTTGTATTTCTATGTTTTTGGTTATTTACGTGATACATTGTGTTCTTGCATAAATGCGGATCAGCCTTCCACATTGCAAATGGGAGTGGATTTCCATGAAGGCTTGACACAATATGGGTCTCTCACATCTTCCAACGAGAATCCTTCTCATCTTCACTGCTTTATTTTTCCATGCATCAAGTAATGTAGTATTCGTCAAAGTTGGCTTGGAGACATCCTTTAATCGATGAATTCCTTCAAACCATTATCTTCAAGCACCGCCTCCATCCTATTCTTCCATGCAATGTAGTTCGAGCTACCCTCAAGTGCATACTCTAACCAAAAACCATTGAAATCCATTTATATGTTTACTCGAGTTTGTCGCACCAAGAAATTCTTGCGGCAAATTCAAATTGTTTCCCACCAACAGCCTTCTTCAATGTTACGATCTTGTTGCTCGATACCATGTAGAAATTTATAAATAATTTGATGTATTACTAGAGTCTCCTAATATAAAAATGATATGCCACTATTAAATACATAATCCTTCTAGCAATTCTTTGCGGAAATTTAATCGCCAATTGCAAACACATGAAGAAAAATCAATCGCACATAACAAAAATGTTTTTAACGGGAAAGCATAAAGCTAAAAACCCCAACTATCATATATTATGTATATCATGGATCATGAAAAAATATCATAAAAATCACTACTCGAGCTCTCGATGCAATATACGATCGTCTCACACTATCATACAAGAATTGGTTCACACATGCACCAATTTACGCACTCTAACAGCTTGCCTCCACTAGCAATCCTACATTGAAGAAGGTCCCTAAATTAATTCGATCTTGCCTTGCATGAAGTACACAATCCTCATTGGAATCTCCAATGTGTGTAGTTACGTGAATGCACCACTATAGTCACAACTGATAATCCTTGAGACCCTTTCACCTATCTCTCCAACGGGTCTCAACTGGATCGACATGCATGTAGTTAACGAGTAATATTTCTTTAGTTGCATGTGAGACCACTTCTTGTGAGTTAATTAAATAATTTGATCGATCTCTCACTAGTGTATCATTAGTTACAACTAACACAATGAGTTTAACTCCACTTAACTAAGTTAAACTAATTAACAACTCACATAACTACTCTTCCAACTGCATTGCAACTTTGTATCACTTTCCAGTCCCAATGTAGTCTTAATGCATTTCCCACCAACCAACCTTGGAATACGTAATTCCTTCAATAAAATGGTTTACGCATCATTTGCTTGAAATCAAGTGCTTCAGAGAAATATATTATTTATTGTGCGATTATTATTAAGGAGCTAATAATAATTGGCATGCATTCTATTTTTAGACATGAGATCTATAAATAAACACATGTATCTAAAAATAGAAACTCATCTAAAAAATATAATTTTCTCAAAAAATCTAAAATTAGACTCCTAATTTTAGAATATGCTCACCATTCCCCAAAAATAGACATACACATAAAAAATAGCCTACGAGGCCCCACCTAGTGAAGGTGCTTAATTTTCACTAGGATCATCATCTTGTTGAATCTCAATAGTCCATAGTGTTGGGGTTCCTATGTTTCTGGCAGTTGGAAAAAAAAAAGAGAAAGATAAGACAACATCAAACCGCTTTGGGATTCAAGGATCTAGCCCTCCTGAATCCGAGAGAGGGATCTGCATGAATGAGTTAAAAGATGTAATATTTAAAACTTGAAATGTGATATTAGGCTAGTTATGAAGAGCGTGGGTTTTGTTTGTTTTTTTTGGTTGGACAAAGACATGATGAAGGTGAGGGAAGTTCAAAATAAAGGGTGAAAATATGCGCAAGTGAAGGAATAGTTAATTTGTGAGAAAAAGGCAAAGATAGTTTTAACCTATTGGGCTGTAGGTCATAGGAGGATTTTAATTGGACAACAAGGTTCGAAAGGATCTATGGGGCAAGTCATATGTCGAAAGGATATCTTAAAGTGATTTATGAATGAAATAGATAGGAAATGGAGAAACAAACAAATGAAGAACGGTGAAAAGCCTAAGATCAAATGATGCTTTCAAACTATTTTCTTTCGGCATGTACTTAAGGAAAACATAAAAGTATTCTACGATCGAGTAAGTGCTTTTAAACTAGCCTACATTGAAGTACTTTTAGTTGGAAAACATTTTTAAAACGGTTGAATAGCTTAAGATCGGTGAGTGCTTTCAAACTGCTTTGCTTTCGACTCATTTCTATAAGAAAAACACGAATAACGATCACAAAGAGAAATTTAGATCGAGCCAGTGCTGAACCCAACCTACTTTAATATACTCTTCAAAGGAAGCATTCGAATGAAGAAAAATAGAAATAAAGCTTTCGATAGAGTAAGTCTTGTTGAGAGTAAATCTAGCTCTTATGTTTGCTACTCTTTATCGAAAGAAAGTGGACGGAGTGAAAACATTTAAACAAAATAACAATTGACGATGAGAACATGCCATTGACACAAATCGGGATCCCATAAATCGATAGCTTGTATTTGATCTTCAAACCGATTACAATCAACAAGCCCGATGGAGTCTCTACAACTTCGAACTTCTCATATCGGCTTATGTATCCCAAGTCGCAAACGGGGCATCGGTAGCTTCGAAATCATTACATGCATTCGGATGTCCGAGACCAACATTTCTCATCTTCTATAGAAGTATTTATAGAAGAATAGGGAGGTGAGATGTGATAACAAAGATCTCTTGGGTCAATTAATATAGATTAATGACTCGTCGGCCTTTGAGGAGCTCGATGAAGTAATTCCTGAGATGACTTGTCTATATTAAAATGATATTACATTATAAATTAATCTTTGTGAGAGCCTTTGTTGACTTGTGAATACCTAATGATGAAGTAACTACGATTTCTACTCCCCGGGGCTAATGATCGAAAATATTTGTTTTGGTATTTCTTCATCTTTAAAATAGTTTTCTAGCGACGATTAGAGATAATATCTTTGATTTTTATTAATTGTTCAGCTATCTTGACAAACACCTCTTGTTTCGGATAATGACTAAGCCTTATTTGATTGCGTGAGGTTGTAGGTGCTTAAATTTGGAGAGGGTTCGATTAGCCTCTGCAGCAGGGTGGTGGAAGCTTTTCTCGGATCAGCAGTTGTCTTTGTTTCTTCCCAAAACACCTTTAAGTTACTTGAGATGCATGTTTTTAGGTCACAATCGAACTTATCTTGTGTCTTAGGTCTTTATCGACGCTTTAATCCATGGACTTAGGCTTTTGATTTGTTGAATGTATGCCTTAATCCTTCAAGCTATCCTAAATCTTCAAACAACGATACTCTTTGTTTCCTTTATGCATTCTTTGTGTCTTGTTGATGTGCGAGCCGCGCGAGCTCATATGGCATAAATGCCTCATGAAACATCGACGAGACATAGTTTAATTTGAGCGAATGGTTCTCTTTGATGCATCGAGAGCCTTGCAGGGTATCATTCCCATCCTTCGAATTTCATTTTAATAAAATGGAAAACCATTGATAACACCAAAACATGAAACCAATTAAGAAATCCTACGTTTTGGTTTAAAGGCGATTCGGACGCCGGAAAGGCGGGGGCTATTGGATGGCATCATCAAATGGTTAGGATTCATTGGAAGTGATCAAGGAGAGTGGAGAAAAGAATAAATTGGAGTAGTCGATTACGTGGAGATCAACGGTGGGGATTGAGGTGAATGATGTAAAGTGGAAGGGCAAAAGGCGACGAAAGCATGCGGGAAAGATCCAGAGGCCATCGAGTACGGACACGTGGGCGGTCAGGATTCAATTGGAGGATCGCAATCGACGGGGGAGAGAATCGGTGTGATGGAAATCGCCGTCGAATTTCACGATCGAGAGGGCGATGCGGTCGCGTGGAAGCCATTGATGCGAGGATCGGATCAATGGTGTGTAATTAATCGGAGGGATGCGTCGATCGGGGGGACAAAAAAATGCCGTCGAAAAATGCATTGCGATTGAGTGATCGGGGAGGGTGATGCAATTAGGCGCTATTCGTTTGATCGGCCCAAGATCAACGGTCGGAGATTGTTTTTAAAGAAAACGAACGAAAACCCTTTATAACGTATGAAAACTCAAAAATTTAATAACACAAAGGTTTTGGTGGTGGAATATATATATATATATATATATGAAAAAGGCTGGCGCCGTGACAGGGCCTTTGGTATTCGTGAAATAAAATATGCCGGGGTGTTATATCGAAAGGGCTATTGGTCGATCGGAGCCTCGAGCTCGGGATTTTCAATCAACCCATTGGATTTTGCGTGTGATTAAGCGCTTCGGGACTTCAACACTTGGTCCGGGGCTGTAGGTTGTATGGAGTGAAGCGGAGGGGTAGGGTTTTTATATATATGTGACCCGGTCGCATTGAAACTTTTGATGCGGTCTTTCCAATCAACCCATTGTGGATTTCTCGATGCGATTGCACATCGAGTCTTTTTAATCTAACCATTTTTCATTTAAAATTTTTTGTATGGGCGCGTTAGACCAAAACTTTGGATAGAAGTGGGTTTGATATGCAAGGGAAATAATGGATCGGAGATGGATTTTCACAATGTTTTAAGTGCGAGAGAGTAGGCCCACAAGTTATATGAAAAAATAACATGATCGGGGTTTATAAACACGGGACTTAATCGCATCGAGTTTTGTAATGGCAAAAAGACTTGCGCACTTGGATGTTTACGATGCGATAAACCTTTGTGAGGTTTAGCGCTTGGTTCCAACCCCAAAACGTGGTGAGAAGTGGTTGGGATTTGGCCAATGGGGCTTAAGTCCATAGTAATAAAAAATTGTTTTTTATGAAAATTTTTAGAGTTTTCAATGGATTTGGGGGGTTTCGGTATAGCTTAAAGAATTAATTTTAAACTATGTAAAAGAGGATTTTCATGAATGGGAGAAGGAAAGTCATGAAAAATAGAGGAATTTCATGGAGAAAAAGGGGAGCAAATGGAGGTTAGATTTTGAGTGGAGAAGGGAAAATGATGATTTTACGGCGGTCTTTTCTCATGAAATCAACAAATTAAAGTTATAAAGAACGATATTGAGAAGATTTGGACGGAAGGAGAGGCATGAGGCCTTCAAGAGTCTTCAAGAACTGACACTTTGTAATAAAATTTGTTCCTTGAGGCTCGAAATTCTTTCTGTTGCTATAGCAAATTTTATAGGTGGCTAACACATAACACCCATACATCCTGGATCGATATGAAGCAAGGCATGTCCGAATTCTTGATAATAGCCATTGCGATCTTGGAAGCCCCGAGCTTTACCCACACCATGTTGTTCTTAGGGGTATCCATGGTAGAATTAAAACCAAGATACCGGATATGGAGTTGTAAAAATGCAGCCACGAACCCAAGTGTGCTTAAGGATGTTTGTCGCGTCATCAAAATCTAAGAATGAATCTTTTTGAACTATGAGTTCATCAATATAATAACTTTTGGAGGGGGTATTGGCCCAAGTGTGCTTGACCCAGGCCACCATATCCTTTTCTAGAATCTCGGAAAACCCATAGGCCCACTTGTTGTACTTTTGGAGGCCCGAGTAACCTTCAGCAAAGATCTCCATATTCAAGCGTAAAACATGATATTTAAATACGGATGTAATATTTTGTTCCGGGGGTTCGTGCGATGTGCGGCGAAACGTTGAGGAGCTTGAAACACGTGCGATTTAGAGAGGGTTATATTTTGCATAGGGACAAGACAAGACACATCATGGGCATATGCAGATGGTATCATCAGGTAATAGCCGTTTGATACGGCCTCGTGGCGATTCTCTCTCCGCATTCAATGTTGCCACAATGAGAGACTTATGAGCTCGGGTGTCGAGGAGGCGAATATGTAATGGCATGTCGCCATCTCACCCCTCACGATAGAAACCTTGACGATTAATAACGACGAATATGAAAATATTCCAGCACACGGATACGAGCCGAGAAAAAGCGATGGTCCAAAAGAGGAAAAAGTGGTGTGATAAGCCTCGGTAAAATAAATGACCATAAAGGGATGTCGCCTTCCTGGATGTGGGGTACACTTTAGGGAGAGAGTGAGGGACATATAAAATAAACCGCGAGAATATTTGAGAGGAGCCAAGAGCACTTGTCCTAGGCCACCATATCCTTTCGGCATCTGAGATAAGACCCATCGGCCCACTAGTGCATGCTTTTGTAGATTGGTAACCACTGCCCCAAAGATCTCCATATTCAAAGTGTAGAAACTTGGTATCTAAAGTTGGTTATAATTTTGTTTCCAACCTTCACGTGATGTGCAATGAAAAGTTGAAAATTGAGCGCATGAGATTTAGAGGGTTATATTTTGCGAGTAGGGCCAGTTCATCATGGACATATCTGAGATGGTGACAAAATGGGTAAAACCCATGATCAGCCTCGTGGAAGATTCTCTCTACGCAGGTGTTCAACGTGGCCACAATGAGAGCCTCATGAGATAAGGTGTCAAAGGTGAATGTGTCATGGCATGCGCATCTCACCCTCACGAAATAGGCACTGATAGTGTGTTGAAAAAATATGAAGAGTGCAACCACCACAGAATCTGAGCCAAAAAGCAATGGTCCAAAAGGAAAAATTTATGTGATAAGCCTAGGGAAAATAAATTACCATAAAGGGATGGTGCCTTAAAGGGATGTGGGCTACCTAGGAGAGAGTGAGGGAGGAGATAAAATAAATCACGAGAATGTTTGAGAGTAGCCAAAGTTTTTCCCAAGTGTATAGAGGCTGAGTACCCCGATACGGTGTTAGGCCTTGAGTACACAATTACTTCCATTACATTTACACTTATATTTCCATGTATCACCTTCACTCCACCTCCATTTCATTACATTTATCTTACAAACACCTTTATCGGAGTTACATTTATGTTTTTCAAACTTTTATTGGTTCCTAGTATTTTTAAGTGAATTTGTGGTTAAAATTTAGAAAATAATGTGCACATACTTATATAACAAGTGGAATAGGTTCGTTGCCATGTGTAGGTCAAAAAAACTTCCCAAAGACTCTTATGTGGCCTCCTAAGGCCAAATCCGAATTTGGATGGAGAAGATCATGTGGGATCATAAGGATATGTGTCTCATTTCATATTTGTATTATAACTCTAAGAAGGCATGTGCCTTATCACTTCCTATTTGGATTGTAACCCTACAGAGATATAGGGAGAAGTTCATGGACTCTCATTAATGAGATAGCTTCTCATATTTTTGTATAAACAGGGGAAGCTTTCTCTATCATTTCATGTGTAAAATTGGGCTATGCTCAAGCTTTGAATACAAAATTAGATTGCAGCACCTTACTCACATGAATGTTCCTTCATTTTGACTTGGTTTTCTTACATATGGAGCATCTAGATTTACCATCTCTCTTTTTATATCAGCTACCTAAAATGTGTGATTTACTTTATTTTATAGATTAAAGTTTATTTTTCTTTCTTAGTATTAGTTTTAGAATGAATGTGTAATATTTTCTTTTCTAAAAACATTTCAAAAGGATAGGTTCATCTATTTTTCCAATTGGATTAAGTTTGAGGCAATAGAGATCACGAGTTATTTAGTTTCCTTTCATGTTATGTTATTTACTTTCTTGGAATTAAACTATCAATTCATTGTATAATTGAATGTTCCTAAAAGACAGACTAAGAAGGTGATACTTCCAAGTTGGGTGATTAAATGTTCAACCTATACAATCATTGAGCTTTAATTTTACATGCTTTTACATTTATTTTTACATCCTCATTCAATTGTATAATTAGGTGTTCTTAAATATCATTTGAAGAAGGTGATTTTATCATGGCCCGAATGCTCGGATACTAATGTATGCAATTATTGAGTTTCCCTTTGCATGCTTTAATTGATTTCAAGATTTAAAGACTAAAGTACAATTGGTTGCTTGTACATCATCTTAAGAGGGTGATTATATCATATTGGATGCTAAAGTGATTAGGCATTACCTTAGTTATTTTCATTTACATGTGCTTTGAAATGCTTTCTTAGATTAAAATTTCAATTCCTATGAAGTGTGATGCGTCTTATATTTTATTTTGAATTTGTTTTCTTTCTTTTCATTACTTGATTTCGAGTTTAGTTGAATTTCATTTCATTATTTGATTTCATAGATTAAGATAAATTGGTTTTCGTTATTTTGTAGTTCGATTGATCTAAGTAGAAAGACAATTTCTATCACATAGAGTGCATGCATGCTTCCATGAGTTTTACAAAACCCCTGGGTTGAAAAATTAAATAATAGGCGATCATTTTTGCCCCAACATTTTGGCATTCTTTGGGGAAGTGTGCATAGGAACTAGCTTTCGGTCTAGAGTGTATTTTATTTATTATTAGTTTTTAACGACCATTTATGGACAAAGGGTCTATAATGCAGCCCAAAGACTACATTGAGGAATGGTATCTATTAGGATTCATCTCCCAATGACTCTTAGCCTTCCTTATTTCCTAATATTATTTATTATACAATATTACATATCCACACCCAACCTATAGGATTAGGTGTCAACATTCCCCTCTTTAATCCGAAGGGATGTTCGTGAGCCCAAAAACATCGATCGGAACTTTTCAAACTTTCTCTTCCAAGTTCTTTGGTGAAGATATCGACGGTTCTCTCATTTGTGGAACAATGATGTAGATGGATGGTTTTGGCACAGTTTTATGATGTCGAATTAGATGGTATTTTGTATTGATGTGCTTTGTTCAATCATGGAACTTTGGGTTCTTGGCCAACTTTATTGCGGAAGTGTTGTCGATCATGAGTGGTGTGGAATACATTTATTTCATCTACAAATCTTCTAGAAGTTTTTCGGAGCCATATAATTTCTTTTGTTGCTTCGATTTCTTCCCTTACATATTCGTTGCCTTGGTCATGGAATCTCTTTGGGCCCGGCTTACGTGATCTCCATGAGGCGAGCTCTACGATCCAAGACTCATGGTGTAACTTGTGGTAGACACCCTATTTCTTTGTCGCCATCAAAGTCGAATCGAGTATCCAATCAGGATTGAAGTCGCCTACTGTGTATATTGAGTCAAAGTCTTGAGTCCCCTTCAAGTACCTTAACACTCTTTTTGCGGCGGACCAATGTCCTTCACAAGGTTTTTGCATGAACCTTGAGAGGATTCCAACAACAAATGAAATGTCGGAGTACGTGGTGGTCGGGTAGATAAGACCCTATACAGCATGCATATGTAGTTGCATCCTCCAATTACTTCCCTTCAATAGATGTGAGCTTCAAGTTTTGTTCCATTGGAGTGGTTAAGGGATTGCATTCATCCATGCCAAACTTGTTCAAGAGATCTCCAATGTACTTATTTTGAGAAAGAAATATAAATTTAGGATGTTGAATTACTTCAATACCCAGATAGTAATGAACATGACCCAAATCGAGTCATTTCAAAACCTTTCTTCAATTCTTTCTTCATGGATGCAATATAAACTGTCATTGTTCCGCATTATCAAAAGATCGTCTACATACACCACAAGATATACAACTATTTTCCAACTTTCTTAACAAACAAAGTTGCATCATCAATATCAAAATGTTTGAAGTCAAGTTTGAGAAGATGCTTGGTTAATTTCTCATACCAGGCTCGTGTTGCTCGCTTGAGCCATACAAAGATTTCTCAACTTGCAAACTTTGTGTTCTTGACCTTTAACACAAATCCTTAAAATTTGGGACATATAAACTTTCTCCTTTAGATATCCATTAAAAAATATGGTTTTTACATCTATACGATGGACTTTCCATCCATTACAGTGCTTGCAGGGCAAAGAGAGTCGGATGGTGGTCCATTTTCTTGTGGAGCAAAAGTTTTCTAGCCATAATCGATTCCTTCTTTTGTGAAAAACCTTTGCCACAAGCAGCCTTGTGCTTGTCAAGTGAGCCATCTGCTTTATACTTGTTCTTATAGACCCACTTCTGACCAATTGGTTTTGTTCCCAAGGCGGATCAACCCGGCTTCAAAGTACATTATTTATCAAGAGAATATTACTCCTTTTGCATCGCTTCTTTCCATTAATCATGAAAGCGACTTCTTTGAAGGAAGTTGGTTCATGATACGCTAGAAAAACTCAATTCACAATTATAAGCAATATCCATATCAACGGGAGAATCGGAGTATCTACATCACCTTCGATTTGTTTAGTGGAACTTCTTGTTCTTGTTTTCCAACCTCATCGGGATGAACATTCTCCGGTGTCTTTGTCGGCCATTTGGGAGGACCTTTCTTATATAGCCCGGGTTGGTCATTTGGCCGGGTTGGGATTGATTCGGAATTCAATCTCCCAATTCTATCAATCACATCATCCAATGTGTCATCCATGGTTGTTTCTTCATGTGGGAGAGAATTAGCAGGACATGATTCCACGGTTTGATTTCGATATGGGAATCCCCCTTCGAAGATGTGGAATCGGTATGAAATTCTTGGAAAGACTTTGCATGTGTGAATCTATCCGAGCTGATCAGAGTTTCCTCTCAGCAACCTTGTCACTCTTGGAAGATTCAAGGAATATGACATCTCTTGCTATTACAAACTTCTTATTTGCTTCATCTATGGGAACAATATCCTTTGGAGTATTGGAGTACCCCAAGAAGATACATTTTTGACTTCTAGCACCAAGTTTGTTCCTTTGACCCTTGGGTATCAAAGACCAACGGGGGTGGACCCAAAAGACACGAAATGCTTTAGAAGGAATGTGGCCATGCCACATTTTCAAAAGGAGTTTTGTTTCTAATTGAACTTGAAGGACTTTTATTCTTTATGTAAACGGCACATAGAAGCTGCATCAGCCCAAAACATCAATTTTACATTCTTGAAAAATAACATGGATCGAACCATATTTAAAATAGTTCTGTTCATTCTTTCGGCTACCGTTACATTGGGATTATATGGCACGAGTTGTTTGATGTTTGATTCCAAGTTGACGAAGATAATTTTCAAATTCGTTTGAAGTGTATTCTTTTCCATTATCGGTACGTAGAGAGCCAATATGAGTTTGTGCATCATTTTAGTCAACATATGAAAATTCTTGAATGTTTGAAAAGCATCAAACTTATTCTTCAATAAGTAAATCCAACACATTACGGTGTAGTCATCGGTAAATGTCATCATGTATTTATTTCCATTTGAAAAATAAATAGGCATAGGGCCACATAAATGTTTGAATGAACAAGCTCAAAGTTTTCTATGTGCTGCAGGTGTGAATCATGAAATGGTGACTGCTATACTTTCCTAAAATACAAGCATCACATTTCCTTAGGTTTTATAGGAATTGTAGGCGGTCCATTAACACCATTTTTCTTCAACAAATGAAGGTTTTCATAGTTTAAGTGTCCAAATATAATACCATAAAAGACTTGATGGGAATGTACCTTCATCATGATGTGAGCGGAATGCAAAGTTTTGAGCATGAGCGAGATGAACCTTTCGGCTTCAAGAGTCTCCCTTCTTCTATTCCCTCCATGACAAGTGAGTGATCTGATGCTTTTCGACCTATACCTCATCAAAAAATTGAATGGAGTGTCTGCTGGCGGTTTGGACCGGGGATAACAAGTTTCTCCTCAACTCAAGGAGGTATATAACCTCATGTAGAATACAATCTGAAGACCCGGGAAACCAAGCACGACTATGCCAAGCCACGATGGCTTGAGTTTGGATTATACGAAATATATCTTGCTCCCATAAAATTTGTTAGTAAATTCTTCAAAAAAAATATTTTCTAAATGTCATGTGACATGTTGCTCACGAATCTAGCAACCAATCATCTCTCCATGAAGTAAATGAAACTTCAAACAAGTCTTCGGTTACTCCATTGTTACAATGTGCTAGAACATAATGAGCGGATTCGGGTGCTTTACCTTTGTCTTTGTCATTAGTTTACCTTTGTCTTGATTTCTTTCTTTGCTCAATTTTATCCCAAGGTGTCATGCATTTGGATGCATCATGTCCATCTTTATTGCAACGTGTGCAATGAAGATTGGGTTTGTCTGATTATCGCCCCCTTTTTGTGAAGTTTCTTCTTCCTCTTCACTACATACCTCTTCCTACGGATGAATCCAAGCCTGACTCTTTTCTCTATGTACTTAGAAGTATGCGGCCTCCCAGGAAAACGAAGGGCTAGCGTATCTTCTAGAAAGCTTTCTCTCTTTACGCAAACTTTTTCTCAAGGGTATCAAAGGTGATATGCTCAAGGTTTCCACTTGCTTTTATTATTGACTCAAGATAATGTGAGTAAGTGGATATGATGCCTTAACATATGTTATGAGAGGTATGTCCATTTTTACACCGGTCTTATCAATATCATGCATGATAGATCCTAACTTCGAAGCTAATGCGAGGGGATCATCATTCTTCATTTCAAGGAAGTGAACAACTTAATCATCAATTGAACATTTTCTAGTTGAATGTGTGTCATAGAGTTCTTTTAGCTTGCTCAAGGCTTCATAGGCATTTGAAAATGATGAGAAATATGGCGACTCACCTCTTCATTTGCGGAAGCTTCAATCAAGGCATAGGCCTTGCAATTCTTGTTTTCCCAAATAGCGATCTCCTTGTGCGAAGTGGGCCTTGTTTGGTGGATTTCCTTCTTGTCCTTCACAAATTCTTTTCCACAACTCATTAAAAATGAGAGTGTGCTTGATTTTGCAGGACCATTCAAGATGGATTCTCTTTGCGGAGAGAACCACCCCAACAATAGATATTGTCGAGCCGAGGGTAACTCCTCAAATCGAGTGTGTATTAGACTGAAGAATTGTACATGCATTTATACATGGAGGTGAGGCTATTGGGATTCATCTCCCAGTGACTCTTGGCCTTCCTTATTTCCTAATATTATTTATTATACAAAATTAAATATTCACACCCATCCCATAGGATTAGGTGTCAACATTCCCCCCTTTAATCCGAAGGGATGTTGGTGAGCCCAAGCATCGATCTGAACTTTTCAAACTTTTCTCTTCCAAGTGCTTTGGTGAAGATATCAGCGGTTTGCTCATTTGTGGAACAATGATGTAGATGGATGGTTTTGGCCTGAACATGATGTCGAATTAGATGGTATTTTGTATTGATGTGCTTTGTTCAATCATGGAACTTTGGGTTCTTGGCCAACTTTATTGCAGAAGTGTTGTCGATCATGAGTGGTGTGGAGTACATTTGTTTCATCTGCAAATCTTCCAGGATTTTCCGGAGCCACACAATTTCCTTTGTTGCTTCAGCTGCTGCCACATATTCTGCCTCGGTCGTGGAATCTGCTGGAACTGACTGTTTGCGTGATCTCCATGAGACAGCTCCCGATCCAAGACTCATGGTGTAACCTGTAGTAGACACCCCTGTTTCTTTGTCGCCGTCAAAGTCTGAATCAGAGTATCCGGTCAAGATGAAGTCGCCTACCTGTGTATATTTGAGTCCAAAGTCTTGAGTCCCCTTCAAGTACCTTAGTACTCTTTTTGCAGCAGACCAATGTCCTTCACAAGGTTTCTGCATGAACCTTGAGAGGATTCCAACATCAAATGAGATGTCAGGTCTGGTGGTGGTCAGATAGATAAGACTTCCTACAAGCTGTCTATACTTAGTTGCATCCTCAAATTCCTTCCCTTCAATAGATGTGAGCTTCAAGTTTTGTTCCATTGGAGTGGTTAAGGGATTACATTCATCCATGCCAAACTTGTTCAAGAGATCTCCAATGTACTTCTTTTGAGAAAGAAATATGAATTTAGGATGTTGAATAACTTCAATACCCAAATAGTAATGAACATGACCCAAATCAGTCATTTCAAAACCTTTCTTCAACTCTTTCTTCATGGATGCAATATAGCTCTCATTGTTTCCTGTTATCAAAAAATCATCTACATATACCACAAGATATACAACTGTTTTTCCAACTTTCTTAACAAACAAAGTTGCATCATCAAGATCAAAGTGTTTGAAATCAAGTTTCAGAAGATGCTCGGTCAATTTCTCATACCAGGCTCGTGGTGCTTGCTTGAGGCCATACAAGGATTTTACAAGTTTGCAAAATTTGTGTTCTTGACCCTTTATCACAAATCCTTCTGGCTGGGACATATAAACTTTCTCCTTTAGATCTCCATTCAAGAAGGCTGTTTTTACATCCATCTGATGGACTTTCCATCCATTCTGAGCTGCTAGGGCAAAGAGAGTCCGGATGGTGGTCCATTTTGTTGTGGGAGCAAAAGTTTCTTCATAATCAATTCCTTCTTTTTGTGCAAAACCTTTTGCCACAAGCCTGGCCTTGTGCTTGTCAAGTGAGCCATCTACTTTATACTTGTTCTTGTAGACCCACTTACAACCAATTGGTTTTGTTCCCAAAGGCGGATCAACCAGCTTCCAAGTGCCATTATTTATCAAGGCATCATACTCCTTCTGCATCGCTTCTTTCCATTCATCATGAGAAGCGGCTTCTTTGAAGGAAGTTGGTTCATGATCTGTAGACAAACTCAATTCACAATTATAAGCAATATCCATATCAACAAGAGAATCAGAATTATCTACATCACCTTCGATTTGTTGAGTGGAACTTCTTGTTCCTATTTTTCCAACCTCATCAGGATGAACATTCTCCAGTGTCTTTGTCAGCCATTTGGGAGGACCTTTCTGAGATGGCCCAGGCTGGTCATTTGATTGAGTTGGGATTGATTCAAGATTCAATCTCCCAATTCTGTCAATCACATCATCCAATGTGTCATCCGTGGTTGTTTCTTCATGTGGGGGAGAGAGTGCTTCAGGACATGATTCCACAGTTTGATTCAATATCGGAATCCCCCCTTCAAGATGTGGAATCACATTATCAAATTCTTGGAAAGATTTTGCATGTGTGAATCTATCCAAGCGATCAAGTTGCCGCTCAACAACCTTGTCACTCTTGGAAGATTCAAGAAATATGACATCTCTTGCTATCACAAACTTCTTATTTTCTTCATCATAGAGACGATATCCTTTGGAGGTATTGGAGTACCCCAAGAAGATACATTTTCTGCTTCTAGCACCAAGTTTGTTCCTTTGATCCTTGGGTATCAAGGCATAACAGGTGGACCCAAAGACCCTGAAATGCTTTACCGAAGGAATGTGGCCATGCCACATTTCAAAAGGAGTTTTGTTTCTAATTGAACTTGAAGGACACCTATTTTTTATGTAAACAGCACATAGAACTGCATCAGCCCAAAACATCGATTTTACATTCTTGAAAAATAACATGGAGTGAACCATATTTAAAATAGTTTTGTTCATTCTTTCAGCTACACCATTCTGTTGGGGATTATATGGCACATTTGTTTGATGTTTGATTCCATGTTGACGAAGATAATTTTCAAATTCGTTTGAAGTGTATTCTTTTCCATTATCAGTACGTAGAGAGCCAATATGTGTTTGTGCATCATTTTCAATCCATGCATGAAAATTCTTGAAAGTTTGAAAAGCATCAGACTTATTCTTCATTAAGTAAATCCAACACATTCTGGTGTAGTCATCAATAAATGTCATCATGTATTTGTTTCCATTTGCAGAAGCAATAGGCATAGGGCCACATAAATCTAAATGAACAAGCTCAAGTTTTCTATGTGCTCTGGAGTGTGAATCATGAAATGGTTGTTTGCTATGCTTTCCTAGAATACAAGCATCACATTCCTTAGGTTTTCTAGGAATTGTAGGCAGTCCATTAACACCATTTTTCTTCAACAAATGAAGACTTTCATAGTTTAAGTGTCCAAGCATAGCATTCCATAAAAGACTTGATGGGAATGTACCTTCATCATGATGTGAACTAAATGCAAAGTTTTGAGCATGAGCAGATGAACCTTTCAGCTTCAAGAGTCTCCCTTCTTCTATTCCCTCCATGACAAGTGAGTGATCTGATGCTTTTCTGACCTCTGCCTTGCCATCAAACAAGTGAATGGAGTGTCCTTGTTGGCGGATTTGGACCAGGGACAGCAAGTTTCTCCTCAACTCAGGGAGGTATAGAACCTCATGTAGGATATGATCTGGAAGACCAGGCAACTTAAGCCTGACTGTGCCAAGCCCTGATGGCTTGAGTTTGGATTTATCTACGAAATATACTGCTCCATCAACTTTGTCAGTGAATTCTTCAAAAAAATCTTTTCTAAATTTCATGTGACATGTTGCTCCTGAATCTAGCAACCAATAATCTCTCCATGAAGTAAATGAAACATCAAACAAGTCTTCAGTTACTCCATTGTTACAATGTGCTAGAACATAATGAGCGGATTCAGGTGCTTTACCTTTGTATTTGTCATTAGTTTTACCTTTTTCTTGATTTCTTTGCTGCTCAATTTTCTCCCAAGGTGTTCTGCATTTGGATGCATCATGTCCATCTTTATTGCAACGTGTGCAATGAAGATTGGATTTGTCAGATTGTCTACCCCCCCCTTTCTGTGAAGTTTCTTCTTCCTCTTCCTCTTCTGCCACCTCTTCCTCTGGATGAATCTGGAGCATGACTCTTTTCTCTATGTGCCAAGTATGTAGCCTCTTCGGAAGATGAAGGGACTGTCATCTTCCCGAAAGCTTTCTCTCTTTCTACAAACTTTTTCTCAAGTGTATCAAAGGTGATATGCTCAAGGTTCCCACTTGCTTGCAAAGACTCAAGATAATGTGAGTAAGTCGGATATAATGCCTTAACATATGCTATGAGAGGTATTTCCATTTTTACACCAGTGCTATCAATATCATGCATGATAGATCTAACTTCTGAAGCTAAAGCAAGGGGATCATCATTCTTCATTTCAAGACTGAACAGCTTAATCATCAATTGAACAATCTCTAGTTTTGAATGTGAGTCATAGAGTTCTTTTAGCTTGCTCAAGGCATCATAGGCATTTGAGAATGATGAAATATGACGACTCACCTCTTCATTTACGGAAGCTGCAATCAAGGCATAGACCTTGCAATTCTTGTTTTCCCAAATGGCGAGCTCTTTGTCTGAAGTGGGCTTTGCTGGTGGATTTCCTTCTTGTCCTTCACAGATTCCTTTCCACAGCTCAGTAAAAATGAGTGTGTGTTTAATCTTCCGAGACCATTCAAGATAGTTCTCTTTGCCGGAGAGAACCACCCCAACAATAGATATGAGAGAATGCATTAGTTTGCTGGAAAAAATTCTTTTGAAGAGGAAAAATTGTGCTAGAAAATCTTCAATTATGGAAATTTGCTCAATTAAAGGGGACAAAAACTCTTGCTAAAAATACTGAATTCTGCACCAAAAATATATATATATATTTTGTTTGGAAAAAAAAATTGTATGGGTACTATATTATATGATTGGTGACAGGATGGAATATAATATGGTGGGGGGGGTATAATATAAAGTGGAGTGGTATTAAATAAGAGTGGAGGGGGCGGTTTTAAAAGGTGGAGTGGTATTAAAAGATGGGAGGGGCGTAAATATACAATCAACGCTAGGAGGGAGCGGTATTAAAAGTGGTAAGGTGGAGTGTTGTATTGTATATAATACAACAGAGCGGGGGAGGGTCCTCAAGCGATGGGGCCGTAGGTAGTGTATGCATGGAGAGGGAGCTCCAGTCGGAGTTATGACAGTGTGTTATGACAGTGGGAAAGCGTGTTGTGGAGTTATGACAGCGTGTTATGACAGTCGGAGTTTTGAATAAGCAGAGACAATGTTGTTATGAGGTGTATTATATATGCAAAGGGCGTGATTGTTATATGGACAGCGTTGTATTATAAGTGACGGGGTGTATGCAGCGTGTTAAAAAATGGAGGGCGATATAAAATATGGTGATGTGTTATAACAGTCGAGTGACAGCAGTATTTAATGGTATGACAGAGTGGAACAGAGAGGGGAGAACAATCGAGTGACAGCACTGGAGGAGGGCCGACAGGCGGTATTATTGTTGTATGGATGGACTGTATTGATATATAAATGGAGGGGCATATTAAACGCAGGTGTCGGGCCAGCGCAGGTAGGGAGGGGAGGTGGGCGATGGGGAAGAGGGGAGATGTGTGATGGGGAAGAGGGGAGATGTGCGAAACGTTGGGTAGGTGAAGGAGAAGTTGCGAGGACTTTAATAAGCGAATTTGCGGTGTTTGCGGGGGGCTGCAGTGCCGATGTTCGGGAACTACGGGGGTGCCGGAGAATCTTCGGGAGCGGCGGAGGCTGCCAAATGTCGAGCCCCACATCTGGAGAGAGATATGGAAGACAGGTATATAGCATCAATTTAATTGGAGCGACAAAATTATACGAGAAAAAGCCAAGTGATCGAAAGAGTGAGGTGCCACCACGGGGAGCAAAAATGCCGATAGTGGAGCGCTCGATACCATGTCAAACCGGGGGGTAACTCCTCAAATCGGGGGAATGTGTATTAATTGTGAAGAATGTACATGCATTTATACATGGAGGTGAGGCTATTGGGATTCATCTCCCAGCGACTCTTAGCCTTCCTGCTTTCTGTCTTATTTATTATACAAAATTACCTTATCCACACCACATCCCATAGGATTAGGTGTCACGCAGATATGAGAGAATACATTCTTGAAGGAAAAGAATAATTACTTTCTTTGAAAAAATTTTACTAGAAAATTTTCAATTAAGGAAATATACTCAATGAGAAGAGGACAAAAAACAATTTCTTGCAAATACGTTACGCACCAAAAAATATATCTATATATATATATATATATATATATATATATATATATATATATATATATATATATATATATATATATATATATATATATATATATATATATATATATATATATATATATATATATTTATTTAAGATAAAAAAATTTATATGGATATTGTGTTATATATAAATGATGGGCGGTATTGAATATGGGAAAGCGAGGTATAAATATGTGTGTGGGGGGAAATAGTGGTAAAAAAATGGAATGGTATTAAACGACGGTGTTATTATATGGGATGGGTTTGGTGGTATTTAAACTAAGGCGCGTGTTATATATGGTAATGTAAATAGAATGAGACGAACGATGCTAAATGGGAGAGGGAGTGAGTATTTAATAAAACGAAGTGTATACCACGACGAGGAACATTGTATTCTTTATGTAATTGTATTATTTATATGACGGGGAGCGTTGTATTCTTTATATCCAATGGAGGGCGAGGAGGTCCGTGGGACAAGGCGCGGGGGTAGCGACGGTCAACACGGATGGGGAGGGCCAACGAGGGGAGGTGGGGTATGTGTGTATGCATGCGTAAGGGAGTGGAGTAGGTGTTACATGGATTCGGTGGTATGAGCGTATAACGATGGGACGGACGTATTAATGAACGATGATATTATGAATGGGTGGGTGGTGCATTACAATTGCAAAAGGGCGCAGATACCATGACAACGTATTTTATTGCTCTGATGGAGTTAGACGACGTGGTATAGAGCCATCGGTTATACCACGTGTGCGGGCATGGGAAATGGAATGAGGGCATGGAGGAATGGGGCAAGGGGGATAGAGATGATGAGGACGGTGGTGAGGGGGGTCGGTGGTATGGTGAGCGGCGGCCAAAGAGGGTGTGAGTGTAAAGAGGGATAACGTTGTTGGATGAGTGAGGAAGATTCCGGAGGAGGCCAAGGGGTGAAAATTTAGGAATGGTAGAGAGTGGTAGATGTCTGTTTGGGCGCAAATTACGAAAATTTCAAAATTTGCAAATTGCGGAGGTCGAGGCTAGGTGCCGAGAATCTTCGGGAGCTACAATCTAAGTTGTGCATAAATTGTAGAGATAGTAAAAAAACGCGAGTGCATTTATATAAACTCGAATGGCAACAATTTAATGGGCAAATAAAAAACTAAACATAAAGCTGATTGATAAAAAGACTATTAGCGGAGATAGAGTTACACCACGAACAAAAATGCCAATAGTGGGAGTGGCTACGATACCATGTCAAACCGGGTAACTCATAGTACGAATATTCGCATTAGATGGAGAATGTACCTTTATTTATACATGGAGGAGTGAGGCTATTGGGATTCATCTTCCAATGACTCTTGGCCTTCCTTATTTCCTAATATTATTTATTATACAATGTTACATATCCCGCACCCAACCCATAGGATTAGGTCAATAGGTATCAAATAATGATTACACATACAACATTCATAAATTATTCAAGAGATCCTTGCGGAAAATCAAAAGGTCGAGTCGATTTCGCATATCCTTGCAACTGATCGGGTATATTTTTCGAAGTTTGGATATGAGCATTTCAAAAATTCTAACCGTAAATGGCTTCATTGGAAACATGAATATACTTAAAAATAGAAATAAAAATAGTATATATATAGATAAGAAAAATAAAAAATAAAACCAAGCTTGGATAAATTTTAGAATTTTTAATCAAAAAAATAATAATCAACATTTTTAAATTATTTTGAATAAATTTCGGTGGCCTTAATTAAGAATCACTTCATTTTTGTCACCATCGATAAAATTTGTGTGTGAAAATATTATTTTGTTGCTTAATAACTTATTAATGTCTCTCTTACGCACCTCGGTAGGCCCTGGAAAGATCAAAAATCGAATAGTCAGTTAAAAATTAAAAGAATTAAAAAATTCATTAAAAAATTTAAGGAAATTGATCTACAATTCTACGAAAATCGGCGTTTGAGTCATGATCTTAATCGGTTACGCAAATTTTAATGTTTTGCACCATCTTATTATTTTTCGATTTATTGAATTGCATGTACACAATTTTTTCTTTTAAAAATAAAATTGTTTTGTTTTGTTATAAAAAATAATATGAAAATAAATAAAAATAAAGAAAAAAAACAACAAAACATAATACTTTTTTTATTGTGCTTCTGAAAACCATTTGAACAATAAAACAAAGAGGCCCACGCATATACATGAGGCTTGTCTTTAGCTTGACGCGCGCCACATGCGCGAGCCTTGCGTACCACAATCCCCACCTGACACCTCCACGCACGCCACGATCGGCCGCACAGCCTTTCGGGCATGTAAAATCGGATTTGTTGATGGGTTTCTGCAAAAACATAAAATATGATTGCTACCTGAAATCGAGTGAATGATTATGAGACCTTCGATCATTGATCCAAAGTCTCGTGGTTCTATCAGGCTTGAAACTAAACATAACGAAAAGATACAACCACATCGATTTCATTTTGTTGCGAAGTGATTGTAGAATGCGTATTGTTAAAAAACCCGATTTTTAAAACGCATTTTACACGAGAAAACCAAGGTCAATTAGTAAAAAATAAAACATGGGTTTTTTGGGAATAGGGTCAATTGGGTAACTAGTGGATATTTGCTAGATTTCTGACCATTTGGAGAAATTCGAGGTTCTTTGGGCTCTATTTTGTAGAATACATGAAAAAATGCTTTGTTTTTTGGGCTTATTTAAACATGGCAAGTTGAAGAAACGAGAAGAATCCAAGTTAATAAAAAAAATACGCTCCACATGGCAAGTGGTCGAAGAGTCCAATTTGATTTTAGACACATATTTCATTCCCTATGTGTCTCATCATTAAATTTAAATAATAATAATAAATAAATAAATAAATAAATATATATATATATATATATATATATATATATAAGAAATAAAAAAATTTGCATATACTAAATTTGATATTGAAGCAATTTATAAGGCGAAAAATTCTTGCAAGAATTTAGTTGAAAATAATTTTTCGTCTGATGCCCCTACACTTCAAATATTTTTGACAACATGCTTTTGTAGCAGTTAGCGATTCTATTTGATAGATTTAATAATGACTTGCGGAAAAATTGGAAGATTATTTAGATGATTTCTCGATATTTGGCATTAAAAATTTCATTCTTGTGTATTTTTCTATGACTTCTTGCGAACTGTAGAATCTTTGTGATGCCAATCATATTCTGCGAGTACATTACATGAAATCATCCTATGAGGATTTGATTTATTTTCATGGTTAATAAATGGATTGTTATCGATATCATAGATTAGATGAATACCACTTTGATTTTTCTTAATCTATTTTCTTTGGCATTCAAATTTGCATTAGGAAGAATTGTGCATTTCTTTTTTAACACACTTATGTTCTTTATACGAGTTTTTGCCGAGGCTTGGGATGATCGAATAGATTTTGTTGAAAGAAACCAATTATGTGCACAATTGGTCTTCAAAGGACCAATTTCATGAGAAACATAAGAACAATTCTATATCCATATCCATGAAGACCATTGTTTTTCCTCAGATTTTGAATTATAAATCCGGCCAAGCAATTCAAAGCAAGCCACATTTTACTTTCCCGGCAAGAGTCAATTGTTCATTTTTTATTCACCACTTTCCATTACTCTTTGTATTCTAACCCACAAATAAGCAAAACTCACTTACATTCTTATTGCCCATTGTCATCTTCCATTTCCATTTCCCCTTACTCCTTTCCCTTTTCATTTAAAATAAACCTTGTGATGCAAATTATTGAGTCCCTATTCCTTTGAGTCTAAAATCCTTACAAAAACACCTTGACGCTTGTACATAACAACAAGTCTTTTCTTTGACGAACGATTGGGAATACATTAATGTCCCTTATTCCTTGAATCTTCAGGTACTTTCCTTGATAACGAAAATATTCATATCTAGCGAAAGTGTGTTTGGGCATCTTGAGTCTCATTGTTATCGATGGTGAGTTCTCGTGTTGACTAGCCTTTATCCATTAATGGCCACTAAGTCGACAGTTTGCTGCTGTGTTCGACATGAAGACATCTCTTCATGAGGAATTATGTAATCAGTTGAAGACATGAGAGCCTCCCATTTCATCATTTTGAAGCAAATGAAGAAGATATGTAGCTACAACGAGATCGACACCATTCTACGATTTTTGCGAGAATCATATGACAACAACGAAGTCGGATAGTGGCTGTAATCGAATGACAACAACAAAATCGGATAGCGGCTACGGAATTAGAGCGGCTTCGAGAATGCGCGGCCAAAAACTGTGAGAATCATATGGCGACTACAGAATCAACATATTTCATAAAATTCAACGAGTTTTAGTAGAAGCAAAAAAAAGTCATTGTGACTCTTTTATATTGTGACCACATGAAGAAGATTATGACTAGAATTTTGTAGCCACCACATATGCGACCACATGCATTTCCAAAGGGTAAGTTAAGGTATGCCATTTTTCTAATGTTTTACCATAGAATTCCTTGAAAATCTAGAATGATAATTTTTGGAAAAAACACTTCTTTTCCTCATTTCACAAAATTGCCAATATCATTAGTTAGGGGGGAGGGGAAGGGGGTGAGGGATACATTCATATTCTTGTTAGTATGAATTCTTCGTCGAAGTGTACGAAAAAGAACCACTTTAGCTACGCAACCGTAGCCCTAGCAACATGGCGGCACCAAAACATCTTCGGATACGCAATTATTAGTTGAAATCACACCATGACAGATCTATAAATGGAAAGATATTAAACGATGGTAAAGAGTTTGCTCATGCATCAACGGACAAGACAAGAACACAATTTTTTGAATGAATTTTTATATTACGGAGCACAGGGAGGGGGAAACAAGAAAGGGTGTATCCGGATCTCCTCGATGGATGGGTTCTTTGTAGTCCTCGGCACTTGATCTAAGCTTTCTCTCTCTTGTAGATGTAGAAAACCCAATGTAGAAGGTAGAGCTCAATGGGAGCAAAATATAATGAAATGAGACCAAGTGTATAGATCGAGGTGATCTAATATGCAACAAAAGGTGAAGAATGAAGAGAAAACCCTCTATTTATAACAAAATATTGGGTCATTCTAGATCTTGGTGCATGATTAAAATAATGTTAATCAAATGAATCACCTCTATGGAATATTTTATTATTATTTGTTGGAGGAAAGGGACTTTGACTTGGGTCAAATCCTTGATTAGTGAGAATAAAAATAAATAAATGATTTATTTATCCTTTTAAAGGAAGTGGTTAGGATATAATCAAATAAATAATAGTTTATTTAATTCATGTAGTGGTTGATTTGGTCATATTTAACAAGGAATATTATTTAAATACTTATTCCTGAAAATAATAAGATAACTATGGGTGTATCTCATTAATTTCTTTGTTTTAGAGTTAACACTTAGTAAGAATAATAATTAAATTATGGTTTAATTAATTATTCCTTTTAGGGAATTTCTTTAATTAACATAGTGAAAGCAATTTTACTTGGGGTAAAGCTGGTCTTGCATGGTGTACTTGGGTCCATCCCAGTAAAGGAGTTAGATGACCAAAAAATGGTACAACAGTTGCCCAGTGATAAAGTGTCGGGAGCAAATCGTATGACCGAAGTACGTTATAAGAATACAATCACCCGGACAACAAAGGGGGATGTCGAGAGAGAGAAGTGCTGAGGTAGATAGTGTCTTGAAGGACTAGACACGAGGGAGACGAGACTCGCGGTGCAACAGGTCTCTTTTTTATAAGGGAGAATTTTTTGTCTTTGAAGGCGAGGCGGGAAGGCATACCTATGCCGTAAGTGACAAAGTACAAAAGAATAGTGTCCGATGTGAGGGACCAAACACGCAGAGTACGAGCGGCATAATCAAGGGGCAGGATAAAAATACAATGAAGAGTCTCACATACATCTTTGTGCGGATATGACGGAGACTAGTACAATAATATGCGAGTACACGCAGAATAAATACCAACCGGAATGCCCCACAGCAAATGAGGGAAGAGCTCCTGAAAATACGGCCAGTACCGCGCCCATAAATCTGTCGACGCTGAGGTGGCTAAGGCCATCATCATCAAAATGTTAGGCGACGTCAAAAGTCGCCAATGAAGAGGTCATCACGGCGAGGGCATGTGGGGGGGGCTACTGCCGGGGGCCACCCCCTCGCGGGGGCTGAGACATCTCACACACGCCGAGAATCATCGGTACAACTGTTGAGTCCTTTGGAGCATCCCGGTATACTCATCGATCATCGCGAAAGGAGGGCGGGTAATCGCGAGTCAAGGGAAGTGAGAGATCACACGGTCAGGGAGCACCCGAACGAAGAGGTGGAGAAAGCTAGAACCAAGGTACCACGCCCTCTAGACCTTGCTTGCGGAATAAATGCGGTGTCGACGGAAGAGGTGCGGCAGGCGTGGGTGAGGGAGCAATAAGAGAGACTCTCCAACTGAGCACGAAAGAACAATAGAGCGACGAACGGAGCCGACACGCAGGTAGTGGTGGTGGAAAAGGGGGAAGGAAGGAGTGGCCCGAATGGACGACTTCCCGCGTTGAGGCATAAAGGGCATGAATGTGCGCGGCGGCCCGACACAATATCGAAAGGGATAGGGAAATGGGTAGAAAATTTGAAGGTTGTGATATGCGGCACAAGGAGGAACCAAGCAAAGAAGGATGAGGCTATAGTGGGGTGCAAAAGGACGCGGGATAGACTCCATGAATGCAATGATGACTCGCTTGGATGCTGCAAGCAAGGGCGACGTAGAGTGTTTGCACGCACGGTAAAGGCCCCGATGGGGTCATAGGGAAACATGAGTACAAAGTGGGCACTCATGACGAAAATCGACACGAACATGGACAAGTAAGGGAGCGATGTGGTGCCCAAGTACAAAGTGTCGTAAGTGAGGAAATTCGATTTTAAGAAGGTGGTGAAGTGACCCTTCGTGGAAAAAAATGTGTCGGGTGAAGTATCGAATCACGAAAACTAATCAAGCCGACTCGAGGTAGAATCCTATCCGGCGGGTGGCAGTTCGTGAGCAGTGGCTCGGTGAGCCATCAGTGAGTCAAAAGAAAAAATGAGTTCTCTTGTGGGGCGTTCCCTCAAATCCATTCATTTGCTATTTTTGTGTGGATGAAAAGAGAAGGCCCTAAATCTTGGCTGAACGTAGCGGTCAATACGGCTGGTGGTCAGATCTCATCGGTCTGGAATCCAGAGGCCTATTGCTCTGCATTTTGATGGGTCTCAGATTTACGGTTGAGGCCTGACACACCCGGAAACGTCCCTCCTCTCTACGAGCGGGTCGCCTTTTTGGGGCAAAAAGTGCGGCCAGATGCGAGGTTGAAACAGATGCGACACAGTACGAGAAATGGGCGGCCGCGACACCGGGAGAGGAGGGGGAGAAACGTCTTGTTTTGGTCGTGCCGGGAGTTGGGTTTTGGTGTGTGGTTATGGTTTGCCGATCATGCTGCAGCCAAAAGAATGTGTTTGTGCGGTGTGGCGAGTTGCGGGTCAGGCGGAGAGAGAAAGGATGCGGGAACACTTCGGGCGGAGATGCAGGCGGATCGGGCGTGCGTGGTGTGGCAAGATTTGGGTTTCTCAAGTTTGTGGAGAACGTTCCGATGAGGAAGCCGGGGAACCATTGCGGCCCGGATTGTCTCGGTTGTGCCGGGTCCGAATCGGGGAGGGGAATCATGCCTGTGGTGCGGGGGCACGGATCGAGGAAGCGGCGGTCCGGGGATGTGCTTTCGGCCAGGCCTCCCTGCGGGGATAGTGGGAGACACGCGGCCAGGTGAGTGTTCTTAGTGGGGCGGCCATATCTCATGGGTTGTGGAGGCATGCCATTGTCGACCGGGTCTCCAAGTGGGGGACTCGGATATCGATCGGGGATCTAGAAGAGGCTAGAGGCTTAGTGCGGTGGCGCCGAGGGGCGTGGCTGCTGATACCGAGCACTGGCTGTTCATCACATCCTTAGGTGAGATGATGATAGTGGAGAGTGTGTTGAGTGGGACCTACTTTGGGTGGGCCCAAATGATGTTGGTGTCGCTAAAAGCGGCAGTTGTACATATACGGTGGCGGGTGAATCATGATTGCTCATGGGTTTCATTGTGTGCCTTCTTCTTTGAGAAGATCGGGCCTTGAGGCCTCGTGTGCATCTTCCGGATGGGGGCGGGAAACCCCGGGGATGCGTCGTTGAGGAGCGACTAATCTGCGAAGGGAGGAGGAGGGCGGTCGGGCGAAAATTTCGACCGGAGTTCTTTGCCCATTGGGATCAGATGCGGGTTGGCCATGACAGAGCCCGTGTAGTGGGATGAACTGCGGCAGGGATCCCGGGATGCGCCACTTCCGCACAGTCGGCCGGAGTGCGGGGGGCAGGTGGTAAGTGACAAATTGCTATTCTTATATGGGGGCATGTTTAAAGTTTTTTGAATAGTAAATAATGATCTTTGATTAGGGGGACTTTTGGTATGCGGATATGTAGGTAAGGCTTGACCCAGGATGTATGGGACGACGGCGGCGTGCGGGCTACGGTCCCAGGAGTGGATCGAGAACGGCGCAAAATGATGGTGCGGTAGCCCTCTTTTGGAGGGACATCAGCGCGTGGATGTCGGCTGGTGATGGGAGTATCGAGCGTGGGTGGCGGGGATTTAGACGACGATTTTGTAGAGCCATGTGTTGTGCCTCTCCCCTCGGGTGGCGGTATCTGTGCGGCGCATGGCGATGGTAGGTCGAGCTATGCCGGGATCTGCATGCTGGGGGCGAGCCATTGGCCGGGAGAGCCTCCCGAGATAGTGATTAGGGGGCATATGGTGCCCCTTCGATGTATGTAGGGGCAGGTGGTGCCCCCGAGAATGTATGGAGGGGCATATGGGTGCCCCCCGATTTTTTTGTTGTAACATGCTATGGGCATGTGATATGTATATGTATGAAGCGTGTGGTTGCCCCAGTTTTCGTTGTCTGCTAGGCATATGCATTGTGTATCAGTAGATAGACTCATCAATATATGGTTTGCGACACATATTATGGATGCCATCGTCTTTTGATGGTTGATTTAATGTTATTGTATTGTATGGTGTGGTAACAGTAATGCAATCTAGAACATGGTTGCAATACTATCTACGTGGTCGGTCTGGGTACATGGTTGAAAGTTATGGTTTCAAACGCACGTATTAATACTTTTACTCGTAAATAGCGTCTATTGGGGTTACGCACACGATAAACACCAACGCTTGGTTGCATGACAAAACGAAAGTCCGAACGGGCGCCTGCGGACCGAATGCGATGCGACAAGCATGTGTGTGTGCGCGCGCGCGTGTCCCGGCCCCGGTTGGTGGCGGAGACAATATACCACCGTTGAACGAACGAGGGTCTGTGAGGGTGAAGATGACACCACTGTAGAGGCAAGGTTACGGAGTAGCGACTTGCACCATCGTAGCAGGTAAAGGATGTGGACGGGGGATGCGCGAGGTGGTGTGACAAGACAATACATGAGGGGATGAAAAGGAAATGACGGCGGCGTGAGGGGGCAGAAGTCATCGAGCCGGTAATGGCGGAAAGAAGCGGAATGAAACAAAAACTCAAACAAGGTGATGTATGAGAGCTATGAGAAACATGGCGGGGACTCGTGTGCGAAGGTCAACGGAGACACAAGTGGGTGATCTCGTCTCAAAGGACACAACGGGGAGTTGCGAACGGGATGAGCTCAGGGTGGGTGCGGGAAGGGAGGATGATGTAAATAATGGTGACCTGTGAACTCGAGTCATGCGAGACATCGAGGGGGAGGAATGTGGATGGGAGCGGGGGGGGATCCTCGAGCAATTACACCCTTCTAACGCCGAGAATGGGAGAGGCGGATTGATTTTGTTCAACCTCCGCACTGCGCGGATCACCTCGGGGAGGCACGGTAATGGGAGTGAAGGTGTGAGCCTAGGGAAGTGGTGGCCATGGACACGCACAAAGCACAAGGCTTGTTGGTGCGGAGAGTCTTGGGGGTTCTTGGAGACGGTCGAGCGAGGAGTGGGAGTTTCGGGGCCGCGGTGTCCGGGGGGAAGAGCAGCTTTACCCACGCAGGGCGAATGGGTAACTCGGGGCTCGAAGCATGGGTGGCATGGCCGATGACATCACATAAGGCACAAGGCTTCGAGGGTGGGGGAGGAGCGAGGTGGACTGTGGTGGTTTAGTGTCTTTGGTTGCCCCCTTACTTGGGGCTTTCCTTTTCTTTCCGGGAGCCGACTCCGGGGAGAAGGGTCTGTGGAGGTGCGGGGAGCAGTGGCTATGGGGGAAGCGGGGGGACCGGTTGAGCCGGTGTCAAAGCCATGTAAGGTTTGGGGTGACCGTGGCGGCTGGGGGGATCGAGGTACCGACGCGGTCCCCGAGAGTTGGGGTGGGGAGAAAAGGTGGCCATGACGGGGACGGAAGGTATACTCGGGAGAAGACGAGAAGGATCATCCCGACGGGGGTAATGACCCGAGAGGTACGGCGCCGAAGATGGTTAAGGCCGAGGGGCCAAGGCACGGAGGATAAAGAGGTTCGGGGCCTGTTTGTAGAGAGGAGGGCCGGAAGGAGGGGGAGGTCGGGGTGGGCGCGGATGAATGACGCTAGGAGCGGGTTGCGGAGGGCGGGGGAGGAGGGTGCGGACCTTCCGTGGCGACGGCGGTTTATGGGCGACACAGAGACGATTGCATCATGTAAACATTCGACAAGGAAGTTTACGGGATCGATGGCTTGGAGGAGGAAGGTGAGAAAAAGTACGAGCGGGGGTGGAATGTTTATGAGCCCGGGGAGACACGGGTCGAATCGCGGTTGTTGTTGGTTACGAGAAGAGATGGTGGTCTCGAGGAGGAGGTCGAGATGACGACTCTGTGATAAGATAATTTGGTCAATGGTGACTATCTTCCCATTATGTGGAAAGAAAGACATCTTGCGGAAAACGCAGAGATGGGACGACGAACATGCTTGTCGGTGTAGCACCCCAATAGAATGTTGTGGTCTGGGGCGTCGGTGACTTCGCGTCAACGCAAGCCGGTCTTAGGCTAGGGTGATGGGGCCGAGATTCTGAGAAACGAGGCCAATGATTTGGGAGCGTGACCATCCCCGCGCTCGGGTGATCGTGAAGGGCCGGCTCGGGGGAATCAGGGTTGCTTCCCAAGCACGGCGATCACACGGTGGATGCCCCCTCATCGATTATACCTTGGGAACACGGTGGCGTTAGGATTTTGGCGGGATTTGAAAGCAACGGAAGGAGGAAGAAGGAGGGTGGTGGGTCAGGTGGCGTCGCTTGATCATTTGGTCATCAGCGAGGATCAACGGCGCCCGGCGGATAGTGGGGGCCTTCTTTTGAAAGAACACATTGGAGGACTCGGTAAATGGCAGCGGGGGATTGTGTAAATCATCTACTATCTTGTGCGATTGAGCGAGCTCGCCGACGACATTTCGGCGTAATGGTCCCGCTGGAATCTTTGGATGAACCTCAACTTTGGGTTGAGGGATGTGTAAGGGAAACCCTTTGGATGTCGAAAAGAGCTACTATGAACCGAAAGATGGAGAGCTCGGGAGAACGGGACGAGGTAGGAGGTGAAGTCTTGTGAGGGCCAGGAGTTTGAAGGTGAAGGTCGACGGAAGGGGAAGGATCGGAGCGCATCGCAGGACTCGTGGTCGAGGAACCGAGGAAATGGACGAGGGGGCTATTGGGCGGCCGAAGTTGGACAGCCACGAATCCTGATGAGGAAAGGATCGGTGAACATAGTGGTGATGGTAAGCACATTAGGAGGAGCTTGAGGGGAGAGCATGTTGTCAACGCAATGTGGCTTGGAACTCCCCACCTGTGTCTGAGAGTAAAGGACAATCGTGAGTGTGAGTGACGTAAGCACGCAACACGAACGGGGCTTCCCGACCGCCGAAGCGGCACCGCCATTTGGGCGGAATGCCACGGGGGGCGGTTGCTAGTGTTGGGGTCCGCGCCGAGAATTGGGTCCTCGGTTACGGGGGCAGATGGAGTTCGGTTGCCTCTCGCCTTCTTTGAGAAGAAGGGGGGTTAATACTTTCTTTGTGCAAATACTTGCCACAGAGGGGGTTGAGGTCTTCGTGGGGTTGTGAGGAGAGCAAGTGGGCATATCACTGGAGGAGGAGTGGCGCCGGTATGGATAAAAGTAGGTTGGAGTTGGGCGACATTGGGGTAAACGCCTGGAGGTTGGCTTAAAAGGATGGGGCATCGTGTCACGGACACATATTCGGGGAGGGGGAAGATGCTAGAGGTGTTGGCCCGCCACGGGGAACCATCGGCTCCGCCGAGAGGGTGAGTAGATGGGTGGGAAAAGTGCTGTCTGAAGTCGGCGGAATGAGATGCCCGGGCGTTAGCGCCCGCAAGACACGGGGATGTCGGGGAAGAACGGTATAAACATAGCAGTTGAGCGTAGATCGGTCTGTTCCCAAGCTATTTGAGCGGCACAACGGTTATGAAGGCAATGAGAGGCGACATCTTTGCGATAGAACGGAGAGTGCGGAAGGAACCGGTCCATGGCTTAGATCTTCAAAGGAGGGGAGCTCGACATAGCTAGTCTTCGTCGCCATTCACGAACATGGGCGAGCGTGTGGAAGAGGATTGCTTAAGTGAAGTCAAGAGCTCGCGTGCCGGTGTCGTGTCGGAGAGGAGGGCGGAAGTACGACAAGAAAACTGAGCAGAAGTCTCGAACGTGGTATGGGAGAAGTGGCATGTTCGACGCCTGGTCGAAGCCAGCGCCCGATGGCGTGCGTTAAGACAAACGAAGACGGATGGGTCAAACTACAGTGCCCAATGGGTTGGGAAACACCACATGTGGAAGAGCCCAGGACGTGATTGGTTGGGTCTTCGCCATTAAGGCCCTCGAACTTGGGGATGTCGGAGGGGTAGCTTGGTGGGCATAGCGGGCCGGGGTAGTATTGTGGTGAATGGGGTCGTTAATCAGCCGGTGGAAATCGGGAGGCCGGGGCACCGTCTCCGGCTGCCAGGGGGTGGCCGGAGTAGTGGTTGTGGCCGGTTCCGGCCCAAAGTAGGGGCGGCATTGGGGGCGGGAGAACCTGATGGGACATGAGTGGCGAAGAATGCGGGGAGAACCGGAGAAGGAGAAGGGGCCGATGAATCGAGAGAGAGTCGGAGTGCGGACTCGAAGGTCGGGAGTGGCTCGACGACGGCGGTGCGGAAGCCGAGGTCGATCAGCAGGCCGGATGCGAGCCGAAGTCCTAGGAAAGGCGCCTTTGGGGGCGCGATGATGAGAGAAGAAACCGACAAGGGCGAGAAAGGGACAAAATCAAGAAGGTCAAGGGCGAGAAAAGGTGCGATTGTGATTGAGTTTAGAGTCTTTGCCGGGCGGTGTAAACAGTGCTTCTTCACTTGGGGTCGGTCATGTGGCATCCTCGTTAATTTAATTTTTAAACCTTTAGTTGTTTGAGAGTAAGAAAAAAGTGTGCGACGTTGTGAAAATAAACCTACGAGGAAGGAAACAGAATAATCTTTAAAATAACGAGAAAAAGAACGACTGCGTATGCATCTACAACGAGGAATTGGGACTCTCACAACTATCTTTGAAAAGGGAAAAACTATGGAGACACACATAAAAGAGCTCAGATCTGGGAGTCCAAAGGGGACGGAGATGCGGAGGATAAAGCTGCCAGACAAGGGGTGCGGATCATGACGAGGAAGCAGAGGCAAGGTGGGTAGGAAAAAGGGGAAATCGGTAATAGAAGGCGAGGAGGCCTTTAGAAGGGTCAAACAAAACGACAAGAGGTGATTTGAAGGAAAAGAGGCTAATTTCAATGGATGCGAAAGTGAGGTAACGGATGCGGGAAAAAGAGAGGCTGAGCTGCGGCAGGCGAGGTGAGCAGTGCAAACTCTTCCTGGTGGAGAGTGCCAAAGCCTAAGGGGCGGGGTTCCCACTTAGATGAGTAAACAGATCCAGATCTTGAGTCGAGGCGGAGCTGAGACGGACGGAAAACCTGGCGGTACACGTGAACCCGGAAAAAATTGCGAGAAAAAGGCACGGAAAAAGGCGGTGCGGTTCGACACGATGCGAGGTTGGTCGCGAGGAAACGGTGAAAAGGAGTGCGTCCGGAGTCGCCGGGTTTTGAGCCAAAAGGTGCCGACCCCCCCCGTTAGGTTGTTTCGGCGGCGGTTGCACGAAAAGTTGCGAATCTCGGTTGCGGTGGGTGTCGCTTACACGCAGTAGGGCCGGAAAACACACGAGAGGTTAGAAATTTTTAAGTTTTTAGGTTTTATGTGAGAAAAATGACATGAAAAGAGAAAAACTAGCGATTGAAAAAGAAGCCACAGGGCCTGGTAAGCTGGATATGCGGGAATATGAGAAACGACGGTGGTAATTTCGCCCGTGTGGAGTCGCCATTTGTTGGTATGAATTCTTCGTGTGAAGTGTGTAGAAAAAGAACCACTTTAGCTAACGTAACCTAGCCACTATGACAATAATGGCTGTAAAACATCTTCGGATCTGCGATTAGTAGTTAAAGTGCGCTATGACAAACGAATCTGTAAATGGAAAGATATTAATAGGTAAAGTAAAGAGTTTGCTCCATCATCCAACAGAGCAAAGACAAGAACACGATTTTTGAATGAATTTTTTTATAATAGGGGCACACGGGGAGAAACAAGAAGGTGTATCCAGATCTCCTCAATGGGATGGGTTCTTTGTGGTCCTCGGCCTTGAGATCTAAGCTTTCTCTCTCTTGTAGATGCAAAGAAAACCCAATGTAGAAGGTAGAGCTCAATGGGAGCAAAATGGCAGAAATGAAGACCGAGTGTATAGATCGAGTGGTCAATATACAACAAAAGGTGAAGAATGAAGGAAAACCCTCCTATTTATAACAAAATATTGGGTCATTCTAGATCTTGGTACATGATTAAATAATGTTAATCAAATCTAGATCCACCTCTATGGAATATTTTATTATTATTTGTTGGAGGAAAGGGACTTTGACTTGGGTCAAATCCCTTGATTAGTGAGAATAAATAAATAAATGATTTATTTATCCTTTTAAGGAAGTGGTTGGGATATAATCAAATAAATAATGATTTATTTAATTAATAGTGGTTGATTTGGTCATATTTAACAAGGAATATTATTTAAATACTTATTCCTAGAAAATAATAAGATAACTATGGGTGTATCTCATTAATTTCTTTGTTTTTGGGTTAAACATATTTGCGGGAATAATAATTAAATTATGGTTTAATTAATTATTCCTTTTAAGAGGGTATCTTTAATTAACATAGTGGCTTGAGTTTTTACTTGGGTAAAAGCGGTCTTTTGAGTAATACTTGGGTCCATCTATTGATAAAAGGTTAGATGACCAAAAAATAGTGTAACATTTACATTTTACCACATTCATATCTATCACATTCGAAAAGGCCACATACTTTCAAAATATATTAACTATTACGTTATTATTACTTGAGCATACAATGGCTTTTTCAAAAGTACTTAAAAGATAATTGAATTACAAACATAATCATGGTTGTCACACAAGGAACCAACCATGATTCAATCAGCAAGGATATACTTTTCAAAAAAATAATAAAATTATCACTATGCAAAGTTCAAAAGATCGAAATTGGAGATTACAGCAACAAAATATGGTTGAAACACAAGAACCAACCATGTTGAAATTCAACTAAAAGGCATACACAAAAATATGAAGTTATCAAATGATATCATGTAAAGTTAAGTCAAAGCTCAAAGGATAAAAAAGAATTAGTGTAATAGATTTCATGAGAACATCGGTAACCAGGTTAGGGGGTATGTTGAGCCTTGAAATTGTCATTTTACTTCCATTACATTTTCACTTATATTTCCATATTATCACTTTCACTCCACCTCCATTTCATTACATTTAACTTACCATTACCACTATTGGGTTACATTTATGTTTTTCTAAACTTTATTGACTCTAGTATTTTTAAGTGAATTTGTGGTTAAAAATAAGAAAATAATATGCACATACTTATACCTAACAAGTGGAATGAGTTTGTTGCCATGTGTGGAGTCAAAAAGAAGCACCAAAAAGACTCTTGTGTGGCCTCCTAAGGCCAAATTCAATTTGGATGGAGAAGGTTATGGGATCATAAAGATATGTCTCATTTCCTATTTGTATTGTTATTTCGAAATATCACCCTGAGAGTCGGTTGGGGTACAACCTCCACGGAAGCGAGGGCATGTTATAGAAGGACTCACAACCACGTTCGAGAAAAACTTAGATAAAGTAGGATGAGGAATTTTAGTGAGTCCTACGGTTGAAGTAGATCCGTGGTCAGAACCCCTAACCATAGTCTACGCTGAGTAACACGAAGACAAGCAGCACAAAGAGCAGGTTGTCGGCCATATATCTACTCTAAATATTGGTAAAATTCATATATAACATTAAACAAATCATAATGAATGCTTAAATAACAATATTATATATGAAAAGCATGCACTAACACGTATATCTCGGGAATAGCATGATGCTTGTGTATAAATAGCATGTACAAAAGTAATCAAGTGGAAGATCTTTGATCCTTCCACAACCTTCGAAGCAGAGGCAGGTAAATGCCGGGTCCGTCGCGACCCTTGCCTCGCTAAGACTCTTTCCGAGCGGTGCATGCGAGATGACGTGTCGAACGTATGTAATCTCGAGGAAACAAGGTTTTCTGAGCGAGCTGAGGAAAGTGCGGGGGGCACGAAGGTCACTCTTGGATAGGGAATATCAACGGTATAATATCAATTCTCTCCCTCCTTGAGCCATACACATGGGGGGCTTTTTGCTCTCCCTCGATTAGTTTCAACGAGTTGAGAAGCAGTTTAAGCACGAAGTGAAGACCGGTTGAACTAAGGTAACCATCGGCCCGAGCGTGGAAGTGTGGATTTTTTTATATATATTTTAGTCATTTAATGGCACATGCGGAAAAAGTGCGGTTTGACCGGGTATTGTACATGCGAGAAAAATTACGGGCATGGTCGCGTATGGGGATTTTTACAACATTTTTAAGTGAATTTGTCCAGAGTACGCGAGAATGGGTGCCCATAAAGCCATAAAAGCAATCATGAATCATATGAAGGTGTCCAATGCCTGCGGATGCCCCCTAATATGAGGTCGGAAAAGGGGTACATGATGGGCGAAATGTGTGTGCACATAGAAAAGAACTTCGCGAGGACAAGGAAGGACTTCACCGGTTGTTGCCAAAACCAATGAAAGAAACTGATCAGAACTCAGGTAGGCGGACATACCCATGCTTAGTCAAAAAAATACATCATATGGAAATTAATGAATAGATCAACATGTATACAAGAATAGTGACCCGAAAGTACATGGTGAATCTGTCTGAGCATGGTCCCAGGAAATATAAGTCTGAATCAATGTCCAAGTATCACATATAGAAAGCAGTCAAAAAGTGCAAGCTGGATGTACGATCATATAAATGGCCCAGATCTCCAAGTACGGATCATAAAGAATTGGAATCAAATGGTACAATCACGCAACTCGGGTGCCAACATATGAGATCTTCTTGTCTTTGAGCTAACGACATATAAGGGTCAGGCCAACCTTGCGCCGAAGGTGGAGAAAATTTGTCAACGTTAAGGCAGAAAAATGCTGATGCAACTTGGGGTCTTCACGGAGTCACTATGGCACAATTCTACAAATGGGAATAAATGAGCTGAAGTCGACCATGTGAGAAATGGTTGGATTACGGTCGATGATGTATACGTTATACTTCGCGAAACCTTGGAAGTAATGATAATGAGTGTCGAAGGTGCCCAGTACAATGCAGCAAGTGCGTATGAATGAGTTGAAGTTGAACACTTGAAAGAATCTACCAATGGAGGCAATGATGAATCCCCACTTTGTCGATATCAAAGTGCCGCCCGCGGTAGTGAGCCTAAGGTCTTAACAAAAAGACTCTGAACCTTGTTCCGAACGATGAGTCGAGTCGATGGGAAAAGATGTGGCCGGAAGGAAGGCATTGAGCATCCCACATCGGTCCGGCCCCTTAGTGTAACCCGGGGCCAAGATTTGGAAGGACGGACGAAGTAGGCAGAGCCAAAACCGTCCCCACGTTTCCGACGTGCACAAGATGAAGCTGGCGCACGGAAAAAACCCTCTAAACCAACCAATAATGAAAAGGGCGACACGGAGCGAAAATCCCACGGAAGTAGGGTCAAGTGGAAATCGAGTGCGCGATCCGACCGTGTGTGTGCGCGACATCGAACACGGAAACCACTGGGTCGAAGACCCATGGTGATCAGATGTTGAACACGAGTCCTAAATAAGCAGAAATAGGCCAGGGTGCGGCTCTTGGTTTTTCTCTCGGAGCAATGTGTGGTGACGGTGGAGTAAAGACAAGCTTGGCAAGCAAGAAGTCGATGGGGACCTTCTCCAAACCAGCACGAGCGAAATATCAAAACATACGATGTGATAGAAAATGAAACGGACAAGACCAGGTGAGCACGGCCAAGACAACCCGATCCAGAACACCGCCCAGAATGGCCAACTGCGGGCCAACTTCCATAGAACAAAAGCAAAACTCTTGTGATGACCATAGAGTAAAGAGGCAATATTTGTATAAGTTTGTTATGCGGGGAAGGCACGAACAAACTCTCCATATGATTGGAAGAATAACCAACCGGGGAAGGCGACAGAGTGAGCATAGTAAAGAGCTGAACCTAGGAGCAGACTAAAACCATCCCAAATAGAGAGATTATATATAAGTATATGTGCTTTGTTCAAGGGCGACAAACTGACTCTGTACTGCCATCAAAACAACGAAGATACATCCCGTTCTCGCTCTTTTTGTTATATTTGATTTTTTTGTCTTTTTCATATAATAAGCCTGAAAAAGAATAAAAGAATGCTATGGTACAATGGATAGAACGAGTATCAAGAAATCAGATGCACTAGTTCCTGGGATTGGAACAATCCTATGCTCAATGCAAGGTGGCGAAAACTGGTAAGTGATACTCAGAGGAACGCTCCATCCATGGGTAAAAAGGTGTCAAGTCGTGATAGCTAAGTGCATGCAATGGTTAACTTGTACAGAAAGTCAAGGTCAAAAGTTGGCTTAAACATCGAGTCCAAATGAAGCCGGCTAAAGGCCAAGATAAACAAGTAGCCAATATGCAATGCAGTAATACAACTTAACGACACCAGGGAGCCTCTAGGGTAAAGCCAGAAAAAATGATAGTGATGAAGAAGAAGAATGAAGCTTCAACACATAAGACATGGTGGGACTAAAGAGGACTCCCGAGCCTACATAAAACGCAGCATGGGCAACAAGTGATAGCGAGGAACTAACTAGGAAGCCCATGTAAAGGAAGGCTCTACCATCAAGTCATGATTAAATAATCAGCGAGTGAAATGGGTGTAATACTCATGACCTGATGGGATCGACCCTAAGGCAAGTGATCAGTATGGAGGCTAGAATGCAAGATGCAACGGAAAGTGATTTCCCTAACCTATATGCCAGTGAAGATCATATACTTGCCGTGACGAGTCGGAAAACATGGATCAAAAACCGGGAAAAATCTCAAAATCGTCAAAATGTACCTGAAACATACCAAACTGGGCACTTCCAAGCATCCGAGTTATGCGGCTTAATACAGATCGAAAAAATAAGCATAAAAAGTTTTTGCAAAAATTTTCAACTTTTTAGCCATAAATAGACAAATTACCTCTCATTTGGTTCATTATTGCATTGCTGATTTGGAAAAAGTGCTCTGGAGCTAAAAACTTCTTTCATCAAATCAGGAACAACCGACCGTCGGAACGCGCCGAAATTTCAGGTAGGCTCCTTAATCATCCTGTTTATTCATTTTGTTCGTTTGGAATTTAAAATTAAGTGATTTTTTGCTTTAAAACCCTTGCTAAAATATGCGGACTTGCGCATACGCGGGTTCAGTAAAGGCAAGTCGCGTATACACGTGACTGTGCACAGGAAAAGTCGCGTATGCGCAGGTCCGAATGAAAAAAAGCGTGGCTAATGCAAAATTTGATGAAATTTGACATGATGACAATCTCCTGGAGAGAACGTGAGCATAGCGCAATTGACCAAGAGGTCATGCAAGATTGTGCAGCTCAAAATATCCTTCGGAATTGCGGTTTATTCAAATTCTTCAAAATGCCAAATATGAAAAGCAATGTGCGGTTGCTAGAAATGCTTGTGAATTACTGGGAACCAGATCAGGATTGCTTCATAATTGATCAGATGCCAATACGCATTGAAGTGGAGGATATATATTTCATCACTGGACTTTCCCGGAGGGGAGAACCAGTAGATTTGCACGGAAAGCCCTTGGGAGGGTTGACCATGGAAGATTATGTCCATGTATATTGCGTAGAGAATTCCAAAAAGGTTGGAACGCAGATTGCGATTAAAGATCTGAGGGATTTGCGCATGAAAATCCTCCTGTTCACCATCGGCAGAGTGGCAGGATCAGCCTCTCTACAACAGGCGTCTAGGACACAAATGAGCATAGCAGTAGAATGTTTGACTCATGTTTATGATTGGTGCACAGCCCTATTATTGAACATGAAACAACAACTGACTTCAATCCGCCAAGTAAAGACCAAACAATTTGGCTATGGTACCATTTTGACAACATTCTTCTTTGAGAAGATACCAGCATTGAGACCCAGAGTCATCTCTACCATCAGTAGCCCGCGGGACCCAAGAATTGCCCCTTGGGCAGATATGATGAAGAGATTGGGGGGCAGCGAAGTACCCCGGACCACATGGGACGATGAGTTCTTCCTGTGGTGGGGAGAACAAATCGTCACAGTGGACGACTATCCCTATGCCGGGATGGACTTTCATGGAGATCCAGATCTAGTTCTTCCACCAGGCACAGCATGGGGCACAATCGGTAAGTTTGCAAAAAAATTTTTGACTTATATAATTTTTTTTTGGATTTTTCAAATATGTATGAAAAATGAAAAACAAACATGTTTTTGATTGGATTCATAATGATTGACAATAAAAAATGATCATGTTTCAGATGTTGGACCAGTTCGTCCTGAGGGTCTCCCGCACCATAAGCGTTGCAGGGGCGAGGCAGAGATAATGGATTCAGACAGGACTCTCCAGGCCGTGCAGAGAAACTTGGAGGGATTAACCTGCCAAATCCCTATGGCTGCCGTGGAGGACTTTCGTGAAGCCATCCAGAGACGGGTGGTAGGAGTACCCCGAGACTGGGTTAGATTATTCCGCCGTGTGGCCACTGCAGTTACGTTCTATAGGAACACGACTTCTGGGCAGGGACCTCAGGAGTAGACAGATATTATGTATTAGATGACTGTATATTCTTTTTTGAGACTGAACATGATGGGGTATAAGCCCAAGTTTTGTACGACTTTATGGATCCAAAATTTATAAAGTTTTTTGAGACTCTGATGATATATATACAGCGATATTTGATGTGATGTGATAAATGTATCAAATGTATGATGTTTTTGATGATTTAAAGCTTATTGAATTGAATGATTAATATGCCAATCCAAAGCTTGATTAGCTAATGAGTCAGCAAACCAATTTTCAGCTCGAGGAATATGAATGAAAGTTAAAAATTGAAATGACCTTTGTAACAAACGTACCCTCAAGAACAATCGTAATAAAAATGGATCTCGTACTCGATAAGTGTTGTTCAACTGCGACACCACCAGCTGAGAGTCCAAGAAAACTACCAACAAATCAACACCCAAAGATATTGCCTCCGAGAGTAGATGAACGACTGCAGTGTATTCTACTACATTATTGGAAGCAGGACCAATGCAGACCCCTCTTGATACCAACAGCTGACCGGAAGGATAATGAAGCACCCAAGCCGTGGAAGCTAAGTTCCGGGTGTGTCTACTAGCACCATCGGCGAAACCAAAATGACTCATGACATCCAACACAACCTGCCAAAGCAGATCAAAAACATCACCAACTCATCAAAAATCGAAAATCAATCAGATATGTACAAAGCAAAAAACTAATATATACAAAAGCAACATGCCAGGCCGAAGCCTAGGCATAATACTTCTTCAAATAGAGCCCATTTCGGGGCTCCGGCAACTCGTTCCCTTCGAAATCAACCAAGGTATACGCTCCTTTCTTAAGGACTTTTTTGACGATATAGGGGCCATACCACATAGACTTAAACTTTCCTGCCCCCAGGGCATCCTTTTCTTGGGCATAGACCAAAACAAGGTCACCTTCCGAAAAGACCCTAGGCTTGACCGCCTTATCGTACTGAACTTTTACTCGGTTTTTATGCGCTTCATTCATCGTGGTGGCATCTCGACGCTGCTCATCGAGATGTTCCAGATGAAGAAGTCGTTCTGCCAGACTAGAAGTGTCAGGAAGAAGTTCAACAGCTAATTTAAGAGAAGGAATCTCGCATTCAATAGGAAATACGGATTCCACCCCGTGCACTAGTTGAAACGGAGTAAAGCCAGTTGCAGTTTTCACTGACGTCCTATATGCCCAAAGTGCAGGATATAGCATAATATGCCAGTTGGATCTAGCTTTATCAATTGTCCTTTGAAGAATTGTCTTCAAGGATTTATTCACGGCTTCCACTTGCCCATTGGCCTGAGGATAATATGGAGATGAATGCTCCTGCCGGAAACCCAATTTGAGAGCCAACTCAGCCATCATACTATTCTGAAAATGACTGCCATGGTCAGTGACAATCTCTCGGGGAATACCGAAATGAGCAATAACCTGGTTGAAGAAGAAAAGAGCTGCAGTCTCACCATCATTCCCAAAAGTAGGCATAGCCTCGACCCACTTCGTGAAGTAGTCTACTGCTACAATAATGTACTTGTGACCTTTTGCGGAAGGCGGGTTACAAGTAGTAAAATCTATACCCCACTTTGTAAAGGGCCCGACTATAACGATTGGAAAAAGCGAAGCTGGATGAGCGCGCATTTTTCGAGTATAAACCTGACAAGGATGACAATTTTTGACCGATTCAATACAATCTTTGAAAATTGAGGGCCAAAAGTATCCAGCACGCAAAATCTTTTGAGCTGTAGCAAGCTCAGATAAATGACCCCCACAAGCTCCACTGTGGGAATCATTCAGCACAGCCTCGGCTTCTTCAAAAGTTAAGCAGTGTCTTAGGATTGAATCAACCCCTCGACGGTATAACGCATCATCAATAATCAAATAGTTCTTGGCCAAGTGACGCAGCTTACGACGCTCATATTTCGAAAAAGTTGAGGGAAACTTCGCAGTCTGGAGATATACAATGATATCCCCATACCAGGGATCCTGTGAAGAGATAAGAAACAAGTGTTTGTCCGGAAAGGACTCATCATAAATCATCTCTTCCCCACAGGGCAACTCGGAGATCAATTCCACAAACACTAATGATTTCTTGGATTTGGCAGACAGAAACTCGAGATCAAATTCCTGTAGAATCACAATCCATCTATTATACTTGCCCCCAATCACTCGCCTACTGAGGACAAACTGAAATGGATTGGCAGCTGCCAAAACAAAAGTTTTGCGAAGAATAATGTAATGCCGGAGTCGCTGCACAGCATGAACTGCTGCTAAGGCTAACTTTTCTATCGGAGTGTACCTAAGTTCAGGTCCTACCAGTCCTCGACTAAGGTAGTAAATAACATGCTCTACAAGAGCATCATCCTCCTGAACCAGAACCATACCAATGGTAGATTCTGTTGCTGCCAGATACAAAAGAAAATCTCTGCTATAATCAGGTGGACTCAGTAAAGGAGCAGAGGTCAATGCCTTTTTCAAAGCATCGAACGAGCATTGAGCGTAGTCGTCCCAAAGAAAAGGAACTCCTTTCTTCAACAGTCTCATAAATCCCTTTGTCACTTCAGCATAATTAACGATAAACCTCCGAAGAAAATTAGACTTTCCCTGAAGACTTTGAAGCTTACGGATGGAAGACGGGGGAGGCAACCGAAGTATTGCCTCAACCTTGAAGGGATCTACCCTTATCCCTTCCCTAGACACAATGAATCCCAATAGCCGACCGGATGTAACTGCGAAAACGCACTTGTTCGGATTCAATCGAATTTTATAAAAACGACATCTGTCAAATATTTGTCGGAGGTGACCAGGATGATCCATTCTCTTTCGAGAATGAGCAGCTAAATTATCTAAGTATGCCTCAATAATCTTCTTGATGTCGTGGAAGGCGTAAGACATGGCCCGCTGGAAGGTAGCCCCAGCATTTTTGAGACCAAAAGGCATTTTCTTATATGCAAACGTACCCCAGGGACAAATAAATGCGGTCTTATGTTGATCTTCTGGACGGATATTAATTTGATTATAACCAGAAAAACCGTCCATGAAGGAGAAAATCTCGTTACCGGCACACTCGTCAATGATCTGATCGATGAAAGGTGTGGGGTAATTATCTTTAGGACACTCCTTATTCAGGTCTCTGAAATTGATGCACACTCGAATCGTTCCTTGCTTTTTATCTACAGGAATGGGATTTGAAACCCATTCAGTCAGAGGAACTGGGAAAATGAATCCCGCCTTAAGCAGCTTTTCAACTTCAGATTTGATAGCTGCTGCCTTCCTAGGATTAACCGGATGAAGTTTTTTCCTGACCGGCTTAGCGTTTTCATACATCTTGATCTCATGCTGGACGATCGATGGGTCAATGCTAGGCATTTCCTCATAAGACCAAGCAAATACATCCCTATACTCTTTGAAGAGCTCGGTCTAAATTTGAATCTCCTCACGGGAACATTCAGCTCCAATGAAGACATTCTCGATAATATTGGGATCCCTGGAGATGTTCACCGGGATAGTAGGAGAGATCACAGCCATGTTCCCTTCAGCATACACCTGTGTTGGTGCCAAAGGGTTCAAGACTGGGTGAATAGGTCCAGGAGACTGAGGACTTGGAAAACTTGACTCTACTTCGCTCAAGTCAGGTAGGAAGTAAGACCGATGATGCAAATCATCCCACGGTCTATCTATACCTATCATTGCTTCCAGGATGGCCTCTTCAGATGGAAGAGTGGTATCTAGACAATCCTGGGCAGAAGAAGAAGTAAGCGTCCAAGCCGGAGCCACATCACCATCCAACTCTTCCGATGAAAGAGGAGCTGGAACAGATTCTGCAGTGTCAACAATAGACTGATATGCAATCTCAGCTGCAGAAATCGGAAATGCCATTCCACCCACTTGACCTTCCTCTAATGTGGCAGTAGGAGAAGGTAAGGTCCAAGGGTCCGAAAAATAATGAGTTCGAAAGAACTCTCTTCGAAGAGGAGCCTTGGAGGATGAAATAACATTAATATGAACCTTAGGAGGAGGAAGATCGAAAGTACCCATCAAGGAGGAATACATTCCAACTCCTAGATTCTCAACAGGTGCCTTAGTATTATCCAACTTAGGAACAGATGAGTCAGAAGACGCATCCAGGTCTACAGGAGGACAGTCCAGTTGATCCACTGTGACAATCCTCCCTTCGTGGGGGAAACATACAATTCGAAATAATGAGGATGCAATGGCATCCATCTCATAAATCCAGTTCCTCCCCAACAGAAGGTTGTAGTCCAAGGCTGCATCCACTACCTCAACCTCTATATCAACAGTTTTTCCCCCAACACAGATGGGCAAAGCTGGGACAATACCATGGGGTCTGTGAGAATGACCATCGAATGCAGTAAGAACAGTGCTAGATGGAACAGCTTTGGGAGATCCAAGTGTCTTCCAGCATGCGAGAGACATCACGCACGTGGAAGCACCCTCATCAACAACCGTTCGAAAGATATTGCACTTCTTATACGACGATTTAATATGGAAGGCCATATGATGAGGAAGTCTCTTCTTAAAATTAGCCATATCAAAAGTAATCAGAAGAGAATTTTTTGGATCAATAGCTCCGATGGCAGTGAGCAGAGCACTGCGCTGAGCCGGACAAGACTGGAGTACCTCTAAAGCTGACATAGCATAAGGACTCTGCGCCAGATCTTCTACAATCGAGTAGTTCTGGGCAGCCCTTGCATTTGGATTAATCGTAGACCGCTTAGAAGATGCTTTGGGCATCCGAGGCATAGACTCGACAGTTGGCTTCGTAATGTGAAGCGGCTCAGTAGCATCAGGAACTTCCTTAGCTTTCGAAGATTCCTCTCCGCCATAATCACGGGATCGTGTAGCAACGTCCACGTGAGCACTCATCATAAAGATGTTCGATGGGATTTCCCCTTCCTGAGTACCTCCAGAGGAAGCCCCAGGATTTTGGTTCGCGCCAACAACTAATTGCTGCCCTTGGGGAAAAGGGTTAGTTAACACAGCCTGGGAACTAGAAGAACCCTGCTGGGATAACAAGCGCTGAGCATCTTGAATTTTAGGGCAAAGGTGTGTGAGATGGTCTCCAGCACAAAGCTTGCATGGAAACTTCACTTTCTTTTTCTCCTTTTGACCCTCACCAACACGCTCGTTGGTCTTATTTGCATTACCCTTCCCGTTCTTTCCCTTCTTCTTGTTATTTTGTCCCTTCTTCTTCCCATCGTATTGTTGATTTCCTTTGGGGTCAGAAGATTGGACAGCATTTATGGACAGAGACTGGGAAGGTGATGACTCTGCAGGCACAGCCTGACTAGAAGGAGCAGATTGCAAAGACAACTACTGCAATTGAGAAAGCAGGCTGGCTGCACTACTACTGACCGATCCGACAAGTCCGTCACCATGCGGACCAGGTTTAGTTTTCGATAAATCCAATTTGGAGCGAGGAGCATTGGGTAAATATTTATAAAGTACCCCAGACTGAGAATAAATCAATTCCAACTGTTGGGCCCTAAAGATGGCCTGCTCCTCGGAAAATACCCTAGATAGGGATACATCCTTTGAAATGTCTGACTGCAAAGATTTCAAAAACCACTTGAGAAGGAATTCACCTGGAATATGAGCTGTAATAAGCCTCTTCCTTCTCCTCCATTCCTGAATGTGATCAGAAATGTGAGTTGCCTCATCCTGCTTAAAATTAGCCAGGAGTTCGGTCCCAGCCTCATATCTGACAGGAAACTGAAAATGGTTAAGAAATGTGACAGCCAGTTCCCCAAATGTAGCGAAACTGCCCCCAGTGAGCTCTATATACCATTTGGCAGCATTTCCAGTTAGGGTGCATTGAAATAATCTCAACCTAATTGAGTCATCGATCAGGGAGTTCGAAGAGCACCATAAGTGGAGAGTGGTGATGTGGTCTGCCGGATCTTCTCCATTCTTACCCTCAAACTTTGGAATGTCTGAAGGAAGTTTGGTTGGAACCGAAGGCCACCCCGGACTATAACGAATCGGATCATTAGTCAAATTCGACAAATCTGGCAAGTTTAACGTTGCCAGAAACGGTAAGCGAGGCGGAGCCTGAGGATTCCATCCTTGATGGGATGGATTCCCAACATTCTGAAAAGAATAGCCTGGATTTGATAAGGCACCAGGCTGCCAGAAAGGACTCGTAGAAAATGGAGAAGAACCTCCTCCCCACGCCGAGTTACCAAAGCCCAAACCAGTTCCCCCCGCTGAAGTGTTAAATGAAGAGGAGAGCCCCTGATAGGGGTTCCAAGCATTAGACAGAGGAGAAAAGGTCTGATAAGCACTCGAAGAAGGAAAGAAGCATTCCCTTGATGACTTGCGAAGAACTAGTTCCCTGCCCCAGCCGTTGTAAACACAGGATTCCATCCCGTAAAAGTAGTCGAACTTTGCCCCCCAGACCAAGGGTTGAAACTCTGGGTCTGGGACGTAAACGGAAACGACCCTAAAGAAGGATTGGGCAGGAATGTGTCCAGGTCCCAAAGGGAATGAAACGAAGGCGATCCACTAGCCATGTTAGACATGGCGTAGATCCGAGTTGAAGACAGCGGCGAGAGAGAAAAAGAAAAGAGGTATTTCCACTTAATGGACATCCACGAGGAAAAGGGACGAGAGGAATGATAGGAATGTGCTTAGGTGAACAGGCCAAACATAGCCGGCACTAGAAACGATGAGCCAGACAATAGTGCCCCCTGCCTCGACAGGAGCAGGGGTCTGAATGCCTGCAGCACTCACGGTAGAAGCCGCGTTCCCGGTCGTGGCCATCGAAAGATAAGAATGATACGGAAGATCCGGCGGTCTCTCAGACTCCGGTCCGATGTACTGAACAACAAACGGATAATCAGGAGGAAGAGGAGATGGACCTGTAGCTGGAGGCTCAGGTATATCTTCTATCTAAAAATCTTCTTCCTGAGGAAACACTCGCGAGGTGAGCGGAACGCTCCTCTCGGAACCGACACCAGAATCAGCTATGAAACCCTCAGATCTTTGTGGAGGATCTCTCTCCACTGCGTCAGAATCCACAGGGTGGTAACCACCTGCTGAATTACTCCTACGCCTTCTTGAAGAAGGCTCTGGACTCTCGGGAGATAACCCCCAGATTCTCCTCGATCGCCGAGGCGCTTGATCAGCCACTTTTATAGATTTTTTAAATTAGACTCAAAAAAGTGAAAAGCTAGGCAAGCTAGGAGTAAAGAGCACTCACTAAAATAAAAAAACCCTGAGATACAGCAAGCAAACAGCCTCCAAGTATTTCCGCTCCGGGTGATGAGGACCGGACACCAAAATACAAGTTAGCGAAGTATAGGACCTCCCGAAAGCAGTCTGGGATGATTAGGGCCCAGAACAACTAGCGAAGGTATCAATAAGATGCCGACTTCTCCTAATGACAAAATTTCTTGGTCTGTACAATCACCCAAGTCGCAAGGGTGCCGCTCCGACCCGTTGAAAGTGATGCGACGTCTGTCTCAGGTACCACAGGTATTCCCCCCCGCAGTCACCTGTGTGGAACCTAGGAGAGGCAACTATGGACACCAATCCGTATCAGAAGCTGGGCGGAACGGTCTTGAGGTCAGATTTAGCTAATCGGAGGGGGGGTATCCCTCTTCTCAACCTTCACTTCCCCTCGCGCTTGACTCTCGGATGAGAGCTTTCCCAGTCCACCTCACGGAGTTGGATTTCACTCAATTAATCAACTTCTATGTTTGTTTGAGCGGCCTTGGAGAGTTTACTCTCCACTCACCTATTCCAAGGCCCTACAACCTAGCTAGTTGGTGATTGACACTTAGAAAACTTGCTAGTTGATTTTAGATTAAATCGCTTATTTTAAGGGCTGTTATATTAAGTCACAAGGATATGGAGATGAAACGTATGGTGTTTTTGATGCAAAAGAAATTAATAAAAACTTAACTACATGCACATGCAGTTATTGTCTTTCGATGAAGAGCAATCTCTATACAGGTTCTACGAGGCTAAAAAATGTATTTTTTTCTTTTCAAATAACAAGCTCACATTCACAAAAACTATGAAACTGACTAAATGATTTAAATGCACCTAATGCAAATCACTATAAGCATGCAAATTCTAAGATGCAACTATCTCTCAAGCAGAGTGAAATTCCCAAAAAGCTCTTTCAGTTTTAACTCTTTTTGTTGTCCTAGAAAGCTAGTTCTCGAAAACAAGAACTCTTAATATAAGACACCAAAAACGCTCAAAAACAAGAAGAATAAAATGAGTGACAATTCCTCCTCAAAATCAAGCTAAAAACCAAAAGCAAGAAACTTCACAAAAGCTCCAAAAGATATATCGAAATGAAACAAAATGCAACAACAAAAACAAAAACAAACGAAATGTTTTTTGAGTTTTTGAAATGCAAAAACAAAAGCAAAACAAATGTTATTTTTTTATTTATTTTTTGAGCTTTTTAGTTTTATAAATAAAGAGCTCTAAAAGACCAAGCACAACTATCAAAAATCCAAACTAAACAAGACTGAATTCAAGTACAAACTTCAACAATGCTCCCAAACCTTATAAGGCTAACAGTAGCAAGATCAATGAGAGCAAAAGAAGACCAGAAAACTCAGCCAATCAGCTTAGAAGAATAGTGCAAATTCGTCCCAAACAAAAACTTCGAAGAAGCAAGCAAAACTCTTCAAAAGATGCAACAAAACCTAGCCTACTGAACTCCAAGAAAACCAATCAAAAACTGAGCAAAAATCATAATGCAAAGCACAACACAAGGGTAGGAAAGAGTAAATAAGCAAGAGCTCTCTATTCTGATAAAGCAGAACAGCCAAGAATGCTCAGAAAGCTATCTTGGTACTTAAACCAGAAGTGCCAGCACCAACAACAACACTTTGCCCAAAAGACTAGTTTTCAATCAAACGAAAGAGAGAAAAGGTCTGGAACCACTTTCTTCACAACCCAGTAAGCACAAAGACACTGTAGGAACAAGTCTTCACAGCCAGAAAGGACCAAAAAGTCAAGAAACTCAAAAATTCAAAATCTGCCTAGGTATACGCTACTTCACAGTTATGCAACCAGCGTGCATACGCGTCTGTGCTAAGGAAAACTCGCATATACGCGGGTCCCTTTAGACAAACCTGCGTGTATACGCGAATGTGTGCAGAAAAAAGCGCATGTGCAAAGGTAAATAATGAAAAACAAAAATAATTAAGCCTGGAAAAGAAACCAGGACTTCAGACTGACTGTAAAAAAGTAAACTGGACTGCAAATGAAAGCTAAAACTGTCGGCAACCTACCAAACAACTGAAACCACCCAACAGGAGAATCACAAGAATGTGATCCCCAGTGGAGTCACCAGTTCTGTTTCGGGGAATATCACCCTAGAGGTCGGTAGGGGTACAACCTCCACAGAGCAGGGGCATGCTATCTAAGAAGGACTCACACAACCATGCACGTTCAGAAAAACTTAGATAGAGTAGGATGAGGAATTTACCCGTAGGTCCTACGGTTGAAGTAGATCCAGCGGGGTCCAAACCCCCAGCAACCGTCCTTTCTTCTTAACCTGAAAGACAAGAAGAAACCAGCACAAAGAGCAGGTTGTACAACATATATCTACTCTAAATGTTAGTGAAATTCATATATAACATTAAACAAATCATAATGAATGCTTAAATAACAATATTATCACATATGAAAAGCATACACTAACACGTATATCTCGGGAACAGCATGATACTTCTGTATTATAAATAGCATGTACAAAAGTAATCAAGTGGAGAGATCACCTGATCCTTCCACGGCCTTCGAGCAGACCGTCGTCTGGATCCGTCCAGCCCTTGCCTCACTAAGACTCTTTCCGAACTGGTGCATACGAGATGACATATAAAGGGATGTACATCTCAAGGAAACAAGGGTTTCCTGAACTGAACTGGGAAAGTGTAGGAGGCACTGGGAATCAGACTTGGATAGGGAATACCAACAGAGTATAATATCAATAATTCTCTCCCTCCCTTAGGCCATACACATGAGGGCTTTTTATACTCCCTCCAATTAGTTTCAACAGTTGGAAACAGTTGGCCACGGGCTGGGGTGGTTGAACTACCTGAGTAACTATCAACCCAGCGCGAAATTAGGGATTTTTTATATATTTTTTAGTCATTTTAATGGCATACGCGAAAAAGTGCAGTTTGACCCGCGTATACACGCGGAAAAGTACGGGCATAGTCGCATATGGGGATTTTTACACTGTTTTTAAGTGAATTTGTCCAATTCTGTAGGAATGGGTGCCCATAAAGCCATAAAGAAATCATGAATCATATGAAGGTGAGAAATGATACTATAACAATTGTAACTCTAGGAAGACATGTTCCTTATCACTTCCTATTTGGATTGTAACTTTAGAGATATAGGGAGAGATTCATGGACTCTCATTAATTAGATAGCTTCTCATCTTTTTGTATAAATAGGGGAAGCTTTCTCCTATAATTTCATGTGTAAAATTAGAGTTATGCTCAAGCTTTGAATACAAAATTAGATTGTGTCACCTTACTCATGAATGTTCCTTCATTTTGACTTGGTTTTGCTTACATATGGAGCATCTCGATTTACCATCTCTCATACTTTTAGATCAGCTACCTAAAATGTGTGAGATTTACTTGCCTTTATAGATTAAAATTTATTCTCTTTCTTAGTATTAGTTTTAGAATGACTGTGTAATCTTTGCTTTTCTAAAAACATTTGAAAATGATAGATTTATCTATTTTCCAATTGGATAAAGTTTGAGGCAATAGAGCTCATAGTTATTTAGTTTCCTTTCATGTTCTGTTATTTACTTTCTTAGATCAAACTATCAATTCATTGTATAATTGAATGTTCCTAAAAGATTAGGCTAAGAAGGCAATACTTCCAAGTTGGGTGATTTAAATGTTCAACCTATACAATCATTGAGCTTTACTTTTACATGCTTTTCCATTGCTTTTTGTATCCTCATTCAATTGTATAATTAGTTGTTCTTAAATATCATTTGAAGAAGGTGATTTTATCATAATTGAATACTCGAATACCTAATTTATGCAATTATTGAGTTTTCCCTTTGCATGATTTAATTGCTTTCTTAGATTTAAAGACTAAAGTGTAATCGATTGTTTGTACATCATCTTAACAGGCTGATTCTATCATATTAGATGTTGAAGTGATTGAACATACCTTAGTTGTTTTCCTTTACATGCTTTGAATTGCTTTCTTATATTAAAATTACAATTCCCGCAAGTGTGATTGTGCGCTATATTTTATTTTGAATTTGTTTTCTTTCTTTTCGTTTCTTGATTTTATAGTTTAGTTGAATTTCATTTTCATTATTTGATTTCATAGATTAAGATAAATTGGTTTTCCTTATTTTGTAGTTAGATTGATCTAAACTGAAAGACAATTTCTAGCACATATAGTGCATGCATGCTTCACAAGTTTACGAAACCCCTGGGTTGAAAAATTAAGTGACAGGCAATCACTTTGCCCCAAAAGCAACAAGGGAGTAAAGGAGAGTAGATAGTATAGTCAGAAAAGTGTTCTCAAAATGAATGAGGATGACAGATATGAGGTAAATTTAAAATTATATCGGAGCCCGGAAAAACACTATGTGAGACACCAAAAAAATGGGTGGCAGCTGGATTCACCGTTAAAAGTTGCAGAGAAGTTAAAGCAATGAAAAGTATAGAGAGACAAGATTATATATAGCATCATCAACAGTAGCTGCAACCTTTACAATGCCACCAATGAAAACAACATTGAAACACAAAATCCTTACACGGTCGAGAAATGATAAAAGAGTCCCACCACTTTTGACAAAGATAGCTGGTGCGAGACTGATTCGAAGAGTCTGAGGAATCAGAGTCTTTTTCAGGACTGAAAATGACCTAACAGGCCAACCTATTTTGCACGTGAACGCAATTTGGATGATGCGAAGTGGGTTTTCACAATCCAATGTAGAGTAATGGTCACAATCAAAAACAAAATCAATATTTGTGAGATCACTGCGAAGTGCTCCAATAACATGGTATAGAGGAATATGTTGCCCCAAAAATAACCCATATTACTGATGCATACTTATTTGGATACATACTGACCACAAAATGTCAGAAAATGTATCTAGGAAGAAAGGTTCGACGTAAAGAGAAAGTTTGTTGATGAAAAAAAATTTCAGCTTTAGATATGTGAAAGTGTCACCCTTTCTAAGAAATATAGAGAGTAATACCTCTGCATACACCCATAATACCCGTAAAAACTATTTCACCCAACCAAAGCCGGACCACATCCCATAGGATGCCAAGTATGAATTATGATGGCAAAAACTTAGGCACTAGAAGAGACTTTCGTCCTGGAAACTTACCACCCAGTCAACGTATTCAAAGGAATTGAAAAAGGCTCATTCATTAATTAAAAAAGGCATTCAAAAAGAATTCAGCATACTTCACTAAAAGGTATAACATGAATTTAAATTCTTCATATGAAGGTTTTTATATGAATAATTTTTTATTTATTAAAGGTTTAAAAAATTAAATTAAATTTGTAAAGGCTGAATTATTTATGAGGGTTTTTAAGTTTTTAGAGATTTAAAAGAAAAGGCACACATTAGCATTTGAAGTTTTTCTTTTCTATAAAAGAAAAGGAGAGTTTTTTTTAGAAAAGGAAATTAAAAAAGGGCATTGTGAAAGCCTTGTTAAAGTGAACATATGTAGATTTGTATGTTTGTAGAAGCCAAGCAACGATGTCATGCATACAATATGTATTACTTGTTGATTTGTAGTTAGCCAACACTCAACAAATGGGAAGAGCGAAGAGGCTAAAGAAAAAACAAAAGATGTTTGAGATCTTTTTAGATTTGGAAATCAAGAGGAAAAATGACGTCTTTGCATTAAAATGCATAGTAGAATTTGTGGATGTCAGCATTCTCCCTCTAATTTCAAATGAAAAGACAACCCAGGAGGCTTGGGATACCCTTTACAGGTGTTTTGGTGCAAGGGGGAGCATTGAAGTTGAAGATGAAGGTGGATCTATAGCAGCAGATCTACAACAAGATGAAAAGACTCAACCACAAGTGGATGATGTCTGTGAAGAAATTACAAAAGTAGCAGAGAAGAAACATGAAGATGCTCATGAACCCCACTGTGCACAGCTACAAGTGGATGAATATTTGATGATTTCAGCAACAGAGCTTGCTGATGAAGATTTGGTGAATCTAGCAACACAGCTTGCTGATGACAACTTGGTGATTCCAGCAACAAATATTGTTGATGATGATATGGTGAATCTAGAAACTGAGCTTGCTGATGATATGGTAAATCCAATGATTAATATTTCTGATGTAAACTTTGATAGAGAATTTTTGGCTAATGATGATTGGTTGCATATGATGCAACAAAAACATCATATAGACATGATGTTACTCAGTGATAAAATCCCACTCATGTCAGTGGAAGAAAACCTGTTTGCAACAACACAGGTTAGTGAAGAAGAGACAAAAACAGAGACAAAGATAAAGGCAGAGACAGAAACAGTGATAAAGATAGAAGCAAAGAAAGAAGTTTGCAAAGGAAATCAGAAATAGAGATAGAGGTAGAGAAAGAAGCAAAATAGAAAAAAGCTCTCATTGCAGAGAATAAGAACCAAAACCAATGTCATTCTGCAAATATTTTTAATTCCAACATTGATTTTCAGTGTGCAGGTACACAAAATGATTATGAAAAAGAATTGAATTTTCTTAAAACATGGCTTGCAACACCATTTCTAGACGAGGTCTACACAAAAACTGTAGATATGAATATTGAGGACAACATGCATGATGAACATGTCAAATAAATTTTCAATTATTGGAGTTATGAAGAGATAAAATATTATTCTGATCTTATGTTGCAGTAGATTGATGATGAAAAGTGCACCACAAAAGAAAATATGTGGCAGAAGTCCACATACAAGTCATTTCTTGAATAAGTGCAGAACATGCTTAGAAAGTATGAAACAATAGCATACCTGCACCATCAAATGAAGAATATGAGGTTTGAAGAATACAATGAGACGAAAATGATGAAACAAATTAGAGGCTACAAGATTTGGAAGAAGAGAAGAAGAAAACCGAATCTAGTTGAAGTCAAATTTTTTAAAATTGTAAGTCTCGTTGAGACATAGACAAATAGGTATCTTAATTAAATTTTTATGTGGTTTTAATTAAGGGGGAGTGTTGGAGAATCTAATTCCAACCACCTGCTAGGTGTCGAAACCATCAGTACAAGTATCCGAGTTTAGTTTGAGTTAGTCCAGTTTAGTCGAGTTACACTGCAGTTATTTATTACTGAATTTTCCAATGTAATCCTATTTAACTAATTCGTAACACTCAAAAGTGAAATCCTCTGCTCCAATTATTTTCAGTTTTCAATTCTTGTCATGACGAAGGTTTAGCGAAGATTTGGGACAACATGCATCAACCCTTCTCCAACGGCCACCTCGAGCCTCCCAAGAAGTTGAAACTTGCACTCGATAATGTGCTCAAAAACAAGTGTTGCAAGATCAAATGCAGAATTGTCCTTTTGAAATTATGCAATGGGTGGTATGAGCAGTATTTGTCAAATCATTGGAATGTTATAGGCTCGCTGGTTGGGGTTTTTGTTTTGACTGTGAATGTTATACATGCTTACTACAGCTTGTGGGGGTGCAATTTTCGTAGCTCTACTTAAAAGGAAATAAGTTTATATGTTACACACACACACACATATATATATATATATTTCATTAAGATGGCTAAGTTCTTACAAATTGAATCCATCTCAAGATGTACCTCAACAATATTAAAATGTTCTTCCTCTTCCATCTATATATTAAGAACTTTCATGCTGAAAGACCAGTAAATTTATCTTTTTCTTGTGGATCAATCACTTTTTGTGGTCATTGGTATTTCATATAATTTATTATTTTTTAAAAATAATCTTTTTATATGATCAATTACCTTTTGCGGTTTCGGGCATTTCATAAAAGTTATCATTTTTTTAAATTATATTTTTATATGGATGATTTTCCTTTTGTTGTCTCAGGCATTTCATAATCTTATCATGTTTTAAAATCAATTTTTATATGAAATATCATAGAGTAAATGTTTTCACGTGTATAAAGTTATATTAAAAATATTAAAAAATAAAATAATAATATAAGTGGTTTTGTTAAAGATTAATCTAGTTAAGTGTTAGTTTCTAGAAATAGTTAGGAGTTAGTTGAATTTAACTGTGGATGAATGTATATATATTTTCTTCCCTATAATGAAATTGGTGTGCAGTGGTGTGTTATCATAAAATTCGGTGTTTTTCTTCTCTCTTTTTTTCGTAAATTTCTCATGGTATTAGAGCTGGTGGCTCTGCAACCCTAGTTTGGGTTTTCGTTTCCTTAAAATGTGCTCTCATTAATTCAATGTTTTTCTCTGTGTTCAAACTATTTGTGGCTGTCGAGAAGAAGGACTATTTAAGAAGCTTTGTGTTATGCGTTCAAACTGGAGGGTACATGTTTCCGCTAGAGAGAGGCTACGTTCGAACTGGAGGCTGAATTCTAATGGCTTGTTGTTGCGTGCATTGTTTGCTTCCACTTGGGAGACGTTTGTTGTTGCGTGTGTGAAGAGGATGTTTGCTGTTGTTCTTATTTGATGCCAAAGGAACTGAAGAGGGGAGCGTTCCAGCAGATGGCTCTCTTCCTAGTTTCTTCCACAGGACTAAGAACACCACGGTCTTGAAAGCCACTGTTTTTTGTGTTAGCTACTCGAATTGTGAGATCCTACCATCAAAGTTCTTTCTCCACCATATTTATCAAGAGGGCACTTCATATTGGTACTGGATCAAAGAATTTTAGCAGATTAAAAATAAAATAAAAATCACAAGGTATATTTCTGTTGTATTTTGATAATAAAAAAATTCCCATTTGGATTGAAGGTAGCTTATCCGTAAGAAGAAGAAAAAAAAAGGCAAAAACACAAAGTTTTTTTTTTTTTGAATTTCGACTATAATATTCCCCACTCATTGGAATCTCTGCGGCTGAAAAATGTTATCATCTCCAGAGAACTAATTTATTTTGAAGTTTAAAAAAAAAGGGTTTTGTTTTTAGATTTCATATTTCTTTAAAAATGGCTTCGACAAGCCAGTTTGAAATACATACGCCTCTATTTAGTGGGAATAATTATGATTTTTGGAGTACTAAAATGAAAGCATGCCTACAAGGTTTAGGTTGTTGGGAAATTGTAGAATTGGGGTTCACAAAACCTTATGCAAATGTAATTGCTGCAATGAGTGTTGCTCAAAGAAAACTATTTGATGAACTTAAACAGAAAGAAGGTAGAGCGAAGTCTTGCATTTTAAATTTATTAGATGACTCTATTTTTCCTAAAATAAATACTTCTAAGACTACTAAATCAACACGGGATATACTTAAAGTTGCTTATCAAGGTAATGAGAAAGTAAAGATGGTGAAATTACAAACTCTTGGAACACAATTTAAAACACTTAAAAAGACTAAATCATAAACATTGGATGAGTAGTGTTGTTAATCAACTTCAGATGAATGGTGAATAACAAGAAGATCAAAGAATTTTTGAAAATTTTATTAGATGTTTTCTTAAAAAACTTGACATGATAGTTAGCATTTTTGAGTCGAAAGAATTAACAAAATTGTCTATGGAAGAATTAACTGGTTCTTTGTTGGCTCATGAAGACAGAATTAATCTTTATGTCAGTACTTTAGAAGATGTTTTCATATCTAAAGCTTCTACGAATAGAGGTAGAGGCAAAGGTTTTCGTGTTAGGAGAGGAAAAGGAAGAGGATAGTCTCAGTCTGATGATAAATCATAGGTAACTCAAACACTTTCATAGCAGTGTCAAATTGATCATGGTCATAGGTGGATAGATAAATCGAGAATTCAATTTCACTATTGCAAAAAATATGGCCATTATAAGTCTGAATGTCGAAAATTACAGTATGTTTTAAGTAAAAACAAAGCCAATATCACGAACAATGAATGTGAAACATCAAAGGCTTTATTTCTGGCATGCCAAGTGACTATGCAAGTACCTAATAAATATTTTTGGTTTGTAGACAGTAGAAGTAGTAATCATATGATTGGTCATAGTGATTTTTTTTCATATCTTGATACATCTTTTAGTTCCTCTATTGGTTTGGGTGATGATCATCAAGTCAAAGCTTCAGGAAAGGGTGTTGTGCCCGTCTTAACCAAAAAAAATATGGTGAAGAATATCTATAATGTTTATTATGTACCCATTTTCAAGCATAATTTGTTGAGTGTTGGACAGTTAGATGCACATGGTTATGATGTTTGTTTTCACAACACTACTTGCACGATTTCTGATCAAAATAAGTCTCTTGTTGCAAAGATTCCTATGACAAAGAACAGGTTGTATAAATTACAAATGAAAAGTGAAAGTTGTATGCACATAATGTTTCAACACCAAATCACACTGACTTGTGGAATTTGCGATATGGTCATTTACCTATAAAAAGTATGAGTCTATTGCAAAGACAATTTATGGTGAAAGGTTTGCCTACCTTGTCTGACCATATCTATTCTTGTACAAGTTGTATAATGGGTAAACATAAGCAAGATAGTTTTGCATCAACCTCTTATAGAGCCAAAGAACAACTAGAGTTAGTGCATACATATTTGTGCAGTCCCATGCAAGCACAATCGGTTTGTGGTAGTCTTTATTTTCTTACATTTATTGATGACTTTAGCAGGAAAATTTGGGTGTATTTCATCAAATACAAATCCGAAACATTTTCCAAGTTCAAAGAGTTCAAAGCCAAGGCTGAAAAACTGAGTGGAATGTTTATTAAATTTCTTAAGTCTGATAAAGGAGGTGATTATGAATATAACAAATTAATTGATTTTTGTAAACAACATGATATTAAAAAATCGACGAAAACCAATTATACTCCACAACAGAATGAGGTCGAAGAAAGAAATAATGAGACAATTATGAATAAGGCTCAAAATCTACTCAAAACACGAAATTTGTCTAAAGATTTATGGGTTGAAGCAGTTGCATGTTCAGTATATATTTTGAATTCGCCAACTTCTAGTGTTCAAAATATTGTACCTGAAGAAGCATGGAATGGACAAAAGTTAACTATTTCACACTTTCGAGTATTTGATTTTATTTCTTTTGCTAATGTTCCAGAAAAATTAAGAAAGAAGCTTGATGATAGAAGCGTAAAGTATATCTTTATAGGGTATAGTGATCAATATAAAGTATACATATTGTTTTAATTCTATAACTAAGAGGTTTGTCGTAAGTCGAGATGTGAAATTTATGGAAGACAAATCTTGGAATGAAATGGATAACAATACGAGTCCTAATCCTTTTATTATTTTAGATGAACATCAAGCACCTACAACAAGCACTCCAAGATTACAGGTTCAAGGCAAAACCAGTAGTAGTTCATCAAGCAGTAGTAATTCATCATCTTTAAATGGTTATGATTTTGATAATCCAAAAAAGAGAAGCTTAAGTGATATTTATGCACAAGACGATGTTGATGATATTGTAAATTTTTCATTTCTCTCATTTCAACCTACTTGTTTTGAAGAGGCTATAAGGGACAAAGAATGGGTAGAGGCAATGAATAATGAAATGAATGCTATTGAAATAAATCAAACTTTGGATTTGGTTGATCTATCTGATGATAAAAATTCTACAAGTGTCAAATGGGTTTTTAAAACTAAGTTAAATGAGAGAGGTGAAGTTGACAAACACAAAACAAGATTAGTTTCCAAAGGTTTTTCACAACAAACTGACATAGATTATGGTGAAAAATTTACACATGTAGCAAGAATTGATATTGTTCGATTTGTATTAGCTATTGCAGCACAAAAGAAGTGGCCAATTTACCAAATGGATGTAAAGTCTTCTTTTTTAAATGGTGTTTTGAATGAAGAAGTGTATGTTGATCAGCCACCTGGTTTCAAAATAAAAAATAAAAAATAAGGTGTACAGGTTGAATAAAGAATTGAATGGCTTGAAGCAAGCTCCAAGAGCTTGGTACAGTCGAATAGACCATTACTGAATAATGGTTTCAAAAGGAGCGACCACGAACCCACTTTGTATATCAAGAATGATCATCAAGGTAATACGTTGATATTGTGTCTTTATGTTGATGACATAATTTATAGAAGTAACATGCAGTTAGATGAATTTAAAGCTGCAATTAAAAATGAATTTGAAATGACAGATCTTGGATTAATGAGATACTTCTTAGGTATTGAAGTGAAAGAAACACATGATGGTATCTTTATGGGTCAACAGAAGTATGCTACTGGCATTTTGAAAAAGTTTAAGATGGACAGGTATAAATCGATGGATACTCCTATTGATGTGGGTATTGTTGTTAATTCGAATTTGTATAAGCAACTTGCTGGTAGTATCATTTATCTAACTACTACTAGACTTGATATAACATTTGTAGCTAGCTATATTTCCATGTTTATGGAATCTCTTAAAGATTGTCATTGGAAAGCTGGAAAAAGGGTATTAAGATACATTGTAGGTACACCTACTTATGGTTTATGGTATGCAGTCTCTATAGATAGTAAGCTTGTTGGTTATACAGACAGTGATTATGCATGATGTATTGATGATATGAAAATCACTTCTGGATATGCTTTTCTATTTGGCAGAAATTTTATTTCATGGTTATCCAAAAAGCAGGCCATAGTTGTGTTATCTTCAACAGAAGCCGAGTACGTTTCAGAGAATTCAAAATCATGTCAAGCAATTTGGCTGAAGAGATGATCTGAAATGCAGAATGAAAAGATCTTTCCTAGCTCTTGAAAAAATGTGAATGGTAAGAAACAATTACTAAAACAATTACTTTTAAGTGGAATTCATTGTTTAACATAAAGTGTTTTTAAGTATAAACCTGTTAACGTTAAGGTTTAACAATTACACATCATGCATAACAATAATACCAAAAGATGACAAAGATTTGTGACGGAGTTCGTCCCTCCTAGACTATGTCTCCAGGTCCGCCGCAAAAGTGCGCGTCCATTGCATTGATAAAATCAAGAGAAATGAGACTACAAAGATCTATCAATTAACAAGTGCCAAGAAGCACTACTCATGTTGCAGAATGGATAATCTCCTGATGAGACTTTATGGATATAGACTCTTCTCTTTGATGGGTCTTCAATCGACCAAGAAAAGATGATGAAGTGCACACTCTATCTAAAGGACTGAAGCATAGGGAACTTTTAGAAAAATGGTAGCTAAACTGAGTTTTCGAATATGGAAGTGGATTTTCTTGTTCTACAATGAACTTCAATACTGAAACTATGCAGGAAAATGAGCTCTCCTACTCCACAATGTACCTGCAAAACCAAAAACTCTCTACCAAGTGTTTTAGTGCTTCAGAAAACACTTCTTCTTCTTGTATTCGAGAACCTCTCTCCTTACTCTCCTTCCCCCTTACAAAGCATTCCTTTCTTTTTTTATAAGATGAAAGTATATTAAAATGGCATTAAATCCTCTATCTTCACATCTTGAAGATTTTATTGGTTTTCCATTTTTAACATTAATTTAATGGCTCATTACCCTTTTCCAAGCCTTGATCCTTTCAAAATCATTCCTATCAAGAATCAAATATTCTTGCTCTCGGGTTTGTTTCACACCTAGTGTCTTAGGCTTAGGTATTAATTTAATACAATGCCAATTAATATGCAATAAAAACCAAAATGGACTTAGGATCAAGTTGGCGGCTTATTAACCGAGCGGAGGATCAATGCTAGCATGTGAACAGGTGGACAGGTCAGCGGATGACTCTAGCGGTTACAGTGGCTCGGGTAGTCATGGTCTACCCCAGTGGTTGCGGCTTACCTCTTCACATAACGTGGCTTTCACAACTGTCAGCCTTTGACTCTTTCAGTTCTGGCTTACCCTTATTTGTTGTTGTGTTCATATGGAGAACAATCCCGATGCGGTTACAACTGGCGGCTTAACATCTGCTGTTAACTGTCATTAAAACTGTCATCCATTTCACCTGCCACATGATTGTTGGCTCTGGCACAGTCTTCACACAGTTAGTGCTAGTGCTATGGTTTTATATAAAGGTTTTATTATAATTTTTATTACCCAAACTGTTATATAACCTGAACATTTGTATTAAGGTTTGATAACATAGTTTTTAAAACACGACAGTTAGGTTTAGATTTAGTCCTAAGTCCGAAAGGTGTATTGCAAAGTTTGTAACACCTTGCATTAGGACTAATACCTTAGCGCTAATATTTTTACCTTAGGATTTCACCTTAGGTTTTCGATTAGGGCTTAGACCTAGGACTAGTTTTAGAATTAGTCCTTTTACCTTAGGATCTGACCTTTAGGTTTACATTTAAAACTTAAACCTTTTTACATCATCATTTCGCCTTGATATAGTTACTTAGGCATTTTAGTCTTTAACATTTGTTTCTAAGACTAACACTTTTTCCTAACACTAACATTGACTTAGACTTATAGTGCTATTGTTTTAGACTTAGGATAATGTTTTCCTTAAGTCTTTACATGAACATAACACTTTACAATCATGACTAATGTTCTTTACTGTTTAAATGTCACAGGTCGACATAATGACGACATTTTTTACTTAGAAAAATATTGATGATTGTTGTCGAAGTCACCAATGTTGATGTCGAAGTCACCGATGCTGATGTCGAAGTCGATGACGAACATTTGAACTTGAATTTCCTGCTCTTAGAAAGCATGTTGAATTTGACCATTTTGGTTGCTTTCCGATTTCGACAAGATTCTACTTGATGACTTGAGTCGATGAATCCTTGTTCATATGACCATCTTGGTCAAAACAATTTCAACTCAACCTATTTTATTACAAAATCGATAATTAATTACTTCAAAATGACCATCTTGGTCATTTTGTAATTTCGATACAAACTTCAGAATCCAAATTGGATCACACATTCCCACAAAAAGATTTCATTTTATTTCATGGTCATGCAAAAAGCAGCCCATAGTTGTGTTATCTTCAACAGAAGCTGAATACGTTGCAGTGAATTCAGCATCATGTTAAGCAATGTGGCTAAAGAGACTTCTCTCTGACTTCAGATATACCGAAAATGAACCTATTTCAATTTTTTGTGACAACACTTCTGCTATTTCCTTGTCGAAGAACAATGTGTTTCATCAAAAAAGAAAACTTATCGACACTCATTTTCACTTCGTCTGTGAACTTGTTAAGAATGGTGATATTGTTCTCAAATTTGGTGATTCCAAGGAATAGTTAGCGGGCATCTTCACCAAACTGCTAGGAAAAGTTAATTTTTAATTTCAATGTAAGAAGTTAGGTATTAAAATAATATATCCCTCAAGATTAAGGGGGAGTGTTAAAGATTAATCTAGTTAAGAGTTAAAAATTTCTCGAAACAGTTAGGATTTAGTTGAATTTAATTGTCGATGAATGTATATATATTTTCTTCCCTATAATGAAATTGGTGTGCTCTAGTGTGTTCTCATAAAATTTTGTGTTTTAATTCGCTATGTTTTCATAAATTTGTTAGGTTTTAAGTACATTTTTAATCCTTACGTACTTGGTTTCATCCCTTTTATATATATTAAAAAAACCTACCAAACAAGTGTTTTTCCTGAAATTTCAGGAGGGTGTCGCGGAAGTAGAAATGGTTATTCTAATGCTAGGAGAAAAACCATCGAGAAGGAATGAATTGGTTTGAATCCCGAGTTACCAAGGATTAGGTATTAAGGCTAAGGAGAGGGGACATGCCAGGCCAAAGCCTCACCGAGGATAGACATCGGGTGCAACTATTGTAGAACCATTCCATTATTACCCTTAATTTTTTATTTTTTAAAATTTATATGTATATATATACTTTTTCTGTTAAGTATGAATCAAGAAAGAATCATATATCTCATTGCTATTTACTCCCTTAGATTGATCTGTATTTTCACCTTGGTCTTGAAAATGCATTTCATTAGTAGGTTTGAAAAGTCCACCAGAAAAGCATCTTATGTGATTAAAGTTTGCCCAAAAAATCATTATGGATCACAAAAGCCGGAAAAATAAAAATAAAATCAGTACATAATTTTTCCCAAAAATAAATTTCTGAAGTGATTGAGACCAAACCTCCACAGATAACAATTAGACCACGACTTCAAGACTTCCATACTCTTATTCATTAAAAACATGAAAATACATAGATTATGTCATACCTATCTAGTGTCAAATTGATCCGGTAGTAGCATGATCATTAACCCATAAGATGGCTTAGCATAATGAAAACCATTAAATAGTGAGTTTTGAGAAATTATTTGGCCAATCTCAGAAAAATATATTACCATGGTGGAAACACAACACAAGATCATTACGATATTCATGAGAAATTTCTCTAAGAGTACGATGAGTAGGAGGTTTCAATCGATGGAAATTTCGAATTAGCAGCCATGAAAATGGTCGTACCGGAAATGGCTAGACGTACGATACAATATAAGGTATGTTAAAAGTTCTCATAAAATTTATGGAAATGTTGTTTTATATAGAATTATGCTACCGTTGCATAAATATTTCTTGTGCAAGTAATCTTCAACCTAGATTTGGAAATAAATATTCGATAATATAATGGATATTCGATCAATAAGGTCATCGGTTCTGTTTTTTTTGTGGCAATACTTCTTAGCGTTGTAGCAAAGACTGCAGGATATCCTATGCATTTTCAATATAGTTGAATAATGGTACCCATGATGTGTAAAATTTCAAATTGCATAACTATTGTTGATTATGATAATAGGTTTTACTATGTTGAGAATTTTAAAAACTAATTTTATTAAAATTCAATCAATTCATGTTATTTTAGATTTATTATTAGTATAATACATTTTAATAATTTAAAAAACATTATAATATACAAAAATTATAATTCATAATTTCGATGAAAATGATAATGAAAATTATGTTTTTTATTTTAAAAAAATAAAAGATATTTGATCTATCTGACCTTTTAAAACATTATGCAAACTTTTTAATAAAAGCGAGGAAAACAAAATTAGCAAACCCTACCATTTAAAAAAATATAATTTAAAACTTTGATTAAAAATTATTATTTAAAGTATTTTTACACACACATATATATATAATTAAATATCACATTAAATTAGAGTGCTCCAAGAAAATTATGAAAAAAAAAATTTGAGAGGAAAAAAACTAAGTTGAACTTTATTATAAGGAAAAAAATTAGTTTACATGTATCACTTCATATCCATATATCCTTCTTGCATAGTAAAGAATTATTTAAGCAAAAATTCAAAAATATCCCCTTAGAGACATATTCAAAAAGGTGTCTATGCATTCACTATCGCCTATGAGGAAGGAAAATCCATCCACAATGTCCAAAATGTAGTATAAAGAAAACACAGTAACATCATATAGCGTACAAGAAAAAACCAGTGCAGCCCATTATGGAAGAACAATTTTCCACCCTTCTATGTAGTCCCATGAGAAACATAAGTGTAAAACATAAAGCCCTCCACATCCAGCAAGCCTTTTTTCGACAGGGAATCAACCCCCATATTTGATTCACGAAAAATATGCCGAATGTGGAAACTGTGGAAATTTTGTATGAGCCCATTTGTGTGCACCCACCAGTTCCAGACCTTTGAAGGATCAAAATTTTTTTTACTATAAATTCCCTCAATGATGGTCTTCAAGTCCCCATATATATGCATATGTTGTATCTGCTTCTATATTGCGAACTAGAGTAGGTCGCAGAGGGCCACCAATTCAACTCTTGTATTTGTACTCGGACCCCCAAACCAGTGCCACTTGTATATTGTATTCTTTTTTTATACATAGTATAGCTCCACAGCCACATTTACCCTATTGTGTCGCACCATCAAAGTAGCTTGTAGGTAGAGTAATCATAGGTCTCATGTGCCTCCTCGACAGGTCCTTTTATCTTCTTTGAATCAGATCCATACATTCAAGCCAAGCCTATATCTTAGAAGCAATCTTTTGTACGTTTTGTAACATTCCCTTAAAAATGACATGATTTCTTATCTTCCAAATCTCCCATAAAATAAAAAGTGGGATAAACAATTGTATCCCATGTCCCTCCAAACCCCACTATAGACAATTCTCAATAAAAGAAAATTTTATAACAAGAAGTTTGCATAATGATAGGATCAATGACGAGACCTATAATGCAGAACTACAAGTGAAAAATAAATGAACAACATATTCAAAGGTCCCATAATTGGGAAAAATTATGCAAAATATTTATAGAAACAATGGAGAAAACCAAGAAATTTTTTATGTAAAAAACAAATATGCAAAATTTTATAAAATTTGTTAGTTAAACTTGACTCTATAAAAGAGTTAAGATTGTTAGGTTAAGAGTTGTGGTTTTGGACACATGGTAATGGTGGCCTCTAGTATTGAGTGCATGATATTACATGTGTTGAAGTCTTTATATTCTCCACTTTGTTGGCTGGTTTGGCTACATTTAAGTCAAGGATAATAATAAATCTAGATCTATTATTAGCTAGTTTTTCCTCAATTGGGATTTTCCAATGTAAAGCATTGTTTATATGTGTGAGATTATATCATTATTTCTATCGTATTGTTTTTAATCCTAACAAGTGGTATCAAAGAATTTAGTGCATATTGGGGCCACGTTTTCACTAAAGCTATTCATTCAATCAAGCTCTCACCAGGTGTATTCAATCAATTGAGTTATAACTGAGTTTGTTCGATCAACGAAGTTATAAGAGAGTCTCATCAAAGGAGGCGCAACCCATTCATTTGTGAAGGTCATAGTCATGATTGTGGTGATTTTGATTATGGTGGTGGTGGTGGTCAAGGTTATGGTGACGATAGAAAATATCACTATGGTCGTGGTTCTGACAGTGGTAGCTAAGGGAGATATGACCTGTGAACGAATATGGATATTCCAGTAGATATTTCATCACAACAAATCTGATAAAATTACACTTCAAAATCTGAAATCTATGCTATGAGGGTTTATTTCTATTCATATTTCTGGATCTGTAAATTTTTGTTTATTAGTAGGCGGATCTCCCATTAAGCCAATAACTTACTCGTAGTTAGGTTTGATTCATCCAACTTTTAACTAGAGTTACAATATGGAATATTTTAGAGTCTTTTTCATCATGATCACATAGCTATCACTTTTTCCTTAAGTAATAGGGACTAATGTGGAATCCTCTCAAGTTATGGTTGTGAAAATAGGAAGGTGAACTTTTGAGTGGCATAACTTTTACATACAAACTTATATTGAGGAATATTTGTGTAGAATATGAAAAAGGTGTGTGGCACTAAAGCATAAAATTTTTACCCCAAAAAAGTTCCATTTGATGCCTCAAAATTCTCTCTAAAATGTTTAAGACCATAGTTTTCCAAATTGGGTACTACTTGTAAAAATGGTATTATGTGTTGATTCCTCTACTTTTTCCATTCTGAAAGCATTGAACTGGAAGAAAAACAATATAATGATCTAATCTGGATCAAGATAGGCCTGATGATGATGGGTTAGGGTTTATTTTTTCGAAAAGTGGTTTTATGTTTTGGTTCCATGATAATCATGTTGGTGGTAGAGTTTTATACTAGTAATTGTCCTTTGGTTTTATGTTTCAGTATTTCGTAAACTCTTATAGTATTTTATATGGACCTCTCTCACAATTGATGAGTTATATAAAAATGGACAATACAATTTCAATTAAAAAAATAGAATTTTAAATATGAAATATACAATTTTAATATGAAACCCTTTAACTTCCTTCATGATGATTAAAATGGTAATCCACTCACATTTCTAGGCATCCTCTCCACTAAAAATGTCATGTTGAAAATGGCACCAAGAAATATTCTAATTTAATTCTCCCTTTAATTAAATTACAAGAAAATTGTAATTCCACATCACATGAAAACTTGTACGAGTTAACTAAGTTAGTTTGAATTAGTTGGTTCAGTTAATTCGATTTGAGGGCCTAACTTGAATGTAGAGTCTATCCTACTTTATAGGAGCCTAGGTTGATTTTATTTTGAGTTTTAATTAATCAATTCAGTAAAACTAAGTTAAAGTCAGTTACACTAGTTCCAATTGCTGGAGGAACTAGTGGGAGGTCAAGTAGTGGGGTGTGTACTCTGTGATCAACTAGTTAACTAATAAATCAACCATAAATAACTCCTACATGTGTGATCTATGAGTTACCCGATTGAGATTCAAGTTCAAGGGTGGTGCACTATTAGTTTTATAATCATCCAAATTTTATATGTGGTGCATGAAGTTAGAGGAAGGCCTATGATAGATTGTGAAATTATGGATGAGGAATTTCCCTAATTAATAGGGGCTAATTCCCAAGTAAACGACACAAGAAAATAGGGGCTTATGTAAGAATAAAAATTTTCAAGTATTGGCCAAGGCTTGTCTAGGAAGAATTGAGATAGATAGAGATAGTGCGCAGGTTATTCAGGCTTAATAAAAGCATTGTAATCTTCTCATATTTTCTGGCTAATGAAATATACAGATAGGAAGGGTTTTTAGTTGTTTGTTTTCTTGTGAAATCATTGTGTAATGTTTTGATTGAATTATTTTTCTTTTATGCTTTGTGATTTAGCTATCATTTAATTATTTTTTCAGTTGGTAGAGTATATTAAAGTCTAGTTTTAGTAAGTTACAATTAGGAGTTTGAATCTACAAGGAATTTATACATGGAATCGTAGATGAAATCACTATATAAGAGAAGAATACGAAGTTATCTTTATAGGAGGAATGAGTTTTGAAGATATATTCTTCAAAGCTAGAAGCAGGATCAGGATGACGTTCTATGGTCTCAGGCTCGAGCATGCCCTTGTGGGTAGATCGAATTACATTGCTTGGAAGGACCAGATGGAAGCAGTCATGGAAGTTAATGGGTTGAAGAAATAAATTGATAGCAATTTTCCGAAACCGGGAGTTGTTGATCTACAAGTTCTAGCAGAATGGAAGAAGAATGTATCCAAAGCAAGAAGGATCTTATTGGAAGGATTTCGAGATCATATTGTCTCAAACATCCATAGGAAGGAGACTCCATTAGAAAGCCCTAACATTCTTGTTTCAAAACATCAGTGGCCACATGAAGCTATCATTGAAGGACAATATTTAGAAAATCAAAATGGAAAAGGGCGAAACAATACCATAGTACTTGAGAAATTTCAACCAATGTTGGGATGAGCTTGGGAGTGTTGGTATTATAGTTTTCAAAGATGATTTGGTAAGCCTAGAACTTCTATGTCTTCCCAAGAGCTAGCACAACTACCAGGATTCGGTAAATGGGAGGGAGAAGCTACTAGAGTGGGAGTGTTTGTGGTCCGACTTGGTGCAAGAAGAGATAAGGCGGAACACCAGAGATGGAACCTAATTCAAGCATGATGATGGAGAACTATGCCTTATATGGAAAGGAAAATAAAGGGAAAGTGAATAAATCTCAATCCAAAGGATATTCTGGTCAGGCAAGTAGGAAGAAGGACTTGACGAAGATTAAATGTTCTCAACATCATGAGTTTGGAAACTATGTCATGAAGTGTCCACACAATAAGGTTGGAAAGAAGCCCTTAGGAGGAGCAATAGGTGAAGCTCTTGATTCAAAATTAGATTTAGATTTTTCCATCATTGCATGCATGGTGATATTAGTGATGGGTAGTGTGTGGTAGCTGTATACTGGAGCGTCGGGTACTTGGAAAAGAAGGACCCCTAGATGCATGTCGAGATGGGAGATGATGGAAGGTATAGCGTGACCGACATCGGTACTGTTACTTTTCAAAGGGATTATGGTTCTCCTATCACATTGAAATATGTCATGTATGTTTTGGGTCTGAAGAAGAATTTAGTTTCAATTTCTATGTTGGAAGACCGGGGCTACGATGTGATATTTAAAAAAGAAAATACTTTCCTTTGTCACATCGTCATAGGACAAGTGAAGTGAATTTAGGTTCAGGTTAAGAACCTCTACAAATTGGATGTATAATACTATGCTTCTTTGAGCAGAAAATAAGTGAAGGTACAAATCTGAGACATCACTGAATTATGGCATATGTGACTTGGCCATTAGCACCATGGAGCTTTGAATATCATGCAACATATTTCTACAGGAATTACCAATGGTACACTAGAGTAGAGAGATACATGCAAAGGATGTACATTGGGGAAGTACACCAAAGCCACATGTTATGAGAAGGATAGTCGAGTGCTAGAGATCCTTGAAACAGTTAACTCATATGTGTGTGGATTGTTCTCGGCAGCCTCAATGAAAAAGCACGAGTATTATGTGATATTTGTAGATTATTTCTCACGTAATTATTGGATATTCTTCATGCAAAATAAATTCCATACATTCTCAAAATTTTATGAATTTAAATCACTTGTTGAGAAAGAAACATGTAGGAAACTGAAGCCTTTCAAAAGTGATAATGGTGGAGAATATGTGTCGAATGAGTTCAAGAATGTTTGTGCATCATAAGGCATTCTATGGGATTTGATAATACCCCATAACCCACAACTGAATGAGGTCACTCAAAAGGAATAAAAAAAGTATTATGGGAGTTTCACGAGTGATGTTGCATGATCATGGCCTATCATTACACCTATGGAAGGAAGCATGAAACAAAACAGTATATGTGCATAGGAAGAGTCTTCATTGAATTCTCGGGATGAGTACACCGGAAGAAGTTTTTCCATTAAGAAATCAGATGTGGCACATTTCACGATATTTGGTTCCTAAATTTACTGTCATGTTTCCAAGGATGTGAGGAAAAATCTAAACTGACAACAGAGTTGGGCATATTTGTGGGGTACATTAATACACCTCACAACTATCAAGTGTACTTGCCATCTCACATGATGAAAGTATTTCGTGGAGATGTGAAGTTTGATGAAGAGAAGGCCATGAGATGTTCCCTTGACAGGGAGATACATTTGCGTGCAGAGACATCCAAAGATGGAAGGAAGCGCACCAAAGAGGCTGAATAATTGATGCATGATGCTAGAGACAATGTGGGAGCACCCACATCTTAGCATAGATAGAGGAGGTCACCAAATTAGTACATTAGCTACATGGCTCTAATGAGTGAGAGTGTAGAGATTGAGCCATCCTCATTCGAGGAAGCAGTGCAGAAACCAGTATGGGTTGATGCCATTGTAGAGGAATATGATTCCATTATCAGGAACAGTGCTTGGGAAGTGATCCCAAGGCCAAAGGACAAGTTAGTTGTAGGTTATAGATGGATCTACAAGGTGAAGCAAGCAAAATATGGGAGTGTCGAAAAAAAAAAGGCTATATTTGTGGCCAAGGGGTTTTCTCAGGTGAAGGGAATTGATTACAAGGAGTACTTTTATCCATTAGCAAGGTACACTTCAATCAGATGAATTATATCACTTTTAGCACAAATGGGATGGAAGATACATCAGATTGATGTGAAGACAACTTTCCTCAATGGAGTTATTGTGGAAGAGGTGTACATCGAGAAGTTAGAAGGATTTGAGACCTTTGACATAGAGTCACCTGTGTGAAAACTCAAGCGAGCATTGTATGGATTGAATCAAGCACGTTGTGCTTGGTACACGAGGATCAATGATTATTTCACAGGGTTAGGCTTCACCAAAAGTGAAGCAGATGAAAACCTTTACCACATTATTGTTGAAGGTAAATTATTGATTATAATATTATATGTCAATGATATAATTCTAACAGGTAATGAGAAGCTGATAAAATATTGCAAAGAGGAATTGGAAAGAAAATTTGAGATGAAAGACATGGTGTTCATGCATTATTTCCTTTGTTTTGAAATTTGGCAAGGAGATGGGAATATCTTTGTCTCTCAGGGCAAGAATTCCAATAAGATACTGAAGAAGTTTCACATGAAGAGCAACAAATCCATGGAGACTCCTCTAGTAGGGAATTGGAGGAAGGAAGATGTTTCTTCAGGAGAAGTGGTAGAAGCTACCATTACAAGTAGCTTGTGGGTTCACTTATGTACTTAGTGAACACATGAATGGACATGTGCTATGAAGTTAACAAGCTTATTCAAGCAATGGTTAAGCCAACCAAAATCTATTGGAAGGAAGCCAAACATGTGTTGAGATACCTGAGAGGCACCACTTAGTTTGATATTTGGTATAGACGGACAAAAGGAGTGAAGCTACGAGGCTTCACATATGCATATTAGGCAGAGAGTCCATCAGACATGAAGAGAACATTAGGTGGAATATTCAGTATTAGGTCAACAATAGTTTCTTGGTACAACCGATAGAAGAGATTAGTTGCACTCAGTTTAGTAGAAACAAAGTACATGGTTTCTAGTCAAGAACTTGTGAGGCTATTTGGACGAGGAAGATCATTGTTTGGTTATTTCATCAACAAATGGATCATACAATGATTTACCGTTACAATCAGAGTTTTATCAAACTCTTTGTGAATCCAGTTTTTCAGTATTGATCCAAGCATATCGACATCCGGTACCACCATCTCAAATATGATGTGCAGATGCGGATCATGTTTCTAGAGTACATTCCTACATAGGAATAAGTTGGGGATATATTTATTAAGGAACTGTCAAGAGGAAATTTTGAGTACCATGGAGGCAGGATTGGAGTATCTAATAATCTCTTGCTTGTTGAGAGGCACTGTTGAAAATGGCACCAACAAAGATTATAATTTAATTTTCCCTTGAATTAAATTAGAATAAAATTACAATTCCACATCACATGAAAACTTGCACGAGTTAAGTAATTTAGTTTGACTTAGTTGGCTCAGTTAATTCGAGTTGAGGGACTAACTTGAGTCATGTAGAGTGTCTCCTACTTTATAGTAGCCTAGGTTGAGTTTATTTTGAGTTTTAATTAATCAATTTAGTAAAACTCAGTTAAATTTAGTTAAAATAGTTCCAGCTATTGGAGGAACTAGTGGGAGGTCAATTACAGGGGTGTGTTATATGTGATCAACCATTTAATTAATAAATAAACCATAAATAATGCATGCATGTGTGATCTATGAGTTACCTTGTTGAGATTGGAGTTCAAGGGTAGTGTATTATCAGTTGTATAATCATCCAAATTGTATAGGTGGTGCATGCTGTCAGAGGAATGCCTATGATGGATTTTGCAATTATGGATGAGGAATTTCCATAATTAATAGGGGCTAATTCCCAAGGAAACATCACAAGGAAATAGGGACTTGGGCAAGAAAAAAATTGGTTAAGTATTGGCCCAAGATTTTCTATGAATTAGTGAAATAGATATAGATTGTGCAAAGGTTTCTCGGGCTTGAGGAAAGCATTGTAATCTTCTCATAGTTTTCTCACTAATGAAATATATAGATAGGAGGATTTTTTAGTTGTTTATTTCCCCATGAAATCAATGTGTAATGTGTTGATTGAATTCTTTCTCTTGTATGCTTCGTGATTTCGTGATCGTTTAGTTGTTTTTGTATTTGGTAGAGTAGATTTAAGTCTATTGATCTAGCAAATTATAATTAGCATTTTGAATCTACAAGTAATTTCTACAGGGTAGGTTGGTGGTGGTAGCTACCAAGAATCAGCAATTAGTAGTGGTAGAAAGTGGAAAATTATGATAAAAAATCCTTCATCCATTCTGGTCTGTCAACGAATCAAGGGCTTCTCTAAATGAGGGGGGAATAGGAAGAGTTGAGGGTTGAGGCAACCATGGATTTTGCAACAAAGAGTTGCAGGAGTTTAGACATGGCCATGGGAAAGTTATAATGTTTAATTTAAATTTAACCACAATATAAATACATATTTGTGTCCTTGTACTCAATTCTATGAAAACATTTGATACTAGAAAATTAATGAAGTGTGTGTCTCTAGATCCAAAAAAGTCATGGAGAATATAAATAGGCCGATAATAACATTCAAAGTGGGGAATTTTGGATGAATCCATTGGTAAAATACTTGAACAAAATGTGATATTTTGGATATCAATGATTGTAAGGTATTTTCAAATTAGTGGAGTAGATGATACTTATGAGATATTTGATATAATTCCTAAATAAGATGTAGCATCTTGGTATTATATGATTTTAGAATATTCCCAATAGGAGAAGGGAAAGGCAGGAGCTCGTGGTGAATGGATTCTTCAAGAAATAAGAAGGCACATGTCTCAAAAAATAGGATGGTGGCTTAGTATTCAAAACAATAACAAAGCATGATCATGTCAATTTAATTGCTAGGATAGAGATAATAAAAAATTTGTAATGAATCAAAACATTTCGATGTAAATATGCATATGATTTTAATATCTAGTAAGGCATGTGTACTCCTGGTAAATTACTGGTAAATTCTAAATGTAGACCTATGTAATATGGGGGAGCATGTAGCATGTGAGATTCATGGATAGCATATGGAATTTCTATATACTCTAGTTATAAATTTTGAAGGGGTGAGGGCCTAAGGTGAGTAGTGTTGAATCACTTCACCTATTTGACTTGATTTTTTCAAGGGAAACACTAATTCAAGTTCAAAAGGGGGATTTTTAGGTAAACTTGACTTGTTGAAGAGTTAAGGGTGTTAGGTTAATATTTTTGGCTTTGGACACCTCATATGGGTGACCTATTGTCAGACCCTTATACCTTGGCAGTGTTTCAACCACGCTATAGACGGGTGCGACACTACCATACTTTTTCTTTTTGTAATACTCAAGTATGTAGACTACACCTTACTCAACACCTTTTTATTTAAATTTTCAAAGTGTTCTTATGCGGAATTAAAAAAACAAAAACATCAATATCAAATCCACATGAAGCCCATAACATTCAAGGGAGGGGCAACTCCCTGATTATAAGTCTGCCCAATATTATCTTTCATCAAATGTATAGTATAACATAATTTAATCCAGCAAAATCCATTTTTCTCCTTGGCAATGTAAGTTTACCTTTTCACCAAACTTAAAATTCTTGTCAATCATCAAACTAACCCAAAATAGTCATTCACAACATTGAATTCAACCTTCAAAATTTTCTGCACAAATCTACCCAAGTGTCATGCTGTCGGGTTACTCAGGTCACCTTGGTTCGCTGCTGCTCATGACGTTCAAACTTCCCCTCATCTCACCATGTGTCCAAATCGAGTTCCAACACTTAGGTTGGCTTAAGGCCGTCAATCCGCACCTACTTCACTTTTTCGCATCCAAATCCACTAAATGGTCACTTCATAACGCGATTTGCGTTCAGACCTGCCGCACGCCCTGCCTGACCCGACCTGCACTACGGACGCCCTACAATACTGTTCTGTAGGAAAATCTTACACATTTCCCGACTTGACCTGACGCCCTCCACTCGTTCACGACTATAGCTTTCACCAATGAGATGTTGATGAAGGTTTTTCTCTTTTTCAATGCTCTTCTCTTGATTTTTGAATGATCAAATGGTTGATGATTCCTAACTCCAACATTCATCCATCTCCATTTATACACATGGTAGTGTAACGCATGTTTCACTCGGCAGACCTGAGCCGACCCACCCATTCACCATTTGTGCATTCGGCTGTATTGTAACGTCAGCTCCCCAACTCTAATACATTGGCTTTTCATCCACGGCTATGGTGTGACATTTCTCTATAAATGTTGCTCGACTAAAAACATGCATCAGCTACTATGCGATGATACCGTGTTAACGTCGCTCAGTCACCAACGTGTTTCCACCTTTGTCACATGGTCATGTGTTTGTGGTTATGGTTTGATGATACGCACGTAACATAGAAAAGCGCCCAAACTCCATCCAAATGTTCGGTGGGTGCACCCGTTATCCCAAAAGCACCTCAGGAAGTTGGGGCTTTACATCCTCCCCCACTTCAAAGCGTTTTCTTCTATTGACAACACCTCCATCATTGCATGATCAATCGTTGCAATCCATGTGCGAAATATCGTCGCAACGTTTGTTGCAAAATGTCGTCCAACGATCTATTGCCACATCCATGTGCACATAATTGTAGCAACTATCATCGCATAAACCATCACGGTTCATGTCTAACATATCCATGAAATATATTCTCAATCCATGGTCATAAACACATCTGCCACAGTCACCACATGTTATACCATAGTGGGAATTCAATCTCCTCATCAAGTCCACATGCTGCTGCAACATATACTATTTCAACCCATCACATATCATCGATGTCATGTGAATCTCTGCATCAAGTACTCCAACCAACTCAACATAACAAAAGCTACAATGTATCCAGCATAACTCCACACATTGTCGACCCCCATAACTCGAACTAATTTGGTAGCTAATCCAACTTTTTGTTCTCATCGTGAGAATGCACATCCTCATACCATGGTTTAGTTGTTCCTTCTACAATATGTCACCTCCATCAACTCAATCAAGAATCAATTTCATCCAAGTTCAAGTAGGCCATGTGTAATATTCCAAATTTTTCCTTCAATAAATTGGAATATTAGATTTTGCTAAATTCACTTAAGAGATGAATAATTGGGTGAGAAGGCCCATTCATAATAAAAACATGGATAAAATCCCTCTAGTATGAAGGGGTATCAGCCTTGGAACTATATTTCACACCCTCGTGTGTGAAAAGGGACATTTTGCAAAGAGGCTTGGTTAAGTTTGATCAAGTCAAACAACGTAGAGGTATGAGGTGGAAAACATCTATGGGAAAACGCAGGGATAGAGGAGGGAATATTCCTTGAAAGAGGAAACCCTAATAGAGTGGGACCCATGGAGAAGGAGCTCTGATGTGTTTGAAAAAAGGGCAAGGCAGCCATTTTTCATTATGCATATGATTATTGATTTCATGTTTGCTTAGACATTTCTGCAATCCCGACTATTTAGCTGAGTTGTTGTGCTGCTTAGCACAAGGATCTCCTGCTTAGGAATCCTTCTCCTTTCTTGAGAAACCTCTTGAAGGAGTTGTGCTGATTTGCATCACATTTAGGCTTGAGGCCAAGCATCCTCCTCCAGGACAGCGTTATTGTTGTAGCAGTATAATTCTATGTTGCAGGGTGTTGCAGTGAGGGATTACAACACCTCTTCCATCACTTTTTTTTCAGAGGAGGAGTCTTCCTTTCCTTTGGAGGATCAGTTTGGAAGCTTTCAGAGCTTATTGCAGATCTTGGAACTTGTCCAAATCATTCTATACCACTTACAACGCAGTTTCCCTCTTAGACTACGTTATTTTCATGGAGCACTTGCAGTGAGGGATTGCAGTGTTGATTGGAGGGTGAGATCTCAAGTGTAAGGATCAGCCTTCCACTTTGGAGATCCATTGGAGGAGTTCTACTTCATATTACTTATCATCTTCAGCCTTCTCTATTGAGTTCCAGATTTGAGTTGTAGCTGCTGCCCAACAACTCCGACATTTTTTCCATTTTGTATATTTCAACCAATCCTTAAGAGGATTGATGTATTATTGTTTCTAAGGGTTAGAGCTTTTCTCCCCTATTGTATTTGAGCCATATCTTGTCATATATTTTAGTTATTATGTAATATGGAGCAGTACCTCTTATAAAATGCATCCTCCTAGCCTGTAGAATTACATGTGTAGCAGCATTCTTCCATTCTCATGTACATGTCCCTTTTGAGGCTACATTGTTTTCTTGAGTGACTCTTTCCTCAAGGATTTATATATAATTTCTACTATAATACATATTTTTTGGCTACCTGCATCTCTATGTGCCCAGGCTTAATGAAATAATGTTGTTGTTCCAGCTCTTGTTCAAGCATTGTTGCAGTCCCTTCACCGGGCACTTTTTGAAGACATCTAGTAGTGGGATATCTTTTTAACCACTCTATAAGGATTTATTTGGAGCCTCCTCTTGGATTTAGCACTTAGACACTCTTTTATAAGGGATCTAGGTCCTGGTTTCAATTCCTGTAGCATCCATTACTGGAAAATGCGTTTTCCAGTCATGCCTTGCTAGCTGTTCCAAATTTGGAATATTACACCATGTTTGGGTCCATGAAGTGATCTCCATATCATCCACAACATGTTTTCCATGATGTTAATCCATGTTCTAACTATATTCAAAGTAGTCACATCCTCCAAGAATCATCAAAGTAAGAGGTACTCTCTCATCAAATCAATCAAAGTACCATATCCAGGTCCATGAAGTAAGGTTCATCCCATTTGAAATATGCATCCATCAAGTGTGACTAAGTCAAGTAGACTCAACCCATGCCCAATTTTACACCACTGAGGCATCTCCATCACGAACTCTCATGCATCATCATATCCAAATATTTGGCAAGCATACTTGTATTTGGCCATGAGTTCCATCACAAGTGGTTCTCACCCCACAATCATATGAATGTCCTCATAGGCTGCTCATCCAACCAATGTATTGTTGCTCATCATGAAAAACATCCATTAGTACATATCTAAAATATATTTACCCCATGTCAATGACTTTGGCTGCCCATGTGTTCATCTAAGTGAACTCAACTTAACTCTCATCATCATCATGTGTATAGGTAAAGTGTTCTTTGTCACTTCTATCATCATCCATCAATATGAGTACTTCCTTCAAGGCTTCTCCCACACTAGAGGTGCACCAAGAGTTCCTTCTTGGTTGTAGGCCATGAAGAAGTCTACTCCACCAATGTGCCCTACCACCAAGGCAGTCTATAGGTCATATCGGGCACTAGCCATTCCATGTGGCTAAGAATGACCCTTTTCATCACAAATATCATCAAGTTACACCCTTGTCCAGGGCATTTTAACCATCCAGAGTAAGGTTACAAGTTTCCCCATCAAGGTCTCCAAAAAGCAATGCCCCTTGTTCCTCCAATGTACAAGGTCTCATCATAGGCATCCGGGAGAGGTCATCCATGGTGTTGGCAAAGAAGCCATGTTCTTTCTCATCCCCATATGCGGTCCATCTTCATTATGCTTCAATGAAACACAAGTCATATCTCCATGAAGGCTCTCAAAGTGAGTGTCCTCCATCCTCATCAATGTCTTTGATGTGTTCAAGCCTGTACCACCTACTCTTCAAGTCCCTCCTTGATCATGATCGCACTTGCAACATCTCCATGTGGTTCATTCACCAATGCTTGCAATGTGTCTTATCTTGGTTCAACTTGTACCACGAGTGATTCCTTCATCCCTTCCATCTCTATAACATCCTCATGAGAATCATCCATCCCTGATGCTTGCAATGTGCTTGGCCCTGGTCTAACCTGCTCATCAAGTTCACTCTTGACATCTTCTACATCTGCAACATCCTTTGGTTCTTCGAGTTCAACAGTTTGCCCATGAGATTTTTCCAAGGAATTCCGCATATCTACTACCTCATCTCCAATGAGCTTCAAGAATTCATGCACTTGCACAAGATCCTTGTAGTTGTTTTGCCTTCTTTTCTCCAAAAATATTGCCATGTTTGCAAGCTCTTGTTGAGCCTTCAAACCTGCTTCTTTTGTAGTTTCAAGTTCCATTATTTGTAATGTGTTTGATTTGGGTTCAACTTGTTCTACAATTTCTTTCTTTATCTCAACAACATTCACAACATTCTTCATTTTTCCCATAGAAGGTTTCAACCACTTCTTATGGTTCTTTTCTTCAATTCTAACAAGCTCATCTCGGTGAGTTTGCAACTCATGGCATAATGCCATCCAATCATCAAACCGATCCATATTTTCCCGAAGTCTATAGAATTCATCCTGGTTTGAGTTAGAAATCCATTCCTTGCACAAGGCCATAAGGCTAATCTTTGCCTCATCAACCTCTCCATGAATCTTCTTAGCCTTCTTCCAAGATTCCACTAATTTCATTTCCAATACTTCAAGTTTAGTCTGAATTCCTGGGATACCTTCCTTCAACTGCTTTATCCATCACAATGCTTCACAAGTCTTCTCCTATAATTCTTCCCAACTCTGCATGTCTTCTTTTGTAGCTTTTTCCCTCACAAATGCCTTGCTTCAGCCAAGGTCTCAAAAGAAACCCAAATAATCCAAGTTCAGCTTTAACACCACTTGCAACCCTGCAACTGTGTTCTTGCTTCCAAAAGGATGAGATCAATCACTTTGATACCAACTATCACACACCTATATCTTGGTAGTCTTTCAACCATACTATAGACGGGTGCGACAATATTGTACTTTTTGTTTTCGCAATACTCAAGTATGTAGACTACGCCTTTTAAACTATCAACGTTTTCTTATGCGGAATTAAAACAGCACAAACATCAATATAAAATCCACATGAAGCCTATAATATTTAAGGGAGGGGAAGCTCCCTAATTATAAGTCTGCCCGTTTTTATGTTTCATAAAATTTATAGTACAATATATCCAATCCAACAAAATACCATTTTATCCTTGACAAGGTAATTTTACCTTTTGACCAAGATTAGAATGTTTTTCAATCATAAAACTAACCCAAAATAGTCATTGACAACATTGAATTCAACCTTCGAAATTTTCTGCACAAATCTGCCCAAGTTCCATGCTACCGGGTAACTTGGGTCACCTTGGTTTTCTACTACCCGTGATGTTAAAAATTCCCACGAGCTCACTGTGTGTCCAAATCAAGTTCCAACACTTGGGTTGGATTCATCCCGTTAATTTGCACCTACTACACTTTATTACATCCAAATCCACTTAACAGTCACTTCAGAACACGGTATGAACTGACGTTCAGACCTGTCACATGCCCTGCCCGACCCAATCTGCATTATAGACGCCCTGTGGTATTGTTTTGCATGCAAATCCTGCATGTTGACCGACTCAACCCAACGCCCTCCACTCATTCACGACTGTAGCTTTCACCAACGAGATGTTGACGAATCTTTGTCTCTTGTCCAATCCTCTTCGCTTAATTGTTGAATGATCGAATGGTTGATGATGCCCAACTCTAACATTCGTCCATCTCAATCTATACACATGGTCGTGTAAGGTGTGGGTCACTCAGCGGACCCAAGCTGACCCACCCATTCACCATTTGTGTGTTCAGTCATATTGTAACGTTGGCTTCCCAAATCTAATAAAACGGCTTTTCATCCACGACTATGGTGTGATGTTTCACTATGAACGTCACTCAGCCAACGACCCCCGTTGGCTACTATGCGACTATACCGTGCTAACGTCGCTCAATCACCAATGAGTTTCCACCTTCGTCACACGGTCACACCTTTGTAGTTACGGTGCAATGATATGCCCGTAATGTTGCAAAGCGGCTGAACTTCATCAAAACATCTGGTGGGCGCGCCCGTTATCCCAAACACGCCTCATGAAGCTGGGGCCTTACACCTATGGTATTGAGCAAGTGGTAGTACACATTATGAAACTTTTAAAAGGCTTAGGGATTCCCCATTGTAGTGTGGAAGAGTTTAGCAGTAAAGGGTCACTTGATTAGGCTAGGATGTTGGACAACTTGACTACTTTTAAGTCAAAGATAATAATAAATATATATTTATCATTAACAAGTTATTCCCAATTAAAATTTTTCCAAATAAAATATTATTACTATGTGTAATATTATTATTATTTTTTATATAATTCCAAATTATAATAAAACAGTAAAAAAATATTTATAAATAAATAAATGAATAATAAAAAATAAAACTTAATTACACAGATATTGGATAATCTTCTTAGCAGTCAAAGGCCTCCCATCACTAGTAGAAAATGATGAAATTAATGACTAGGTGACTAAAAAAGTTAGTCACCACAATTATTTCAAGTGAAATACTACTAAATTTGAGAAATTTTAAGTGACTGAACTAAAAATGACTAACTTAAATCACTAATCTAGTCTAGGGATAAAATACATGACTAGATAATAAGTGACTAAACTAAAAGCAACTAACTTAAATGACTAATTTAGTCTAGAGATAAAATGTACGAATAGATAATAAATGACTAAAGTAAAAGTGACTAACTTAAATAACTAATTTAGTCTAGGATTAAAATATATGACTAGATAATAAGTGACAAAATTAATAATGATTAGTGCAAATGACTATTATAGTCCAAGAATAAAAATATGACCAAATAACAAGTACAAAAAGTATATGAATTAGTCATTTATGTTAGTAATTTTTAATCGTATCACTCCAAAAATGAAAATTTGCAATTTTGATACTGAAGTGTTACATTTCACTAAATGAGTCTCTGAATCCATCTGTAGTGTTAAGATTTAGAGACAAAGGGGTCTTTGAGTCCATCTACATTGTTAAAATTCTGAATACTCTTTTGTCTCTCAAGTTTAACACTGCAAATGGATTCATCTGCAATTAACATAAATATTGCATGTATCATCTATCTACTTTACACTAATGCCTTCATTATTGTTTTAGTAAAGGTAATATTTAGATAGTCAAATTAATATGTATAATTATATTTCTTTGGCCATAAAGTTTAATCTTTAAACTTCATTGATTTATGTTAAAAGTGTGACTCTTGTTTTAAATATAAGCTTAAATCCTCATATTTACATTTAATGAATAGATAAACATAAAATTTCTTTTTGTAAGTTGATATTCATTCATATGGTGAAAAATATGTACAACCAAAAAAGAAAAAACAGGTGGTCTCACCCCGACTAGGTTTGTTGACCAATGTTTGCAACAAGTGACAAAAATACAAAAATGAGGCTAAGGACAACATCCATAAATGAGAGGGTCAAAGACACCAAAATACATGTAATAAATAAAAAACACATGAGAGTATACTAGTCATCTGACGTGAAGGAAGTTGGGTTTTCCAGGGTTTTTCCTAGAGGGGGTGGTGGATGGAAGTTGCAATGGACGTGCCCTTCGAAGTGTGCAAGTCAAGTGTCCAACTTTTCCACTTTTTCTACGATATGGTTTTGGCCTCGCTAGACCACCACGAATACTCGCTCCCTGACCTGGCACTAGAATTAGTGCATCCTATCCAAAGTGGCCATAAACTCAACATGCTCCTCCCTACGAACCCATTCTGCTACGTCCACCTGATCTATCAGAGTTTGAATTAGGTCTTGACATTTTTCTACAAAATTTTTTTGAATTTACCGCGGGCTGAGAGCTACACGCCTACAAGTTACCCATTTAGCTGTTCTTCCTTGCTTTCCACCACTCCTATGTTATGTTTGTTGTGATCTTACACTTCCACCACCACTGGAGGCATGCTTTCCTCCACAAGGACTGACTCCCGTTCCCACACCAACAAGCTGGGAGTGACTGACAGTCTTACCACCTCGGTGCGCTTCTACCACCACTATTTCCATATCATCTGAGCCAATAGATCCTTGCTTGGCCAGGGGTGAGGATTTCCCATGCCATGAGGATGGTCTCATTGTGATAAAACCAGGAGGTCCAACTCCAACCGTTATCAGATTTTGGTCTACTAGAACTTTCCCCTACCACCATGCCCAAAAACCAGATCTCTCTTCACCCTTAAATTTCCTCAGGAAACCACACACTTTGTCCCAGCTACCATCTCACCACCAATTGGGAAACTTGGCAAGAACCCGAATAACTAGAGAAGGAGAAGGCGGGGGGAACATGCCCCAGGCTGACGCTTCCCAAGAAGATTCACACAACCCACACTAGGATATCGACTCTATGTATTCCAAAATGGCGACTCTCCTGTCGCCACTAGACACCAAGCTTAAATATTTTTTCGTGACCTAGGTGCAGGCACAACCACCCCTTGCATGGCCCCTCCAGAGGACATCCCAGAGGCATCTCCCCCTCCTGATCAGACCTTGTCTTTCTCGGTGTTGATAATCTCTCTGAACCTGCCTTGAACAAGGCCTGCAATATCTAATTTTGTTAAAAAAATGAATGGGATTCAGGAAGTCTCTCTTCCTCCTACAATCCCTCGAACGATTGCCCTCTCGCTTGTTGAGAAAGGCCTTATTGGGAAATTTACTGGTCTTTTCCCTCGCCGAAGACTGTCTAGAAATGGGTAGAGCGCAACTAGATGGACAAGATTAATGGGAAAATCTCAATCATATTCTAAGGCAGGGGCTATTATACGTTCCATTTTGGGACCAAAGAGGACAAAGATCTAATATTCAAGAATTTCCCATACTTCATGGACACCATAGGGCTTTATCTAAACAAATGGACTCTTGATTTTGACCCAGAACTCGACGTTCGAAATGTTGTCCCTGTTTGGGTCCGTCTCCCTCACCTACCTCTTCACTGCTGTGGAGACGATTGAGTAAGAGTGATTGGTAATGCCATAGGAAAGTTTATTTACAGAATTGAGCCAAAGGACAACATGCAAGCCTGTGCAAGAATCTGTGTTGAGGTTGATCTGGGAAAAGGACTTCCGGAGGCGATCAAGCTAAAAGTGGAGAACTAGACGCATATACAAAAACTATACTACGAACAAATCCCCTTCAAGTGTAAGGTATGCCATGAATACGGTCATTTCACTAATAGATGTGAAAAATTTATTGAAGTTGAAAATACAGATCTTGAAACTCAATGGGAAGTCATTAAAAAGAAAAAGACAACACCAATCTCTAAAATCTCTTGTGCCTCAGCTATCCACCAACCCTGTCAATCTGTAAAATCCCCCATTTTTCCACATCTGGAACCTTCCTTAACTTCTCTTCATATCCCTGACCCTCCTCTTAACCCTCCCTCAACTCCTAATCCTCCTTTTACCTCCCCCAATCCTTTCTCCTCCCTTGCCTCCTCTGAAGCGGGTCCCCCTCAGCCATCCATCCCCTTCCCTCATCCTGACTCCCTCCTTCATCCATCCCCTTCCAAGTCATTTCCCCCATCCTCTTCATCTAAGACCTCTTTAGCTCGGATTGTCACCAGGAATGCAGAAAAATAGTAGGGGGCTATTTTGGAAATCCTTAAAAAATCAGGCCCAAGAAGAAAAGCTTCCAAACACCATCATGATGAAGCAACACAGAAGGATATTGTACTTGGTAATAAACACCCAATAGATTACTACATTGGAGGACCTATAATAAAAGAAGCCAATCAACATGAATCAGGAGAGAATACAGGGTCACAACCTGCATTCCTGAAATAATGAAAGTTCTCACTTGGAACTGTAGGGGACTAGGGCACCCCTCCAAGAACTCTGCCCTAAAAGATCTGTTCAATCAAGAAAAGCCAGACATAGTCCTTCTTTAAGAAACCAAACAAGGAGAGACTAAAATGAGAAATATCATTAATAAAATTAAAAACTACATGGGCACTTTGGTAGAATCCAGAGGTGCCTCGGGAGGCATAGCAACAATATGGAATCAGAACATTTGGAAGCAGACAACAATCATTAAGACTCATGATTGGATCAAATTCATACTTCAGAACCTACAAGAGGATATCAAGACTACTATTTATAACATTTATGGGCCAAACCACTACAAATACAAAGAATTTTGCTGGAACGCTATGAAAGTTGACATAGGTAGTGAGGAAAATCCTAATGTCATAATTGGAGGGGATATAAATATGATCTTTCACTTCAATGTAAAAAGAGGAGGCAATTTTAATCCTGATCCTGCAAGAGAGCAGTTGGAATCCATTATGTATGATCATGATTTGGTGGATATCATCCCCAAAAATCAAAAATTTACTTGGAATAATTGTAGAATTGGGGATGGAAATATTATGGAGAGGCTTGACCGCTTCCTTGTTGATGTTTCCCTCATCTCTCAATTTTTTGTTGCCTCCTCTTCCATCCTGACTTGTTCTGCCTCTAATCATTATCTCGTCTCCCTTACCTTAGGAGGTCAGTCTTCCTTAGGGCCCCTCCCCTTTCGATATAATCCACTCTGGTGTGAATTATTTGAAGCTCGACAGACCATGATCAGCTATCTGTTACAACATGTTGAGGGCTCCCCCATTCATATTTGGGAATCATAATTGAAACGGGTGCGCATAGCGCTCAAATAGTGGCTCACTCTCCATTATACTAAACCAAAAAAAGTAAAAAAGGGCATTAAGATAATGCTTGAAATGGTTCAAACTGACATCAACACCCACGGAGTAAACAAAGAAAAGCAGGACCATGAAAAAGAGCTCTACTAGAATTGGTATAAATCTAGCAAGAATGAAGAGGAAAAATGGAGCCTTAAATCTAGAAATCTCTTGATTCGGATTTATGCAGGAACACAACAAAATACAGAAATAACAATAAACATAGAAATACAATAGAAATAAAGCTTCATTTCATTAATATCAAATCACATAAATATGGTTACAAACATTATGGAAATAAAATAGCTAGGGTGTTGGTAGCAAATCTCTAGGAAGAGATGTGGAGGCTACAAACCTCTGAACTGTGTTACAATGAGGCTCGAGGGCCTATTTATTATGGAGAAACAATGGAGAACTCTAAACATCTAAACCTAAACCTAGGAGATGAAGCACAAAAACTATGGGCCCTGTTTGGGTAAATTGGTGTTTCAACTTCTCGGGGACGTACCTTCGGCATACTATCTCCGTTTGGGGCTTCAAAATGGCTTCGAAAGTTCAGGATCTGAAAAAATACTAAAAATAGTAAGTTGTGAAAAATCTAAAACAGACAATGGTCGGGCCCTAAGTGGAATAGGCAGGTGGCTACCAATATCTATCCATGATACAGTATATGGTGGCTTGTTCCATGCATTCTAGGTTTAACTCTTTTGGTGTGAGTTCTTCTGCAATGTTAGAGGTGTCCAGTAGAGGTGGGAAGTAGGGACGAAGGCGGTCTACATTGAATACTGGGTGTAGACCAAGGAATTGTGGAATACTAAGCTTGAAGGCATTTTTCCCTATAGCCTTGGTGATGGTGTATGACCCATATTAGAGTGGGTGAATCTTGCGGTGGGGTCCAGTGAGGTGCTCCTTTTGAAAATGTAGCCACACTTTTTCGCCCACCTAGAAGTTGTGTGGTACCTGATGTTGATCATGTTGTTGCTTGTACTTAGCATTGGCTCTGTCCAATATGTCATGAACCTGTTGGCAGATGTGTTGAATGCACTCGATGAAGTTTTTTTATTTGTCAGCTTCAGACTAGACATGAGCCGAATCGGCCTAAGTAGATGCAAATGGCATGGCTATGTCAATGAGACATAGTGGCTAGAATCCCAATCCCACCTAAAAGGGGCTGTGTCTGGTTGAGCTGTGGAGAGCCCAGTTATAACTATGTTTTACATAGGGAAGGCTCTCATCCCATGTGCGTGGATGCTTTGAATTGTACATGCACAGAATGTGTAAAATCATCCTGTTGATGACCTCTGTCCGGCCATCAGTTTGGGGATGGAAAGTTGTGGACTTGGTGAGCTTGGTGTCCAACATTGACCAGAGGCTGGACCAAAATGTGTTAAGGAACCTGCTATCACGATCTGATATGATAGACTGTGGGATCCCAAAGTGCACCCACACTCATTCAAAGAAGAGTTTAGCAATGACTTCTGTTGTGATATTCTTCTTGCAAGCCACCATAATGGCCATTTTTGAGAATCTGTCGACGACCATGAAAACACAGTAATTTCCATGCTTATTAGAAGGAATGCCTGACATGTAATCCATGGAGATGGATTCCCAAGGTCGAATAGGGGTAGGTAGCGGAGTATAGAGCCCTTGCTTCTTGATGGTTAGTTTGGCAATGGTGCAAGCAGTTTAGGATCTAATGTACTTCCGGACATCTTGTCTAAGGTTTGGCCAATAGAAATCTTGTCTATGGTTCGGCCAATAGAAATACTTCTGCAGTACTGCCACTATTTTCTCGACCCGAAAATTCCCAATGACTCAATCATAGTGCGCTTCCCATATCATCTTGGCACGCTCGCTTGAAGGAACACAAAGGTGTCCCAGGTGACATAATATTGCATCTTGGAGGTGAAAATTTGGAACTTGAATTACCCCCAAGAGTGCCTTGTATGTGTAGTTGAATTCTAGATCGCTCTTGTAGAGAAGCAGCCAATCAGAAGTCTCATTCCCACAAGAGTTTAGAACGGTGGTTATGGCCATGATTGGTGGTCGGCTGAGGCAGTCTGCAACATTATTGGTGCTACCCTTCTTGTACTTGATGTTCAAATGAAATTTTTACATATATGTGGACCACTTCTGATGGCGATCATTCTGCAACTTCCCTTGTGTCTGTATGAACTACAGGGGTCGATGGTCTGTGCGAATGATTGTCTCCTTCCCCAAAATGTAATGTTTCCATCGTCGAGAAGCCTGGACAATGGAATACATTTCTTTGTCATAAGTTGGATACTTTCAAACTGTGTCGGACAATGTCTCACTGTGATATGCCACTGGATGCCCTTGTTGAGTAAGAACTGCCCCAATAGCATAGTCAAAGGCATCTGTCTCAATCTCAAATTGTTGTTGCAAGTCTGTTAATGTGAGCACTAGTGCAGAACAGAGGCGATGTTTCAATTCTACGAACGCCTTATGTTGAGATTCTGACCAACAGAATTTTTCTTTCGCTCCTCCCTTGGTGACTTGAATCAAGGGCCAAGTGATATGATAGAATCCCGACATGAAGCTGCTGTAGAAATTAGCAAGACCCAGAAATTTGCGAAGCTCTGTTAGGGTGGTTGGGGCTAGCCAATCCTGAATGACTTGGATCTTGGCTAGATCCACGTGCACCCCCCTTTCATCAATAATGTATCCCAGATATTGAACTTGGGTCATGCCAAAAGTGCACTTCTATAAATTGGCACACAACTTGTGTTGCCGCAGTGTTTGGAGGACTTCTCAGATGTGGTGGAGGTGCTCTTCCCAAGTCTGGCTGAAGATCAGAATGTTATCCAAGCATACCACTACAAATGAGTTGGTGAATGGATGCAAGATGTCATCCATCAACCTCATGAAGGTTTCGGGAGAATTTGTTAATCTGAAGGCATGACGAGCCATTTGAAAAGGCCCTCCTTGGCTTTGAAGGTAGTCTTCCACACATCAGAGGGTTCGATTGGTACTTGGTGATACCAAAAATTCAAGTCGATCTTGCTGAAATATTTTTCCCTTTTGAGTTGGTCTAGAAGGTCATAAATCTGTGCGATCGGGTACCTATTCCAGACAGTGATCTTGTTCAGCACCCGATAATCAATAAAGAGTCTCCAAGTCCCATCCTTCTTCTGTACCAACATGATCGGGCTCCCACAGGGCGATGAACTTGGCCGGATGTGACCTTTCTGTAGCAGCTCCTGAATCTTCCTCTTGATTTCATCATTCTCCATAACAGAGCACCTATAGATCAGTCCATTGGGTAGCGGCGCACCTAGGGTCAGATCAATGGGCTGCTTGACCTGACAGTGTAGAGGCACCCCTGTGGGTGAGGTGAAGATGTCCCCGTACTCCTCCACGACCTTGTCCATTTGTTGTTGTCATGTAGAGAAGCCATGTCAGGAGGTCATGGCCACACTCTTCTTCTTTCCCTGGGGTCAGATCATTAGGAAAACAAATTTCCTGGTTTGGGAAATGAGCTTACTGCATTTTTTTGCAATAGCCAAAGAGATAGTGGGAGGTGGTGGTACCTCTGGTATCCTGTAAAATTTATTTCCCAAAGTAAAAATAACAGCGTGAGGTCGAGACTCATACATAGCATGCTGCTTCCACAAGTATGGTTGGCCTAATAATACATCAGAAACATCAATAGGAGCAATGTCACACAATACTTCATCCGTGAAGGGCTTGATGCTATAGGGAAGGCGACACTGCTGGCTGACGCAGAGATCCTGTCCTTGGTGAAGCCACCTGATGGTGTATGGTTGTGGGTGGGTTGTGGTCGGCAAGCCCAGCCGCTTCACGACATCTACTGAAATGAGGTTCTTTTGGCTCCCATTGTCGACAATGAACCGTAGCTGGGAACCCTATACCCACATCTGGGAGTGGAAGAGACACTATGCCTCCTCTGGATCTTCTGGTTCCTCCTTCTGGATCTTCGTAGTGGCAACAGTGGCACTGGGCTCCACATCAATAATCTGCTTCACTTTTTCATTCACCTTGTTAGGTTCTGATTCAGAGTTGGATCATGCATCTGATTCATAAGCCCTCATCTCGGCCACCACCGACTACTTGGCCCAACACTCACTTGTGTTGTGAGTGGAGCTCTTATGGAACTCACACCACTTTCCCGTGTCCTTCTTTGCCTTCGCGGTGTTGTTATTTGCTTGTGTCTTTGGCAGGTTTTCTTGGGCCACCATGCCTTGGCTTTGTCCTTTGTTTTACGGTTTGGGGGCACCTTTCCCTTGCTTTTGATTCACAGATCCAAAGTCTCGCTTCTTCTGTTTGAATTTCTTATCAATCTTGGTAGCATACCGGTATGCCATACCAAGCAAGGAGATGTCGAGGAACTCCATCTCCTCCTGAATGTATTTGTGAAAAAAACTGCGATACTTTAGCACCAAATGTTTCTCTGAATCTTTGATACCCAACTTTATGCGTAGGGTATGGAACAAATTCGTTAGCTCATGCACATCTTGATCCCTTTGTTGCTGCAACGTGGTCCATTTTATGTACTTGTCCTCACAGCTCCCCATAGGATAGTATTGTTCCTTGATGGCATCTCGGAAAGAATTCCAAGTGGGTACGGATGAGAAAAAAGAGGGTTATGTCTCGTCCTTTTTCTCACAGTAGGTTTCCCACCAGTCCTTAACATGGGGACTAGCTTTGAGGAGTGAAAAAATAAGCTTCTCCCGGTTGGAAAAGTCATGAACCGAGAAATATCCTTCTAATAGATTCAACCATCTATCTACGACATCTGCATCTATTTGACCCTCAAATATGGGAATGTCAAAGTTTACTTGTACCTTGAAGGGAGTCGTGCCTCCAGAGTGGCTGCTGGATGCAGATGCATCGCCGGTGGGCAGTCGTTGAAGGATCTGGGCAAAGTTATCCATCATCGCGTTCCTTTGTTTTTTGAGGGCCTCCTTAAGCAATATTTTGATAGGATCTCCTGCTCACTCATCTTTCTTTTCGTCCCCCATGGGCGTCCGTCGAGGTTTGTGAGGTTGATATTGCAAAGGTTCCACCAGATCGAGCCCTAACTCATACCCTGACCTCGTTGGTGACATGCAAAGAAGGATCGAGAAAAAGCAGACCACTCTGATACCACTAATCCGGATTTATGCAAGAATGCAACAGAATACAAAAATAACCATAAACATATAAATATAGCAGAAATAAGGCTTCATTTCATTAATATCAAATCACAGAAATATGCTTACAAACATGATGGAAATAAAATAGCCAGGGTGTTGGCAGTGAATCTATGAGAAGAGATGTGTCAGCTATAGACCTCTAAACTATGTTACAATGAGGCTCGAGGGCCTATTTATTATGGAGAAATAATGGAGAACTCTAAACGTCCAAAAACCTAACCCTAGGAGATGAAGCGCCAAAACTATGGGCCCCGTTTGGGTAAATTGGTGTTTCAACTTCTCGGGGACGTAACTTCGGCATACTATCTCCTTTTGGGGCTTCAAAATGGTTCTGAAAGTTCAGAACCTGAAAAATTGCTAAAAATAGTAAGTTGTGAAAAAACTGAAAGAGACAATGGTGGGGCCCCAAGTGGAATAGGCAGGTGTCCACCAATATCCACCTGGATCATCTCTGGTTGCAGGACGGGGAAAAAAACACCTATTTTTTCCATAAATGAGCCATAGTTAGAATGTCAAGGAATAACATCACAGAAATTACAGATGATGAAGGAAATAATCACACAGATCATGAGGTTATTAAAACAATAGCATACAACCACTACAAAATTATTTTAACCAAAAATGCAGAGCCAGAGGATTACAATGACTTCTTGACTTATACCCCCAAGCTAATTACAGATGAAATCAATACATCTCTCAACAAGGAAAACGAGGAGGCTGAAATTCTTAATGCAATTTGGACCCTCCACCCTGACAAATCTCTAGGCCTAGATGGTTTCTCCATAATTTTCTATCGGAACTTTTGGGATGTCATCAAAAAGCACCTCACCAAAATGATCCTTTGGGTTCAAAGAAAAAATAAGGTTGGGGGATTCACCAAATAAACTTTCCTTGCCTTCGTCCCCAAAGAAAACCGCCCCTCATCCTTTTTGAGATTCAAATCAATATCCCTTTGCAATTCTTCTTATAAAATCATAACCAAAATCCTGGCTACCCTCCTCAAAACCCACCTCCTAAATCTCATCTCTGAAAATCAAGGAGGATTCATCTCCCAAAGACAAATAATTGTCTCCATCCTTTTGGTCCAGAAGCCATTCACTCTAGCATGATGAGATCTGAGAAAGGATTTATCCTGAAACTTTACGTGGCCAATGCTTTTGACTGAGTGAGACACTCCTTCATTCTCTTTGTCCTTCATAAAATAGGATTTGAAGCAGACTTTATATCTCTCATCCAAAGTTGCATATCTAGTCCTTGGATATCCCCTTTAGTCAATGGAAGACCCTGGAATTACTTCCAATCTTCCTGAGGCCTCAGGCAAGGCTTTCCCCTCTCTCCCTTCCTCTTCATTCTTATTACAGAATATTTAGCAGGGTTTTGAATCACAAACGCATAGCAGGGCTAATCATTGGTGTCAAAGTTAACAATGGAGTCAAGAATATGAATCACTCTCAGTTTGATGATGATACCCTCTTGATGGGTGGGGCCACCAACATTATTTCCCATAGGTTCAAATTGGTTTTAGAAAAAATCATACATTACTCTGGAGGATAGATAAACCATCATAGAAGCTACATTTATGGGTTGAACGCAACTATCAACACTATCCATGGCATAGATAAAATTTTTGGGGTCTCCTATCAATGGAATTGGACTCATTTCAACTATCTTGGCATCCCTGTCAGTGCTGGATAGTTGAAGACTGAGTTCTGGAATCTCAGCATCGACAAAATGAAAAAGAAAGTTCAGCAATGGGGGTCCTCTTGGATCAACATGGTTGGGCACATCATCCTCTTAAAATATGTTCTATCTTCCTTTCCTTTGTACCAATTTTCCCTTCTTCAGGCTCCCATAAGCATCCAGCACAAAACAAAAGCTATCTTAAGACACTTCTTATGGCAAGGAGGGAAAAATGAGAAGAATAAATTCAATTTGTTTAAATGGAGATAGGTAACGCAAAATCATGCAAATGGAGGATTGGAAATTCACATTCCTATGTTGTTGAACATTGCTTTTGGGGGGAAAACTGTATGGCACCTTATAACGGGACAACAAACTTGGTGGAAGCAAGTGCTCGAGTCAAAATACCTCTCCACGTCAAGGAAAAATCTCTTGAAACATACTATTCCTCACATAACTTGCACTAAAATATGGGCTCTCTACAAAAAATCTATTCCTTTCATTATCAATAATATCTCCAAATTCCCTTATGGAGGATGCAGTGTAAATATCTAGGAAGGTAAAATTATGGGGTAGCCCCCTCTCTCAAACAACCCCAGTACTCTTCGCATCCAAAATTATCTCAGAATCCAAGGGATAAATACATTGGATCAAATTTCTAGCTCGGAGGAGAATACCAACTAATGGAAGGGTTGGACCTTTCCATTCATGCCTCCTCTCCTCGAAAATGATCAAAAAATTATGAAAGAAATGCTCCATGGTGCAACCCCTCTGAACAAAGATTGTCAAGACAGCTTCAGATGGGATCCGTCTGGCTCTTCTTATAAAATCAAAGCTGGGTATGAGTCCCTTCTCAAATATCATTATCCCACTCCACCTTGGGCCATATGAAAACAAATCTGGAAATCTGAAGCGCTTCCCAAAGTCAAAATATTCACTTGGATCCTGCTCAAAGAGAAGATTCTTACCTCTGAAAACTTAAAAACAGAGGTATCAGTTACACTTCAAGATGTCCCCTCTACCTTAAGGTTGAAGAGATTTCCTTCCATCTCTATTTTGGATGCCCCTTTGCCTCGCAATGTTGGCTTTCACTAACAGAATTCTCCCGGATTGATCTTGGTGCTATCAGCGCAATCTCGGATTTGATCATAAAATGGAAAAGAAGTTATCCTTGGGGCAAGAAAAGAAAGTCGGTTACAAAAAAAGTTTGGGATAATCTTATCTATGGTTTGCTGTGGAACATTTGGTTAATAAGGAACAAGGCTATTTTTCAAGAGCAGAGACCATGGACAAGAAAATTCCAGAGCAAGACCCGGAGTCTCACAATTGTCACAATTCTCTCCAAAAACAACATCCATCTAAAATTTAGCAATCTTCAAGTTGAAGAAAGGAAATTTCTTGGTAGAGCTCTTGAAAATCCTCTGAGGTTTAGCAAAAATCCAGTCAATCGACTTCCCCACAATGAGCAATCAAGGATTAGGCTTAAAGAGAAATAGTTCATTGAGTGGCTTGACAGGATAAAAAGGCCAACGCTATTCTTTGATGGTGCTTCAAAAACAAACCCAGGTATTGCAGGGGCAGGAGGATATATAACGGATGAACAAGGTTGCATCGTGGAAATCTGTGAATGGGGTCTTTCTTTTCTGTCTAATAACAAAGCTGAAGCCTATGCACTATTGAAAGGTCTCGAGATTATTAAGACACTCGAAATGGAAAAAATTGTGATATTTGGTGATTCGGAAATCATCATAAGCATGATGATGAATTCTACGCAGACCCCCAATATAGCTCTCAACAGGCTAATTGATAGATGCCGCACCCTATGCAAGGAAACGAAAGACATCTCCTTCCATATTCTCAGAAAAAAAACAACAATAAATCAGACATTTTGGTAAATAATGGCTGTAAGAGACCTGTCGGTCAACTTTTTCTTCAAGGAGCCACATCCTTTTCTCCTATGCCATGATTTTCTCTCCTTACATTATCTTTCCCTGCCCAATTCTCTCCCTTTCATTATTCTGTCAGGGTAGGTCTGCTCTTACCATACCTCCCTCAGTGATCTATCCGTGAATTTATTTCCTCGTGTTTCTCATCCTGCACCACTTCCAATCGCCGATTGCGATTTTCTGATCGCACTTTGCCACTGGTCCCACCACCTCTTCATCCACCGCATCGCAAATCTCTCATTGCTACTTTTTCCCTTTCCTTTTAAGACTTTTTTCCCCTACCTGCTGATTGCGATTTTGCGATCATGCTTCGCCTCCAGTCCCACTGCCTCGTCTCCCGTCGAAAATCGCTCTTTGCTCTGTTTTTCGTTTTCCTTTAAGACCTGCCGCTCTTTTTGCCGATTGAAATTTTTCAATTTCGCATATCGCAGATCACAATCTTTACCTTTTTCACTTTTCAGAATTCGCGTTTCTTTCCCTTTTGCTTTTCACATTTCACTGTTTTTTTCCTTTTCATATTTCGCTTCTTGTCATTCTTTCCCATTGAATTTCGCTCTTCCTCCCTATTTCCCTTCTTTCTCTCTGCTGCATCTATCCCGAATCTCCTTCTCTATCGTCCCTTCAACACTTCATTTTCTTCATCAGTGTTTCTACCTCCACTTTCTACAACACTTCCTTTTCTGCAGTAGTGTTTCCGCCTCTCCCCTTCAATTAGGTAGTCTTGAGAAAAAAAAAATATTTCACTGTGCTGACCTCCAAGCTGAGATGGAGCAGATCATAGGACAGCTGAAGTTTATGGAACAAAAACATCAGGTATAAATTTCTTTCCTTGGCCACCAAGCACAATATTTTAAGGAGCAGTTGAGCAACTCCTCTAACCATTGTGCTCACATGAAAGAGTCAATGTAGATTATGAAATATATGCTTGACAAGAGATCAACGACAATCTCTAGTTCAAAAAATGTTGCCACGGTCAATCCGGGAGAAAATCAAGGCAACACTGACTAATCTGCATTCCTTCATCTTTCTCTTTAGATTATGTCTTTTAAATTTTATTTTATGCTCTCTCATTTTGTTAGAATATATCAGGATTATGTCATGTAGTATAGTAGTAATAGTAGTTACAAAAGAGGCTCGGTATTTTACCACTTAACCCTTCCATGATTCTCTTCTCCAAAACTCGAATGTATCAGAGAATTTATTTCCCCTCTTTTTTAAATACTAAATAGCAACCAATTTAGTTAAAAATAAATAAATAAATAAATTATATCTTAATGTCAAAAGCTTTAATATTCAATTTCATCTATGTCCAAAAATTTCATTATATTCTATGAATGACCCCCACTATTACTTTTATCGAGGTTAAAAAGACAGATATAAAATATATGATAAAAAATTCTAAACATATTCACTTTCAACAATGTTAGAAAATTGGGCGATGTGGTAGACTTTTCACTTATGATCTCTACGAAGCGTTTTTTGACCTAAGGTTTGGCTCACTATTTGCACACTGTTACCAACTCTAGCAGGGGGCAGTGCCCTGTTCACTGATCTGCGACAGAGGGGGCTTTCCCTTGCCCAGTGGATGGGCAAACTGAGGGCCTCTAGGGCCCCTTCTTTCAATAAAATAATAATGGACAAAGGAAAATGTCCTTTGGAAGGAGTGTAGACCACAGGTTCTGAAACGGCTGGAAAAAACAACCTCAGCAAAAAGGAAAAGAAGGACAACAATGCTAAGGAAAACCAGCCTCACAACCAAACTCAAGGCATTAAAACTCCAGTAGATAAAGGCACAACGGATTCCACTCAAGTGAAGAATCCACAAGATTAAGGAATGGAGTCCAAAGATGCTGAGGTTAATGATACTTCAACCCTAATCGGATATGCTCCAGAAGGCTCAACATCAGAAAAAAATAGCCAAAAACCCAAGGGAGATGCAAGCCTAAGACTACAAAAAGTCTAAGGGTAAGAATTACGGACCCAAAACTGCAAGCTTACCAGGATCACATAGCTATTCATGCTGTGATCTACAAGTTTATGGGCTTTTGGCCCACAGAAAAGGCCTTATGCCAATGGATAAAATAGACTTGGAGGCTGAAAGGAGATGTGAAACTCCACCTGGGGGCCAAGGGTTTCTTCATGGCTGTCTTTGTTAACCTGGAAGATAGGGACCGCATCTTTGATGGAGGCCCTTACTTCTATGGTTCTGCAGGCCTCTACATGAGACCTTGGAAGCCTAACTTTGCACCTAAACAAGAAACATTCACGCATGTTCCTGTTTGGATTTGCCTGTTTTCTCTCCCGACTGACTACTGGAGACCGGCAGCGCTGGAACAAATCGGCAACAAACTAGGTACTTTTATCCACGCTTCTAAAGCAACTGTCTGAAAAAGGTATTGTTGAAATGGACGTTTCAGGTGCTCTTCATGACGGTCTATGGTTATAATATAGAGATGAAGTCTTTTTCCAAGCCATAGACTATGAACAGATACCCTTTAGGTGTAGGAAATGCCATGAACATGGTCATTTTATTCAGGAATGTCCCCTACACAAACCCACTGAGAAGGCCAAGGATAGCTCAGATAAGAATCAGGATGGCTTTTTTTTACCTTCGGGAAAACACAGGACCAACAAAAGAAGCCCACCGAAGACAGGAAACCCCAACAAAGGATCCATGAATGCATTTTAAGTGCTTGGAAAGGAAACTGTCGTTGAGGAGGATACCCAAACTTCAACTGCGGAGCAGGATATCCTGCAAGGAAATGATCAGAACACCCAGCCACAGATTCCTGACTCGATCGATGACTTCCTCCTAGATCCTGATCTTAGGAAAGATGTTGAAGGGGATGAGGAAATGGTTTTAATTGAAATAGACACGGAATATCAGGACTTGAGTGACATACTCGACAAAGAAGGAATGGATCTTAACACCATAGTTGAGCAATGGAAACAAAAATGGGTTGACCACATCCCAGAGGAAGAGATAGATAGAGTCAACTTCCTTTTCCTTTCCAGGTAGGATGCAGCCTTAAGAGGGAAGAAAAGGAATCTGGCCATGATTAAGGGGTTGGGTATAAAGGTACAGACCTTCCACACATGTACTCTAGTACAAAATACAAGAAGAAAAGAGGTAGAAGAACCAATAAAGAAGCTCTCCAAGAGCTTGGCCAAATGCTCATCAACTCAGGTAAAATGAAATCCCTTGAGGCTTTCCCATTCTCCTCTTAACTATGCTTAATTATGAAGTTACTCTCATGGAATATAAGAGGGCTTAACAACCAAAATAAACATAGACTGCTGAGGAAAAAAGTTACGAAGGAAAAGCCAGACATTATTTTCCTTCAGGAAACAAAGTGTACCAGACAAAAGTTGGAAACAATAGGTAGAAGCATGGGAAAGAGCATGTAGTTCCTGGAGGTTGAGGGTAATGGTATGGAAGGAGGTTTTGCCATCTTCTGGAATCCCCTTTCCCTTCACCTACTGAACGTTGAGGCCTCCAGATATTTCATTTCCCTTGAGATGCAAATCCTGGGAGAGAATGGCACCTATCTGTTCATGAATGTTTATGGTCCCTAACGGCTGGAAGACAAGCTTCAACTACTGAACAATATTTCTAGTCTGCAGCACAGATACCCTAATGCTAAAGTTATCTATGGAGGTGACTTCAACATGATAACATCTCTAGGGGAGAAGAAGGGACGAATAAGAACCCTAAACAGAGATGTTGAGGCCTTCATGTCTTTCATTAGAACAACCAACTTGGTGGACATTTTTCCCATAAATGGTTCCTTCACCTGGACCAATAGAAGAGGAGGCGAAAGACACATCGCTTCTAGGCTTGATCGATTTCTGATCTCTGATTCCATTCTCCTAGGGGGAGTCATGGTGGAATCGAATATCATTCCATCTGGGGGTTCGGATCACTGGCCTATCTCTCTGGATGCTACAATCCTCGACACTCCTAAAAACAGGCCTTTTCGCTTTGAGAAATTCTGGATCAGCCACCCGAATTTTGTTGCCAACATCAAACTCTGGTGGAATGAACACTTAGACACCAGAGGGACAAAAATGTTTCGGTTCCAAGCCAAATTGAAGCACCTAAAGGCTAGGCTCCGCACTTGGAACCAAGATGTCTCTGGCAATATTTTTGAGGAGAAACAAGCCCTGGAGGATCAGATGGAACTGATACACAACAACTGGATTAAGGGGGACATTTCCCAATACTCCATTAATATAGAGCATAATCTCAGGAAAAAATGGAATGAGTGGTGTCACCAGGAAGAAATTCTATGGAGAAAAAAATCCTGCATTCAATGGCTGAAGGATGGGGAGAAAAACACCAAATTTTTCCATTGATCAGCCATGGATTATAGATGCAACAACAAAATAACCAAACTCAAGGATGAGCACGACACTTCTGTCCAGTCCCATCAAGATATTGCATCCATCCTTAGAAACCACTTCATTATGATTGCAACTAAACCTGACATTGATAGAAGAGAGGCTATCAACGAATTCATTACTTCCATTCCCAAGCTGATCACTAAAGAGTGGAATAAAACCTTGAACCGCCTGGTTACTCTTCAGGAGGTGGAAGAGGTTGTCAAAGATATGACCAATGGCAAGGCTTCGGGACCTGATGGTTTCACCATTGAATTCTTTAAGGCTTCTTGGGATCTGGTGAAGATTGATGTTTGGGAGGTAGTTGAGGACTCGAGGAGGTCCTCCTCTATTCTCAAATCCCTTAATTCCACTTTCATTGCCCTCATTCCCAAGGAAGAGGATGCTTGCACTCCTTCAAAGTTCAGACCTATCGCTCTCTGCAATGTGTTGTACAAAATCATCTCCAAAGTTATGGCCAACAGATTAAAGCCCATTCTGCCCTTGATTATATCTGAAGAGAAATCGGGTTACGTGGAAGGTAGGCAGATCATGGAAAATATCCTTTTAGCTCAGGAAATGATCCACTTCCTTCAGTCTCAAAAGAAGGCGGACATTATCATACAACTGGACCTTTCTAAAGCCTATGATAAGGTCAGTTGGAGTTACCTGGAAGCAGTGCTACATGTGTTTTGGTTTGATCAGTGTTGGATAAACTAGATTTTATCCATGGTTAAATCTCCTAGCTTCTCTATTCTTGTTAATGGAGCCCCTTCTACCCCCTTCTTCCCCTCAAGGGGCATTAGACAAGGTGACCCCATTTCGCCTTTTCTGTTTGTCATCTTAATGGAAGCTCTGAGTCGCATCATCAAATCAGTTAAGGATAGGAATCTCATCAAGGGTCTCCAGCCCCTAAATCACTATCCTGCCACCACCGATCAACAATTCGTTGACGATACCATGTTGCACAGCACCCCCACAGCTAAGGAAGTCAAGGGTTTCAAAGCAATTTTGAACCTATTCAGCAATGCTTTAGGTATGGATCTTAACCTGAATAAGTCCTCTATTTTTTTCTTCAATAGGCACTTAGAGGTCCAAAGACACCTCACGGATCTTCTTGGATTCAAAAGGCACAGCCTCCCTTCTATGTTTCTTGGTATTTCTCTCATCGATAAGCCTTGGCAGAAGATCCACTGGGAACGCCTGCTCTCTAGACTGACAGGGGAAACTATTGGACTAACAGAGTCTTGAACTTTGCTGGTAGATTTGTTATGACTAAGGTTTTCCTTCAAGCCATCCCTCAGTACATGATTTCTATTCTCCCAGCTCCAAAAGGAGTCATCCAGAAAATCAGGAACATTCAAAGAACCTTTCTCTGGTCGGGTAAAGCGTAGAAACCCAAGTGGCTCTTGTTGCCTAGGATAAGTTATGCAAACCAAAAAACCTGGGGGTTTTGGGGCTACAGGACCTAGACAAGGTCAACAAATCTTTTAGTGCCAAGCTATGGTGGCGTTGGCTCAAAGAACCCCATACGCCTTGGGCTAAATTATGGAAGGCTAAATATGCTGAGAATTGGCGGCTGGAAGAGCTAATAAGAATGACAGATCCCCCTGCAGGGTATCCAATTTGGAACTTGGCCAAATATAACAAAAATATCATTCAGGATTCCTGCTTCTAGGAACTTCATGATGGCACCAATGCGCTCTTCTGGGAGGACACTTGGCAATAGTTGCCCAAGTTGGAAAGCCCTAATTTTCTCCCTCTTCAAAGATGGTTTCAGACTGCAGGAAAGATACAAGTCCATCACTATTGGTTGGACCATAATGAAAACAACAATGGAGGGAATGAAATCTAGTTCCTCCTCCCTTGGAGGATAACTTGACTAAACTCCTCCACACCCTCAATTCGACTCTTGCTAAGAGACTGATCCGTTATAATAAAGAGAAGGACCAAATCATATGGGGAAAGCTCGATGGAGGCACTTTCAACCTTAGGGAAACCAGACTACACATTGAACATAGGGACCTCGAAGAAAAAGTGGCTTGGCACCCCAATGTTTGGGACAAAACTATGTGGCCAAAAAAAAGAACTTTTCTTTGGATGCTCATGCATCGCAAAATCCTCACCTGGGAATATTTATTAAAGCGAGGCTTTTCTCGCCCTTCTCGATGCCCCCTTTGTGAAAAGGAGGAGGAGACTATGAACCATTTAATTAATGACTGTGATTGGAATAACAACCTGTGGGAGTGGCTAAAGGATATTTTCACACAAACCGATAGAACAAGGAATTCCATTCAGGACTGTATTGGGAACTGGTGCACAAATTACTCTAATTGTGACATGGTTAACACCCTCTGGTGACTAAGCCTTGGTTTCATTATTTGGTCAACTTGGAAGGAGAGGAACAAACACATTTTTCAAAAGGAAACCAGGCAGCTTGACATTACCAAAACCTCCATCATGCAGAATTTAAGAGAGACGGTCCTTACCAATTGCAAAGTTGAGCAGGCCGCCTCGCTCTCCAGGAACGATTCACGAATTTTGATTTTGTTTGGCTTGACCAGCTTTTCGGATCATAATGTCCCTAAGAACCAGCCCAGGAAGACTCCTTCTCCTGATTCCTGGCAGTGCCCTGTCCTGGGTTTCTGCCAATTAAACTTTGATGGGGCGTCTTGGGGTAACCCTGGTTTGGCTAGGCTCAGAGGGGTTATTAGAAATGACAAAGGGGAAGTCCTTCACATCTTCAGCAGAACTCTGGGGGAGGCTGCCAACAATGAGGCTGAGTTCGCTGCCCTGAAACAGGGCCTGTAGATCCTCATCCGTTTGGGTAAAAGCTTGGTTATTGTGGAAGGGGATTCCCTCTTGGCCATCACTGCAATCAGAATAATTCAAAATGGCACGAAGCCATGGAAAGCTATCAAGAATTGGCGACTAGCCATGGTAACTGAGCTCATTGTAGACCATCTCGCCTCCCTCAATAGCATCATTCTTTAGGCGGTTAGGCGGAAGGCTAATGCTCTTGCAGACAGTCTTTCTAACTACGTCGTGGATCATCCAAGGGAAATCATTAACACTTGTTGGCAAGACATAAGAAGTGATGATCTTCGGAATCAGTGCGTTTTCATTTCGAGACAAGACCTCACCGAAGGATCAAGTGAGGAGGACAGCCTGTAGACTACGGATAATCAATAATTGATGAGGATTAACTATTTTCTTAATGACAAGAGTTGGCATCGCTGGGAGTTGTCCTATGAGGAGCCTTGGGATAGATGGAGGATCATCTGAAAGGACGATGGCAGGATCCATCGTTACAAATGGTAGTTTGCATGCCATCCTTAAGCATGCGACAAAATTGGAATTAAGAAGTGGATTCTGTTAGCTCCCTGTAATCAGAAAGATTGGCAAATTCCGACTGCAGGGAGAAACACTATTTCAACCACTTTGGGATTCTAGGATCTAGCCCTCCTGAATCCGGAGAGGGATCTCTCCAATAAGTGAAAAGATGGATTTATCTTTAAGGTTTTGGGTAATGATATTAGGCTAGTTATGAAGTTCGAGGGTTTTTGTTTGTTTTGGATGGTTGAGCATGATTATTATTTGAGTTGAAAGTTCTAAATGCAAAGAGTTTCAAAGGTTTGAAGTTGCAGGCAATTAGAACAAGCTTTGGCTAAAAAGATAGATAAAATGCTGGTTTTAGTCCATTGGGCTATGGAGTCATAATAGGATTTAATTGAAACAACCAGTTTCAAGAGTGGTCAATGGGGCAAGTCATCTATGTCTAAGAATCTCTTTAAAGTTTATTTTATGGAATGAAATGATACAACAAGAAGGGGAATTAAAAAAATGAAGAACAAATAGCAGCCCAAGATCTGGTAAGTACTTTGAAACTAGCCAGCTTTTGACATACACTTAAGAAAGACATAAAAATGATCTAAGATCTGGTAAGTACTTCGAAACTAGCCAACTTTTTATACACTTTCAATAGAAAAACATTTAAACACAAGGGAAACACAAATGATAACAAAGAATGGTCTAAGATCTGGTAAGTACTTTGAAACTAGCCAGCTTTCAACACACTCTTAGGGAAACTTTCAGATAGCCTTTGGAGAAGATACTAGAGGATAGGGCTAACCATAGACTTCCCTAGTTCATCTCTACTTAACATGAACTGAAAATAACATTCAAGAATAACAATTAGCCTAGACAGTAGGACGAGGGAACGCCAGCATTCCTAACTGCTTAAACTGAATTAAATCATTCCTAAACAACACAATTTGTAAGAAAACATATAGATAAAGCTTATCAATCAGAGAATGGTACTAATATATAGTAAATCCTAACTCTATGCTTGTTTTTATTTATCAGATAAGATGGACAAAGTGAAAACAGAAATAAAATAACGATTTACAATAAGAAAAATAGCACTGTCGACATAGAGCAGGATCCCATAAATCATCTTATACTGATGCTTCAAACTAGTTACAGCTTTAAGTCTAGTGTTTTAGTTCAGAAATCATCTTCACTTCTCAGCCTAACTATTCTATCACAAGCAGAGCTTCAAGAGCCTTTGAACACTATTTATAGGTAGAAAATTCAAGCACAAGTATATTTCAAAGTTTGACAACCAAAATTTTCTCATCTTCTACAGGAGTATTTATAGAATAAATGAGGAGGTGGGATCTGATAAAAGATCTCCTGGGTCAATTAATACAGACTCAAGACTTCTCAGCCTTTGAGGGGCTCGATGAAGAATTTTACGGATGTTCCTCTATATTAATTGTTTTACATTTAAGATTTAGGCTCGGTGGTAGCATTTGTTGACTTTAAGGCTCTGTTTTAGGATGTAATTAACTCTACTAATATTCTTGCATTAAGTTCCTTTGGCAGAATTAACTATTCGACTATACTGAGGCAAATATCTTCTTTCTGATCAATAACTTCAGCCTCTGTTTGAATGCTTTGAGGAAACAGGTCGCTTTGTGGTAGCTAAGAGGAATCAATTGGCCCCTGTTGTGGTGGTGGAGGTCTTTTTGCCTGATGATCTTTGATTTGTCTTTAATTATGTTTCAATTTAATGGATTAGGCTTTTTATAATCAATCTTAGCCATAATCAATTAAATCATGGAATTAATCTTTAATCTTCAGTTCTGCTGTGATAGGTCTTTGACACTGATACTCTTTGTTAATTTTCATTCTGTGTGTCTTGTTGATGTGCAGGGCCGCACATGGCTCATATGGCATCAATTCCCATGAAGCATTGATGAAACGTGGATTCTAACCCTGTCAAATGATTCTTCTATATTCACAAAGTCATGGGGGATCGTTATCATGGCCTTTGGATTTTCTTCAATATAATGAAAAAACCACTCAAACTTGCAAAATACACACAAATGTTATGAAATCCTTCGTTTATGTGGTAAAATTTCTTCAGAGGTTGTGGGGAGGAGTGTGGCCATTGGATGGCAGCATCCAACAGTGAAGATCTGTTTGAGGGAGGTCAAAAAGGAAAGCGGAGAAGAATTAAGTTAGAACCGTCGATCTATGACTGATCAAGGAGATTAACGGTCGAAATCAGCGGTGAAATAATAATGTGAAGGAGTCACATTATTGTGAAAATAGAAGAAAACGCGAAGATACAAGGTTAAAAACCCTTTGGATGAGGAAAAGTATTTAAATGAAAATCGGGGTTTCGAATATAACCAGGGCCGTCGGATGAGATCAGCCTGGGCGATCAACGGTTGAGATTGTGTGTTGAAAACCTTTGGTAGAGGCAGAGGTTGATGGTTAAAGGCCAGATTAGATCTGAGCCATTGATCTGCAGAGATCAACAGTGGAAGGCGCGCGCGATAAAACACAATGGAAAAGAGGGAAAATGGTTTTGAGGAGCAAAACAGTTGTTTTCGCATGAGAAAAGGGCGGGGAGGTGGTTTTGCCTTTTTGAACGCGATAAGTGTTCCTGCCCGACACGTGGCTTTTCAAAACCACCTATATTGTGCGGCCCTTAGAAAATTATCCTTTGCGCTGAAATTTATGCGATATGGAACATGGACCATCAGATCCAACGGAGGGGAATGAGCGCGATATTGATATGATGTGCGGGGGATAGGAGATAGGGTAGTTTCAATCTGAGCCGTTGGATCTAAGACAGACGATCGATATCAAACTTTGAAGAAAGCAGGACCCACAGGAGGCAGGCTTATCGGGGTTAATATAAGCTATTGGATGGAACAAATCAACGACCAAGATGTGATATGGGGTGTAAATGAAATAATACAATGACAGAGGAAGGGTCGATGAGGGCTGTTGATCTATAGAGATTAACAGCTGTGATTGGTTGAAACAACATTATGAAGTGGGGCGCATGTTTTAACCAAAGTCGGGAAATGTAATGTGAATCATCTGATCTGGACACGTGGATGGTCCAGATGCAAGCGGAGGCACGCGATCAGCGGGGGAAAGAAACTGAATGGTGCCGATGTGATTGAGTGCTGGTCGTCGACCTGTAGATCAGATCGACGGTGGGGAGTGAATCGGAGGGGTTCGAAGGTGGAGGAAAGGCTAATGATTGGGGCGAATGAGGGTTGTCGGATCTGGGATATGGCAGATAGATCCAACCATGGAGGATCCATTGGGGAATGCCAATCGAGGAGAGGAATATAATTCACCTGAAAAAAAATGCTGATGCGATGTTGCACTGATCGGTGATCGTCTTTAGATCAACGGTCGAGATTTCTTTAAATAACGAACCGATAGAAACCCTTTATAACACATGAAAACCAAAAATTTAATAAAAAACAAAGGTTTTGGCTTGGGGCGGGTTTATATATAAGAAGTGGCTAGGCGTCCATCTGTGGGACCGTTGGTCTATATGAAAGATAATAGGCCCGGGGCTTATATCTATAAGGGCTAATCGCATCAGAACTTCGGATCGGGCCTTTGGGATTTTCAATCTACCCATTTAGAATTTTTCGATGCGATTAGTGCTTCGGGACTTTTAACTCTTGGTCCCAGGCTCAACTTATATGGAGTAAAGCGAAAATCGAGGTTTATACAATGGGGCTCAATCGCATTGGAATTTTGATGCGGGGCTTTTCAATCTACCCATTTACATTAAAAACATTGCTTCGACGGGTTTTAGACCAAAACTTAGGAAAGTGGGTTTTTTGAATTAACAAAGGAAAATATTAATCGGGAATGGGTTTATACAACGTTTTAGCGCTCGATTGTGGGCACAAGGGTTATATGCGTCGATAATAAGATCGGGGGTTATGAATCAAAGGGCCAATCGCATCAGAGGTTTTAACATGGCAAATAAACCTGCTCACTCTGATTTCTCCGATGCGATAAGCACCGAAAGGGCTTAGCACCTGGTTCTAGGGCACGGTAAAATGTGGGGAAGTGGTTTAGGACTTAGCCCAAGGGGGCTTAAACCCTTAGTGAAGAAACTTATCTTTTATGAAATTTTCAGAGTTTTCTGATAGATTTGGGGGTTTCGGCAGTGTTTAAAAATGAGTTTTGAACTCTGTAATGTGGATTTTATGAAGGGGGAATGGGAAAAATGGAAAATAAAGGAAGTTTATGAGAAAAAGGGGAGGAAAAATGAAGGTTATTTTTGAGGTGGAAGGAAGGGAAAAATGGTGTTTTGCAGCAGTCTTTCTCTATGGAATCAGCAAAATTTCAGTGTTGAAAATGGAAACAGCAGTGAAGACTTGAACCAAGGGCATGATGTCTTAATGAGTCTTCAAGAGATAACACTTTTTTTCAATAAAAATTGTTCCTTGAAGGCTCCAAAAATGTTTTAGCCACCATTTGATATGACAAATTTTATTGGTGGCTAACAGTGGCTCCACTTGGGGATGGTGCCTTCTTGAAGGCATCAAGAATTTCAAACTTGCATTCTTTGGGAGGTTGATCAATGCCTTATCCATTGGGCTTCCTTTCTTACTTGGATGATCTTCTTTGCTCTAAAAAATGTTAGCAGCCATGGAAAACAAAGGAACTTCACCAATACAAGCTTTCTACCTACCCAATCCTACTGATCTAACATTTTTTCTTCTTTAGAGTGCACTTGGATTGGAAAAATCTTTTTACAACATTTTATTCTTTTGAAAGCATAAAACTAATCTAATTCTACTCCTTATTTCTCCATGAACTTAGATTAAACAGTTGAGTCCATATGCTTCTCTACCTAATCTAGAAATCTGTTAGGATTAAATAGTCTAACATATTTTTATTCTCTAATTTCTAACACAGAAATTTAAAAGCATACAAGTCAGGATTGAACAGTCTAACTTGATGATGATCTATGGCATAAAAAGAAAGCTGCACATAGATATTATTTTGCAAAAAATTAAATCAAAATGGAAGTCCTTAAAATTTGAAAGTTCAAGCATGGCCTTCTCTTTTCTAAGCTCTGTTTTTTCTTCTTGTTTGAGCTTTTTCTTCTTTGTTCTCTGGCTCAGATTTTGAACTGATTAGAAGCATTTTTACATTTGTTTTGACTTAGAAAATGAAACAAATTTGAGTCATTATTCTTTAGGAAACTGAGGTTCAGATTTTGAGCATGTTTGAACCTTTAATTTCTATCCTAATATATCTACTGATAAGCCAATATTAAACAATTTGGAAAATCAAATTCACTATCCTATCAATAGTAAATTTAAAACTAATTAGTCAAGATTAGGTTTTATGAATAATTAGAAGTGTGTTCTTCAGGAGTGGCATTTAAGCTTGCACACTTTCAAATTTGTTTCTCTTTTTGGTATGGGGTTGTACCTTTATTGTTTTTACAATCTGCCCTCTTTTCTTTCTTCTATTGTTTTTGTATTTTGTATTTTTTATTTTTCTTCAGACACAAAAATCAACAACTATCTAAATGCTCAAAACTGAGCTATATTGACATTCCTATATAACCTAATCTAACTTGGAATATTTACATTATCATATGATACAAAAATGCTAATGCAACCAGCTGAGTAATGTCAAGAAGAAGAAGAAACTATGGCTGCTTGTCAAAGGTATCCATAGTACATTTTGAAGATTAATCTTCAAAACCAAGACTATCACAGAGGGTGATAGCTTCTCATGTATTTGGCTCTTGCAAAGGATTATTGCTTGATAATTTAAACCAGTTGGGATTTCCACATGCTCGTCCAAAGGATCAACAAAGAAAGGATGAAGATTCTCTTCTTTCTGGTCCTCCATGTCTGGTAGATTGTCTGCTTCCAAGACTTCAGCTTTGAGGACTGCGTTGTCAGTATGTGGCTTGGAAGTATCATCATCCGTAACCTGCAAAATAGCCAGCAATGAAATATCTTCTTCCTCTAAATCTATGCTTTCTTCTGTTATAAATTCAGGCTCTTTGGATGACAGATTGTCATTAGTGAAGGGAGAAGTCTCTTCTTGGAAAGATGGTATATCCTCAGTAGGATAGTCAATTATCTGTTTTTCTCCCTCAAAGTTTCGCCAGTATTTTTTATTTTTTGGGACAACTGGTCTGAATTTTTCTTGAATTGTATATTTTTTTCTCTCCCAATGTTTTAAACATGTACTATCCACAAGGGCTAATCCACTAGAAAAACTATTTTGATCTTTAGGAACAAGTATAAGTTGGAAATATTTGAAAGATTTCAGTAAATCTATGGTATCATCCTTATAAGCTTTAAGTCTGGGATGATTAACCATGCACTCTTCTTTCACTTGCCCAATTACCAATTCTACATTTCCATGAACTTTTATCTTCTGGGCTCCTAATTTTTTTAATAAATGTAGCCCTAAGAGGAGTGCCTCATACTCTGATATGTCAGTTGTGCATTGAAAGTTCAATTTATATGAATGGGATTCAGAATAATTGTTTCATGTATTGTAAAGCCATATTCCTGCACCCGCATTAGTTTTAGTATATAACCCATCGAAATTCATATTCCAAAGAGGACTAGTTTCAGTATTATCATTGGTTTCCTTACTATCCTCTTTGTCTTGAGTGCCATTGGATTGTTCTATGGAATAGGCACCATGTTCATGGCTGTCTGGTTGAGATGATGGTTTGGAGGGTAGCTGCTTGCTTAGTATTTGATCAATTTCTTCTTCTATCAAAGGAGAGATTTTTCTTTGAGTATAAACAGAAGAAGAGCTGCCCTGTATTTTATGACCAACAAAAGAACTCTCTGCATCTTTACAACAGAGTTCTCTTTGTGAATGAGCAAGAGTTTTTGTTTTTCAATAAGTTTCAGAGACTGACTATTTATTAATGGTCTGATCTATCTCTTCTTTTGTCAACAAGGAAAATATTTTTGTGTCCCTTTGAATAGAAGTACAACAGCTCTCTGTCTCTTGTAAAGGCTGATTTTGAGGCTGGATGTTCTCTTGAGCCTCTTCTAGGGGATCTTGACTTGTGCTTGTAGGAAAAATTTGAGGATTTTTTGTCGTTTCCTCAAAGCACTACTCACTATTAGTATTCAAAATTTGATTATGAATATCTCCTATTGACATAGTACAAGATATAGGAAGGCAATAAAAAATTTCTTGATAGCCTTCTTTATTTCCTTCTTTATAAGTTTGCTCATCATTTTCTATAAGGTGTTGATCATAATTCATAGCTTGGTCACTGTCTTGATCTTGAGGTGATTGGGCTTGTGTTTGGTCAGGAGAAAGCATAGCTTGCTCCAGATCATCAATATTCATATTAACCATCAACCTATCCATTCTTTTCCCAAGCATATGCATCATCTTCTCCATCATGATTAGAAATTTCCCTTGATTATTTTCTATGTAATCATATTCATCATACATGTCTTGTAGTGGTAGATTTTGTGTTTTTTCAAGGAAAGGAATATGTTGTTTTGGATCACCAATGTTTAAATTAGCCATAAACCTATCCACCCTTCTTCCAAGCATGTACATCAATTTCTCCATCATGAGCATATGTTTGTCTTCTGGGTCTATATCTAAATCCATGTTTGTAGATTAGATAACAAGTTCATTGTGTCTGTTCAATCAGTTGAAGGTCTTCTGCTAGTGGAGTCATTTGGTCTTTTGGGAGTTTTAGAGTGTGGAGTCGCCAGGTGGAAGTTTTTAGCTCTTTTGGAGGTAAAATTTTTTACGGTCCACCACCATGTTTATTGAATACCAATCTGAAATATTTTTGTGTTTTCTGAGTTATTTTTCAATCCTTGTGGTTTCTAAGAGTGTCCTAAATCTGTTTCAAAACTTAGCTACGATTATGAGACAAAGACAGTCTACTCTTATGGCTAAGCTAGCTAATATTTCAAGGTTAGATAAACTCTTATGAGAATCCTAGGGTTTGCCTAGTTTGTCACTGATTCAAACAAGTTTCACCATGATTACCATATGATTGGTAGTGCTTGAAAGGGATGCTTTTTACTCACTACAAAATGTTCCTGAAATTATGATTTCTGAGGTCTTAGAAGTATTTATGATGAAAAACACTCACAAGTCCCCAGTGGAGTCACCAGAGATGTCAGTTCCCTGTAATCAACAAGATTGGCAAAGTCCAACTGCAGGGAGAAACACTATTTCAACCACTTTGGGATTCAAGGATCTAGCCCTCTTGAATCCGGAGAGGGATCTCTCCAATAAGTGCAAAGATGGATTTATCTTTAAGGTTTTGGGTAATGATATTAGGCTAGTTATGAAGTCTGAGGGTTTTTGTTTGTTTTGTATGGTTGAGCATGATTATTATTTGAGTGGAAAGTTCTAAATGCAAAGAGTTTCAAAGGTGTGAATTTGCAAGCAATTAGAACAAGCTTTGGCTAAAAAGATATATAAAATGTTGGCTTTAGTCCATTGGGATATGGATTCATAATAGGATTTATTTGAAACAACCAGGTTCAAGAGTGGTCAATGGGGCAAGTCATCTATGTCTAAGGATCTCTTTAAAGTTTATTTTATGGAATGAAATGATACAACAAGAAGGGGAATTAAACAAATTAAGAACAAAGAGTAGCCCAATATCTGGTAAGTACTTTGAAACTAGCCAGCTTTTGACATACACTTAAGAAAGACATAAAAATGATCTAAGATCTGCTAATTAATTTGAAACTAGCCAGCTTTTGATACACTTTCAATAGAAAAACATTTAAACACAAGGGAAACACAAATGATAACTAAGAATGGTCTAAGATTTGGTAAGTACTTTGAAACTAGCCAGCTTTCAATACACTCTTAGGGAAACTTTCAGACATCCTTTGGATAAGAGACTAGAGGACACGAATAACCATAGAATTCCCTAGTTCATCTCTACTTAACATGAACTGAAAATAACATTCAAGAATAACAATTAGCCTAGACAGTAGGACGAGGGAACGCCAACATTCCTAACTCCTTAAACTGAATTAAATCATTCCTAAACAACACAATTTGTAAGAAAACATATAGATAAAGCTTATCAGTCAGAGAAGGGTACTGATATACAGTAAATCCTAACTCTATGCTTGTTTTTCTTTATCAGAGAAGATGGAAAAAGTGAAAACAAAAATAAAATAACGATTTACAATAAGAAAAACATCACTGTCGACATAGACTAGGATCCCATAAATCAGCTTGTATTGATGCTTCAAACTAGTTACATCTTTAAGTCCAGTCTTTCAATTTAGAAATCATCTTCACTTCTCAGCCTAACTATTCTATCACAAGTAGAGCTTCAAGAGCCTTTGAACACTATTTATAGGTAGAAAATTCAAGCACAAGTATATTTCAAAGTTCAGCAACCAAAATTTTCTCATCTTCTACAGGAGTATTTATAGAAGAAATGAGGAGGTGGGATCTGATAAAAGATCTCCTGGGTCAATTAATACAGACTCAAGATTTCTCGGCCTTTGAGGGGCTCGATGGAGAAGCTTACAGATGTTCATCTGTATTAATTGTTTTACATTTAAGATTTAAGCTCGATGGGAGCTTTTGTTGACTTTAAGGCTCTGTTTCAGGATGTAATTAACTCTATTCATATTTTTGCATTAAGTTCCTTTGGAAGAATTAAATATTCGGCTATGTTGAGGCAAATATCTTCTTTCTGATCAACAACTTCGGCCTCTGTTTGAATGCTTTGAGGCAACAGGTGGCTTTGTGGTAGCTGAGAGGAATCAATTGGCCCCTGTTGTGGCGGTGGAGGTCTTTCTGCCTGATGATATTTGATTTGTCTTTAATTATGTTTTAATTTAATGGATTAGGCTTTTGATAATCAATCTTAGCTGTAATCAATTAAATCATGGAATTCATCTTCAATCTTTAGTTCTGCTGTGATAGATCTTTGACACTGAAACTCTTTGTTAATTTTCATTATGTGTGTCTTGTTGATGTGCAGGGCCGCACAGGGCTCATATGGCATCAATGCCCATGAAGCATTGATGAAACGTGGATTCTAACCCTGTGGAATGATTCTTCTATATTCACAAAGGCATGGGGGATCTTCATCCCGGCCTTTGGCTTTTCTTCAATATAATGAAAAAACCACTCAAACCTGCAAAATACACACAAATGTTATGAAATCCTATGTTTATGTGGTAAAATTGCTTCAGAGGTTGTGGGGAGGAGCATGGTCATTAGATGGCAGCATCCAACGGTGAAGATATGTTTAAGGGAGGTCAAAAAGGAAAGAGGGGAAGAATTAAGTTAGAACCGTCGATCTATGACTGATCAAGGAGATCAACGGTTGAAATCAACGGTGAACTAATAATGTGAAGGAGTCACATTGTTGTGAAAATAGAAGAGAACGTGAAGATACAAGGTTAAAAACCCTTTGGATGAGGAAAAGTATTTAAATGAAAATCGGGGTTTCGGATATAACCTGGGCCGTCGGATGAGATCAGCTTAGGCGATCAACGGTTGAGATTGTGCATTGAAAGCCTTTGGTAGAGGCAGAGGGCAATGGTTAAAGGCTAGATTAGATCTGAGTCATTGATCTGCAGAGATCAACGGTGGAAGGCATGCACGATAAAACACAATGGAAAAGAGGGAAAATGGTTTTGGGGAGCAAAACAGCTGTTGTCACGTGAGAAAAAGGCGGGGAGGCAGTTTTGCCTTTTTGAACACGATATGTGTTCCCACCTGACAAATGGCTTTTCAAAACAACCTTTATCATGCGGCCCTCAAGAAATTATCCTTTGCGCTGAAAGTTACACGATATGGAACGTGGACCGTCAGATCTAGGACCTCAGATCCAACGGAGGGGAATGAGCGCGATATGGATATGATGCGCGGGAGATAGGAGACAGGGCGGTTTCAATTTGAGCTGTTGGATCTAAGACAGATGGCCGAGATCAAACTTTGAAGAAAGCAGGACCCACAGGAGGCAGGCCTGTCGAGGTTAATATAAGTCGTTGGATGGAACAAATCAATGGCTGAGATGTGATTTGGGGTGTAAATGAAATAATACAGTGGCAGAGGAAGGGTCGATGAGGGCCATTGATCTGTAGAGATCAATGGCTGTGATTGGTCGAAACAACATTATGAAGCGGGGTGTATGTTTTAACCAAAGTCAGGAAATGTAATGTGGACCATCCGATCTGGACACGTGGACGGTCCAGATGCAATCGAAGGAATGCGATTGGCGGGGGGAAGAAACTGAATGGCGTCGATGCAATTGAGCGCTGGCCATCGATCTGCAGATCAGATCGATGGTGGGGAGTGAATCAGAGGGGTTCGAAGGCAGAGGAAAGGCTAATCATCAGGGTGAATGAGGGCGGTCGAATCTGGGATATGGCAGATAGATCCAATGGCAGAGGATCCATTGGGGAATGCTAATCGGGGAGAGGAATAGAATGCGCCAGACAAAAATGCCGATCCGATGCTACGTTGATCGTTGATCGGCTTTAGATCAATGGTCAAGATTTCTTTAAATAACGAACCGGAAAAAACCCTTTATAACACATGAAAACCAAAAATTTAATAAAAACAAAGGTTTTGGCTTGGGGTGGGTTTATATATAAGAAGTGGCTAGGCATTCGTCTGTGGGGCCGTTGGTCTATATGAAAGATAATAGGCCCGAGGCTTATATGTATAAGGGCTAATCGTATCGGAACTTCAGATCGGGCCTTTGGGCTTTTCAATCTACCCATTTAGAATTTTGCGATGCGATTAGCGCTTCAGGACTTTTAACTCTTGGTCCCGAGTGCAAGTTATATGGAGCAAAGTGGAAAGCGGGATTTATACAATGGGGCTCAATCGCATCGGAATTTTGATGCGGGGCTTTTCAATCTACCCATTTACATTAAAAACATTGCTCCAATAGGTTTTAGACCAAAACTTAGGAAAGTAGGTTTTTTGAATTAACAAAGGAAAATATTAATCGGGAATGGGTTTATACAATGTTTTAGTGCCTGATTGCGGGCGCAAGAGTTATATGCGGCAATAATAAGATCGAGGGTTATGAATCAAAGGGCCAATCGCATCAGAGGTTTTAACATGGCAAATAAACCTACTCACTCTGATTTCTCCGATAAGATAAGTGTTGAAATGGCTTAGCACCTGGTTCTAGGGCACGGAAAAATGTGGGGAAGTGGTTTACGACTTAGCCCAAGGGGGCTTAAACCCTTAGTGAAGAAACTTATTTTTTATGAATTTTCAGAGTTTTCTGATTGATTTGGGGGTTTCAGCAGAGTTTAAAAAGGAGTTTTAAACTCTGTAATGTGGATTTTATGAAGGGGGAATGGGAAAAATGGAAAATAAAGGAAGTTTATGAGAAAAAGGGGAGGAAAAATGAAGGTTAGTTTTGAGGTGGAGGGAAGGGAAAAATGGTGTTTTGTAGCAGTCTTTCTCTATGGAATCAACAGAATTTCAAAGTTGAAAATGGAAACAGCAATGAATATTTGAACCAAGGGCATGATGTCTTCATGAGTCTTCAAGAGATAACACTTTTTTTTGCAATAAAACTTGTTCCTTGAAGGCTCCAAAAATGTTTTAGCCACCATTTGATATGACAAATTTTATTGGTGGCTAAGAGATTCATTTTCAGGGAACTGGCATCAACACCCTGATTAGACTTCAGGAAGCTAGCAATGATGGTAGTAAGCGGGTTACTGGTGGTGTTTTGCGCCCCCTCCAGGCTCCTATTATTATAAATCTTCTCACGCTCTGGACAATTTTCATCTTTTTCAATCTCTTTGCTGTGCTTTGTATTGTGTCTCTATCTTTCTGTCTTGTCTACTGGTCTTCTATTCCAAGTGGCCGCATCCTAGCCATGGCAAACTGTAATCTTCGAAGTGCTAAGGCGGCCAGAGAACTCAAGCGAGCTAAGGAAAGCTATGAGGCAGTGGTTTCTAAAAAAGTAAAGAAAACCATTGAGAGGCTGCAGGAGGAGCTTCAAAAATCCCAGAAAACCATAGAGAGTTGGGCCATTAGTGAGGAGATATATTGGATTGCCGACCCTAGCACTCCTTCTACCAGAGTTACATAGTTTTTGTAGAGTCAAACTATGGTTTGGTAGATGAAAAGGATTCTTGCCAAAGCCATTGGCATGCAGGGTGTAGCTATCAAAGATACTTTCATGGCCACCTCCCTCGCCTCTGCTAGAAACTCTGCTCGCTTGGATAAGCTGGAGGTCTCCCTGAATTCTCTTGCAGAAGAATTGGAAATGCTTTTTAAGAGGCTGGACGGATTCATCTGTTTATTTGATCTATACCTGAGGCAAATTCTGAACGTTTTGATTGAGGTGCCGGAGGATGACTCCCAAACAACGATAATTTGTTGCTACAAGTCGTGCTTCATTCCCAAAGGTGTTGAGGCTGCTAGTCCTAGTGTAGCCAGTCATTCAGGTGCTTCCAATCGAGTATTGTGATTTCGCCTTGGTTTTTTTTGTCTCTGTTTATCTAGTTTTCATGTCTTCTTTGTTTGATTGGTCTTGTAAGTATTTTCGCAGGTTAAGTAAAGTTGTAGATAGATTTTCTTTCTTCAGATGCATTACGCGGTCAGGAAACCCTGCGTGGTTATCCAGCTTTATGTCTGTGTTGGTCAGTGAGTTTGCACAGTGGTTAGGTACTCAGTTAGCCCTCAGAGGGGTTTGAATGACGTTATTTTCGGTTGGCCTGTGCTTCCTCATGTCCATCTCGATCAGACAAGCCATTTTGTAACCATATGTACTATTAGTTTTTCTTCTACTTAATATATTTCAACTGACTTACACAAAAGAACAATGTTAGAAAATTAATTTAAAATATATAGTGAAAAACAAATCTTATTCTATGAATAAATCTCCCAAATACTTACCACTGTGGTTTAAACTAAGTAGCTTCAAAATTTCTAAACCAACTCGGCACCAAGTAATGACATGACTCGTTCTTAAATGAGTAATCAAAAAAATCAATTTATGGTAAAATGGTTAAACAAAGCTTTAACATAGTAAGAGATTGTGGGTTGCCCATGGAGAATCCTCAGAAATTGTGTGAGGATGTGACTTTGGACTCAAAATGAGGGACAACCTTGAAAAATAGAAATCAACATCTTGCTTTTGCAGCATAAATTGAATGATTCACATTCTTTGTCGAGTGTTTCACTTGAACTTATGTAATCTGTTTTCTTCTTGTCTGTAATTAAATATTTTTATGTTTAAGATATACAGAAGGATAAAGTTTAAAAGTATCAAAAATTATATATATATATATATGAGTGAGTTTATTTTTAAAATATATTTAATTATTTATTAAACTATTTTTAATTAAAAATATAAATATATTTAATTTAATTTTTAAAAGATACTTTATAATGATACTGATGATTTTAAAATAGTTAGATATTACTTAAAATTATTTATTTTTTGTTTTTATTGAAGGTAAATCTTATTTCTTTTAAAGAGCTGGAGTTTACACTAAAAGTATGAACAATTTTTCCAAATTTTTATTAGGGAGACTCGACCATAACAAAAAAAAAAAATTGTAGAGGGGGCAAAGATATGTGACAACAAAAAGATATCATATAATTCAAGATATAATTGGAGCATTAGCCGAGGATGCTCTGTCTAGTATCATTTCTAGCAAAAGAAACAAAAAAATTCAACATGATATATCTAAGTTGAGGCGTCAGAATCCAAGGTTGCCACTTGTATATGCGCTTTTCAGTTATCAGGGGATTTTCCTTCAGTAGGGGGTATGCTAAGGGGTTTCTCTATTCTATCCATTATGTGGTCCAAGTCTCTTAAATGGTGATGTAGGTGCTCCAAGGAAAGAATGACATCCTCCTATTTCTCTCGTAGGTTCCCAAGAGTACATCCTGTAAAAATTTATTAATACTGATAGTATTACCGGATCCTCCTGATCTAAAAAATTAATCTTATGTTGAATTTAGAATCCTTCCACATAATTCTTTGTGGAAATTAAATCGCCAATTGCAAACACATGAAGAAAATCAATCTCACATAAACACAGTTGTTTAACGGGAAAGATTAAAGATAAAAACCCAAACTATCATATATTATGTATATCAATGGAATCATGTAATAATCTCATACAAACCTTAGTACATCAAGCTCTTAGTACAATCAACAATCATTACGCACTATCATGCAGAAATTTGCATATCTATGCACCAATTTCTTGCCTCCTGAAAGCCTACCTCCACTGTGCAATCCCTGTTGAAGAAGACCTCTAAATGAATTCGAATTGGCCTTGCCTTGACTGCACAATCCTCATTGGAATCTCCAATGTGTGTTAGATGCGTTGAATGCATCACCATAGTCACAACAGATAGTCCATCTCACCCTTTCACCTATCTCTTCACTGGGTCTCCTCTAGAACTGACATGCAAGTAGTTAACTATTGTATTTGTTCAGTTGCAAGTGAGTCTCTAGTTATGAATTAATTAAATAATTAATTCACTAAACTATCACTAGTGTATCTTCAGTTAGAACTAGATACAACTAGCACAACTGAGTTTAACTCAGTTAACTGAGTTAAACTAAATAACAATTCCCATAACTACTCTTCCAACTTTGTCACAACTCTGCCACTTTAGTTCTAACTGAGTCCTCCATGCATGAGTCACCAACCACCCTAGGAATTGTGTAATTCCTTCAACCCACTAATTTTCCAAATTTGTTCACTAAAATAAAGTGCTCCAAGAGAATAAGTCGATATTTATTGTCGGATTATTATTAAGGGCTAATAATAATCGACATGCATCTATTTTTAGATTGATGATCTATAAATAGACTTCGCCCAATATTCTAAAAAAATAATTTCATCTATTTTTCACATTTGATCAACCATCTACAAATAGCATCCTGTAACTTATAGAATATGCTCACCATGTCTAAAAATAGACATACACCTAAAAATAGCCTGCAGGCCCCACTTAGTGAAGGTGCTTAATTTTTACTAAGCTCATTATCTTTTTGAATATCAACACTCCCTCTCAACAAGATATGGATTATACTTCACCCCGATCATGCCTATATGGTATTCGAATTTTATCCTGTTGAGTGCCTTCATCAGGATATCTACATCCTGATCTTCCGTAGGAATGCACTGAAGCAACATGATCTTCCACTGCACACAATATCTGATATGATGATACGAGATATCTATATGCTTATATCTATCATGAAACATAGGATTAATCGAGAGTTTAATGGAACTCTAATTATCACAATGTATCACTATAGGATCTAAATGAGAACCGAACAAACCAACCAAGATCTTCTTCATCCAGATAGCCTCACCTGCAGCTTGACTTGCTGCCATTTATTCTGCTTTCACTGAAATGAGTGCCACAGATCTTTGTTTCCTATTGTACCAAGAAAATATTGTATATATGATACTGGAAACCCCTCCTAATGTGCTCTTTCTGTCCATTGGGCTGCTTTCCCAATCTGCATCTGTGAAGCCATGCAATTTCACCTCATTCGTCTGTCTATACCATAAGCCATACTCAGATGTGCCCCTGAGATACCTCAGGACATGCTTGTCTGCCTTCCAAAAGAGCTTGGTAGGCTTAACCATCGCTTTACTAAGTTGGTTCACCACATAGCATATGTCTGGTCTTGTATTAACTACATACATGAGCGAACCCACCAACTATGGATAAACAGTGGCATCCACTACCTCTGCCGATGCAGCATCCTCTTTCCTCCAATTTCCTGGAAGTGGAGTATCCATGGGCTTTTAGTCCTCCATGTGAAACTTACCAAGTATCTCCCGAACATACTTGCCTTGAGACGCAAACAGTTCACCTTCTCACTACCATATTTCCAATCCAAGGAAATAATGAAGGAGGCCCAAATCCTTCATCTCAAACTCCTTTGTAAGATCTACCTTGCATGAGTGTATCAACTGCTCATCACTGGTTAGTATTAAATCATCAACATAAAGAACAAGTATTAAAATCTTACCCTCCACCACAATTTGGTACAAGTTTGTGTCCGCCTCACTCTTGGTGAAGCCAAGTCCAGTGAAATAGCTGTCGATCCAAGTGTACCAAGCACGTGGTACTTGCTTTAGCCCATACAATGCTCTTTTGAGTCTGCACACATGCAACTCGCTACTGAAGATCTCAAATCCTTCAGGCTGCTCAATGAACACGTCCTCCTCAATGATCCCATTAAGGAACATTGTCTTCACATCCATCTGATGAATGTGCCACCCCATTTACGCTGAGAGAGCAAGGATGGTCCTTATAGAAGAATACCATGCGACAGGTGCAAAGGTTTCTTCATAATAAATCTCCTCAATCTATGAGAAGCCTCGAGAAAAAAATCTTGCCTTATCCTTCTCAACGCTCCCATCAGCGACTTGCTTTACCTTGTAGATCCATCTTGAACCTACCACTGATTTACCCACTGGCCTTGGAACAATCTCCCAAGCACTGTTTCTGAAAATGGAGTCATACTCATCCACCATGGCATCTACCCATGTGGGCTCCTGGGCTGCTTCTTCCAAAGAAGATGGCTCTGTCACGATACACTTGCTCATAAGAGCCATGTATCTAGTAATTTTTTTAGGTGATTTTATGTGTCTGCGTTGTGATGTAGGGACTCCTACATTCTGTTCCGCATCAAGCTTTAGTCTCTCAGCTTCTATGGTACGCTTTCTGCCTATTATGATGTTTTGTTTTGCATGAGTGGACTCCTCCACTCCATGAATCTCCTCCTATGGTTGATCCACATCTAGAGGTTCATATTTGGGAGCAAGTAGCTCCTCCTTTGCATGCAAGTGTAGCTCCCTCTCAAGCGACAACTTCATGGCCTTCACCTCATTGAATTTTGTATCCCGTCACACCAAATTCATACGACTATTTGGAAAATACACACAATAGTTATGGGATGTTTCTGTGTACCCCAAAAATATCCCAACTTCTGCAATCAGCTCCAGCTTCTTCCTGGAGTCCTTTGTCACATGAATGTAAACAAATGAGCCAAAAATCTTCATATGAGAAATATTAGGCTTCTTACCCGTAAAATATTTTTCAGGTGTACTCATGCCAAGTACTCTATGAGGACAACGGTTTTGCACATAAACTGCAGTGTTGCATGCTTCCGCCCACAAGTGCATCGGTAGGCCCTGGTCATGCAACATAGCTCATGCAACACCCACGATCATTCTGTTCCTCCTCTCCATGACCCCATTCTGTTGTGGGTTATGAGGCGCTATGATTTCTCTTCGAATTCCTTCTTTGCTACAGAATTCTTTGAATTTGTTAGAGATATATTCACCACCATTATTGCTCCGCAGAGCCTTCACTTGCTTCCCTGACTCCTTCTTCACCAATGCTTTAAACTCATAGAACTTTGAGAATGTTTTGATATTTTTCTACATGAAGAAGATCCAACATCTACAAGAATAGTCATCAACAAATAAAAAATAATACCTGTGTTTTTCTGTTGAAGCAAACGAGAAAGGTTCACACACGTCTGTGTGAATTCTCTCCAAGATCACCGAAGCACGGTTCTCCTTCTCATGAAAGGTGGTCTTCAAAAACTTACCCATAGTACATCCCTTGCACTGATATGACTATGCAAGAGTACCCTTGGGAATTCCAGTAGAAATATGCTGCAAAATCTTCAAGGCACCATGGTGAAGATGGCCAAATCTCCTGTGCCATAATTTGCCCTCATCCCGACTCACCACTTCTCTTTTCCCATCATTGTAGTGCAGCCATCTACCTCCAGCTTGCAGAGATTCTTAACTTGAATCCCTATCCTCTTGGTTTGACCCATTTTTTTATGTCGTAGGAAAGATTTTCCCTCGCTGAAAACAATGTCATAACCTTTGTCCCCCAACATAGCGATCGAGACCAAGTTCTTCTTCAGACCTGGAACATGCATAACATCTTTTAATATAAATGGTTTACCTGACTCCCTTTCAACGGTAATGGTTCCAATGTCAGTCGCATTGTATCTACCATCGTCACCCATCTCTATATGCATTTGGAGATCCTTCTCCTCTAAGTCACTAAACAACTCCTTGTCTCTCGTCATATGGAAGGAAGCACCACTATCAAGATACCACACCAATCCCATTGTGCTTGCAACCAAGCATGTGATAAAAGAGAAATCAAGTTCAATTTGTGAGGCTAAGGCCTTACCCGCTACAACTCCAACAACCTTCTTGTTCTTATTTTTGTGTGGGAAATTATGGGCGAGATGCCCATGTTCATGACAGTGAAAACACTTCACTTTGGACAAATCCAGCTTCTTGCCTTTAGCCTTAGATTTTGGATGGGATTTATTCCCCTTCCCTTTAATTTCTTTGGAAGCCAAAGAAAAATTCTCTTCATCATCATTCTTTGATGAAGAGCCATCCCTGGTATTCCACCTTATCTCCTCCCGCACAAGATCCGACCAAAGTCGCTCCCAATCCGATGGTTTCTCCTGTCCATTTATAGATTCTTCGTAGCTATGCCAACTCTTCAGAAGCCCAAGGAGAGCCAAGCTCACCAATTCATCATCCGCAACTGTCCCTACATTGGACAAACTTCGTGATATATTTTGGAATATTGTCGCCCTTCTCCATTTTTATTTTTCTGAGCTTATCTTTCAGCGCCAACTTCCTATGGTCGTTGTTGCTTTGGAAAAGATCTGTCAAAGCCTTCCACATTGAAAAAGGAATGGATTTCCCATGAAGGCTTGAGTAAATATGGTCTTTCACACCTTCCAACATAATTCTTCTTGTCTTAGATACCTTCTTTTTCCATGCGTCAAGTAATGCAACATCGCTAGAAGTAGGCTTAGGAACATCACTATCAATGAATTCCTTTAGTCCATTATCTTCAAGCACTGCCTCCATCCTGTCCTTCCAGGCTATGTAGTTCGAGTTACCCTAAAGGTTTTACTCCAATCACAACCCATTGAAAGTTATTTCAATGGATACTTAACTGTCGCACCAAGAAATTTCTGCAGCAAATTCGAATTGTCCACTAGCACAAAACTCAACACCGCTTCACTATTGCAATCTCCAATGATTAACGCTACTTTGATACCATGTAGAAATTTATTAATATTGATAGTATTACTGGATCCTCTTGATCTAAAAAATTAATCTTATGTTAAATACATAATCCTTCCACTTAATTCTTTGTGGAAATTAAATCGCCAATTGCAAACACATGAAGAAATCAATTGCACATAAACAAAATTGTTTAACAGGAAAGCTTAAAGCTAAAAAGCCCAACTATCATATATTATTTATATCAATGGAATCATGTAATAATCTCATACAAATTTTAGTACATCAAGCTCTTAGTACAATAAAAAATCATTACAAACTGTCATGCATAAATTTTCTATGCACCAATTTCTTGCCTCCTGACAGCCTGCCTCCACTGCGCAATCCTTATTGAAGAAGACCTCTGAATGAATTCGAATTGACCTTGCCTTGGCTACACAATCCTAATTGGCATCTCCAATGTGTGTCAGATGGATTGAATGCATCACTATAGTCACAATAGATAGTCCATCTCACCCTTTCACCTATCTCTCCAATGGTTCTCCACCGGAACTAACATGCAAGTAGTTAACTGATGTATTTGTTCAATTGCAAGTGAGTCTCTAGTTATGAATTAATTAGATAATTAATTCACTAAACTCTCACTAGTATATCTTCAGTTAGAACTAGATACAACTAACACAACTGAGTTTGACTCACTTAACTGAGTTAAACTAAATAACAACTCCTATAACTACTCTTCCAACTCTATCACAACTCTGCCACTTCAGTTCTAATGGATTCCTCCATGCATGAGTCACCAACCACCCTAGGAATTGCGTAATTCCTTCAACCCACTGATTGTACAAATTTTTTCACTGAAATAAAGTGCTCCAAGAGAATAAGTTGATATTTATTGTTGGATTCTTATTAAGGGCTAATAATAATCGACATACATCTATTTTTAGATTGACGATCTATAAATATACTTCACCCAATATTCTAAAAATATAATTTCATCTATTTTTCACATTTGATCAACCATGTACAAATAGCATCCTGCAACTTATAGAATATGCTCACCATGTCTAAAAATAGACATACACCTAAAAATAGCCTGCGGGCCCACTTAGTGAAGATGCTTAATTTTCACTAAGCTCATCATATTGTTGAATCTCAACACAACCCAATAAGAATTCTATCTGCCTTTAAAAGTCAATAGTTTTCATGTACTAGTTGAAATTACCTTTCGTGTACCGTGTGTCTAGAATCTAATTTACTCATTCCACTAGGACCTATGTATTTGAGAGGGGATTTATATGCATAGAGGCTTCTCCCTCATCCCTAGCAAAGATGGGTCCCACCAAAATCCTCCAACCAGTGATGCATGCATGTATGTTAAGCACCCCCCTTTGAACCCATGCTAGTTGGTGATGCATGGAGGCGATAGGTATTGGTTGACTTCCTAGAGCAAAGGTCGGGGAATGTTGACAGACTTGAAATAACATGGAAGGTTCCACATAAAGCATGATTTAGACTAATGATGATAAGAAAGAACTCAGGAATGATTCTATACAAGGTGAAAAAATTGTTGAATTCACAGAAATATCATATAGAAGGTTTTACATATAATTTTCCCTCAAGGAAGAGTAGGTGAGAATGATTGAGTAACATAGGCAAATGTAATGGAGCATTGGAATGTGGAGCTTTTTAAAATGTTGTAGTCTGATGAGGTTTCAAATCTACTTGGAGAACCATAGAAATACCAACACGATTTTGACAAAATCCAGTATATTTTTTTGTAAATCCAAGATTTTGGGTGCCCTAGGGGTTTTTGATGGTGTTGAATCTATTTCAACCATAAAAAAACACAATTCAAATAGTCCTACTGCCAGAGTTTTTGATAAAAAAAATGTCGGATTCCTGCAAATTTTTGTCATCCAATCATATTTTTCACCTCGATAGACAATACCTTTTAAAACAACACAATTCAAAAAGGATTGATTAGATTTGCAATTTCCCATGATAGATTTAAATTTAATATAGTTTTGATAATTTCAAACACACACACACACATATATATTATAATTTTATTTAAATTATCTTCAAATGAAAATAAATATTTAATAGCAATCACATTTCATTTTATAGGTAAAAGTGAAAAGGTAAACTATAAATTGCACCAAGAAGTGAAAAGGAACGCTAATATGAGTGGGCGGGATGTGGAAGGAAACTATTTCCTTGCATGACATGTCATGGTGAAACATCGATGTCACTTTATGGGCCATGCAATGCCATGTTGAAGGGAATGAACTTTCTATCATTCACATCTCAGGAACCACTCTAGTCACTTGCAATCAAAGGGGGTCATTTCATCGAGTTCAATGGAAGGAATATTGGAACTATCCCCACCCCTCTCCTTATTATAAAGCCAGACATTGCTGAAACACACCAACTTCAATATTTGTTTCATGAAATAGGTTTCAATGCACCCTCGCCTTCACTCAGTCGAAAATACAAAGGCATCTCTAGCATACCCCAAAAAATAAAAATAATCTTTGAATTTGTTGTAATGTCCCGCTACAAGAAAACTCTATGGGTTGTTATTTGTGTTATTGCTACAACAATTAACATGCAATATTTTTACTTCCTTACATACCTATTTAGTGTAGAAAGAGGCGGGTATGCACCTGGGCATAAAGAAGTCCATGTCTATTCAATTAAAAAAGAGGTGACCTGGACATACCAATGCAAGATGTGAGCTGAAGGGAAAGACAAAGATGTGGGATGCATTTCCTAACAATATGGGTGTTGGAACGGGGTCTCCTAACAAGCTGTGAAACTGGTCCATTTTGATTACTTTTGATTATATTTAGTATAGCGCAGGTTTTTGGGGCGGGTCAAAGCCCCGAAAGCATTGTAATGGGTCAAAGGGTAAACTAGGGGTCCTAAAACCATGGGTTGTAGACCATGGGAAAGTCGGAGCTAGATTGTTATAAATAGATATGTATTTTGTATCGAAGAGGATAGGAATTGACGAGATATTGATGTGATATGTTTCTTAAGCTGTCTGTTTGGGTTTTGGGGAATGGACTCCTGCTGGCTGTGTGCGCAGAGATCCTAGTCCAGTTGTGTGCAGACCTTGCTGCTATGTGCACAGGTTGGGAAGGGAATTGTAAGGAAAGATTGATGAATGAATGAATACGAAGAATTATTGGAGATCTGAATTTGTGAGTACTGTTCTATGAATTACTGATAATTGTTGTGTTATGTATTTTCTGTCTTTCACTGCGAAGATCTTTGTACTAAATGATTAGATCTAGATCTGTTCTACTCTATTTATATAATACTATGTTGATGTTATAGAAATCATATAATTATAGATCTAGTGCACGTGGATGCAAATAGATACATACTTAACCCTGCGAAGAACCAGGTAATCTGGGAATTACAGAAACAGAACGCGGCTCTACTTGCCTTACCTTTCCCTTCTTAGGGTGCAAAAACCTGGTTCCAGCACCCACCCATACTAGTTCGGGTGAGACTGTGACTTGCGAAAGCAGGTCACTGCCAAAAGGGCCAGTAGTATAGGGGTTTGTTGGCAAACCTTGCACACTGAACCTGGGTCAGGACCCCTCAAGCCAACAATGGGTTTCTACAACAACATTTAGTTGGAATTAGCCATCTTGGATCTCAATGAACCAATGCTACAACCAATCACTTTAATGATGGGTATCCTCTTGAGGGGTTATCCTCCACACCACTAGATGCAAGTATTGGATAGGATCTTGAGGGGGAGGAAGATGGAGTAGAGAGAAATATAAATGGTGATGATATTGATTATTTTGACATTAAGGATGACGACAAATGAATTTTGAGATTTTTCCATCTAAGATTCTAGTATCTACCCTATTTTTTATTTTCCATTGTCATTACCATCTATAGTGTTATCACTTAGAGAAAACCCTAGCCACAGGAAAAAAACTAAGGTAACCTTGAACCTCTTTGATATTGAAAGTTGGCCCTTCAACCTGGAGAGGGATCTCTCCCTAAACTCAACTACTCAAGGTCTCTATAGTAGAAGGTTTACAAATTTAGTTCTATGGCCAAATTTGCTTAAGGAATGATAAATTTTGGTTGGGGTATGTGTAAATTATAACATTGGCCATGGAGTCTAACCCAATCAGTTGATGTTACAGATTTGATGAGAAAAGCAGGGTAGCAATAATTCCTTTGACAATTTAAGGAATTTAGAGGGAAAATGAAAGAAATCAATATTCAAGTTAAATGAACAAAAATTACTAATGCATGAGAAATAAATAAACATGAGCATAAATGAATCCCAATTCCACATACTCAGTTTTCTAGACATGAATAAATTTTAAAACAGAGAAAACAAACAGGGAACTATGACACAAGAATTTCTGCAATTGCTCGTGAAAATTGTATATATTTAATATTTGCTCAAATAATACATATCGATGTTATGTTTCAAATATACACCAACCCTTTTTCCTTCTACATTTCTTTCTTATGTAAACATTACAATAACAAATCATAGGATTGTAGTTCAAACTTTAATTACAGTAATCCAAAATAGTAATGAAAATCTTCTAAGTACATGCATCTGAAAAATATCTTCTAAATACATCAATTATTTCCAAAATAAAAACTACTTGCTGGAAATTATGTTGAAATTGGGGCTAACAAAAATGCATCATCATAATGTCTCCCTCACTAGTAGATTAGGTTCTTTGTTGGAAAACAGATCCCTCACTGCAAAACAGGCCTAGTCATCCTTCAAAACCACTCTTCTATTTGAGCTCCTTTCTTGGGCTTTCTGTTGTAATTGTTGATACTGTCACTGTTAGTATTTAGCTGTGTCAGTCGATATTTTCACTGATAGACTGGATGTCAGCGCTTTTCCTTAATATGTTTCTTTTCAAATATGCTGACAATGGAAATTTCAGTGTCTTTCTACAAAATTCGCTGACAACGAGAATGTCAGCTCTCCTCTGCTTTTCTCTGTATATAGCGATAATAGTCACATTATCAATGTTATGTAAAAATTCACTTATAATGAATAATCAAAAACTAAAAATGGCCCTTAGCTTTTTAGCTAAGGGTGTTGGTTTCCTTTAGAATAACATCTACTTTTTCCATTATTTTCATCTTACTATGTCTCGTTTCCATAGGACCTTTTTCCTTGGTTTCTTTAGCTTTTGAATTCTTAGAACCTACAATTTTTCCTTTGTTTATTATGAGGTCTTTTAATCTCATGTTTTCCACATCTATCACCTCCTTGGAAAGGTATGGATTTATTTTTAATTTTATCTTAAATCTCATTTTTTTTGTAAGCCTAGTTTGAGGTCTCTTTCCTCCCTTAAAGATTTCAGAAAGTGTTGGTTCTTCTTCAACTTGGGGTTATTTAGCCTGGGTTTCAACTTCAATTTCTTTTCCTTTAATTATTTCTGGTGAATCAGGTTTTGTAGGGGATTTCTCAATGGGTATTTTTTTAGCATGATGGGAACTGGTAGTAGGGGGTAGGTTTTCAGTGGAGGCAGGGTATATATTTTTGAGCCTAGAACTTCTCCTAGCATAAAAATTAGGAACTGTTAGACCAAAATATGAGGGAATGTATGTTTATTTTCAGCTAGGGATTTGCTCAGTGGAAGCTCCTGCATGATTTTTCTTACTCTTTTTGGTGCCTTTCTTCCTCCCTCATCGAGCCTTAGGAGTTTTAGGTTGAAAACCTACCCAAAATAAGAAATGGTTCTAGATCCTTCCTGCATTAGCAAATTGGTTCTCAATTAACAATTTTATTAGGTATTTATAATAAACAAATTGAGGAAAAGGGTCTACCCTAGCTCGAAAATGAGTGACCATTTGTTTCAATATTTCCAGAAAATAGTAACAAACATTCATTTTGACCTTACCAACTAAATGAGATAAGAAATGGAAATGGTAAAGGTTTACCTGGTTGAAATGACCCTCACATGTGAGATAATACTGAGTTATCCTTAGTAACCAGTTCTAGTTATCCTCCAACCAAGCCCTATGAAACCCTTTGAGTTTCGGCATTTAAACTCTGATTTTAGGAAAAATAGAATGTCGACCCCTGCTAGAACATGGCTCCTAAAAACTCTTTATCCATCTGAAGCTAGAGCCACAGCCTCTGCTTTCAGCTCCTCCATGACTACAAAATAAAGTATGTTTACTTCCATCCCCTGACCGTCGAACCCCTGAGTGAATTCTCGGGCCACAACATCATGGTAATTGATGCATTGCTGGAAACATTCCTGCCACTCAATGCATTGGAATTGTTACTGAATGTCGGGGTAAATCTCTACGAGGTCAGGTGCTTTTGGCTCAAATCAGTTCCCTTTGTCACTCTTCCCCATTAGTTGTATAGCCTAGAGGAAACATGGAAGGATTCACCAGGATTTGATCCTGGATTTCTGTCAACAAACTTGGATGCAAACTTTTCCAGGAGTTTCCAAACTTATGAGCAATAATAAAAAAATTCCATACGAGATAATTGATAAACATTCGGGTAAATGATTTAACAACAACATACATCTTAACTTAGAATGATTAATCGATAAGCATACCTGGTGGTGGTGGAAAAAATTCATTCAACACGTACTTACTACCACTACAAGAAAAAAGGACATTGGTGAGGGTTGAAAAATGTCACCATAAGTTCATTGGTGATGGTCAAAAGAGCCTTCGTCACCAAAAACTGAACGTCACCAAAGGTGGCATCACCAAAAGTATGGTGTTGTGGTGAAATTCAAGGTCTGTCACTAATAATGGTTTATAATGACAGATATTGAACGTCACCATTTCATATGAGAAATGGTGATGTAAGTTAACCTCTGTCACCAAAGAACTAAACGTCACCAAATATGGCATTTCCAAAAGTATAAGTGTTGTGGTGACATTCAAGATCCATCACGAATAATGATTATAATGATAGATAGTTACCGTCACCATTTCATATGAACAACATCGATTTATGGTGAATAACCTTTTATGGTCGTCACTATTGATGAATATATATTGATGGCATTCATTGACCGTCACCATTTCATATTTTGGCGAGGGTAGAAAAAGCTCATCGATGATGGGTAAAAGAGTCTCTATCACTAAAAATTGATCGTCTCCATTCCATATAAGTATTAGGGTATTATGAAATAGAACCACCAACCTCTTGCTTGTAAAGCAAGTGCTTTTCCATTTAGCTAACACCCTTAAAAGAATTAGACTTTAAAAAAATAGATCTTAAAACTTTAAAATTGTAAATTCTACAACTTTAAATGAATTATAAAACTTTGTAAACCCTTGGAAAATATTTTACTAAACAAGAAAAATAGCATCAAAAGTTGTACCTAATGGTTATGGAAGTTATGAAAAGTAGGTGGAGGTAATATTAATCATGTATAAGGTACTCAATATGTTTAGTTGAATACTCAATTAGAAGTGAAACTTTGAAGACATTGATAGCCTATAAATGACCTATAATTATCAAATCTAAAATCTGCAATTACACCAAAGATTGATTTATCACCTTGTGAATTGGGGCATATTTGTGATTGCTAAAATCATCATGATGATTGAATGATTGGCAATTTATTGAAACGTTTAAACTAGCATTCATCTCATCTTCAAAAACAGATTTACATAAACAATAGGATTTAAAATTTTTTCAAGAAGAATAAAAACAAGGTTCAATGTTTTCATCATCATGAACGCTTTCATTAGTATCTTCTTTTCCTAGATCAGAATTAGACAAAAAAATTGCAGAGTTGTAAGTAATTGAATTTTCTCTATCCTTATCAAAACTCAATGATAATTCGTAAATGATAAATCCTTTATCTTGTGAACTATTGTCAATATCGAAAGGATCAACTGCATTATTTTTTAATGAATTATCAATAAATCGGGATATAGAGAAAAATGGGAATTTTAATGTACAAAACTATAAATTTATCTATTAGAAAATTGTTTCTCATTTCCCAAAATGTGTGCTTCAAAATATTTTTGATTAAAATGATTGTAAATGTTTGGATGTTGATCCATGTCCTTATTGTTGAAATAATTAATTTTTCCATTGCTTAAAATAATATTGGGAAGAAGATGTTAATTGTTGTCTATTTATGGTTGTAATTTTTCTTTCACAATAACAATATTCATTTGGGCAAAATGATTATTCTCTTGAAATCGTTCATTGGAAATTCTAGTTTCTAGAAGAGGATCTTCGTTGATGATCTTAGTAGTTGATTTTTCAATATAAGAAAATAAATTTTCTTATTCTAGATAAGGAATATAAGGGAGAGATATCAAATTTTTAAACCAACCTATTAATTGAAATTGAGGTTGTAAATATTTGCACTGGAATTGCATTAAAAATAATTTAAATCTAACATAAAACATATCCAAATTCTCACCTTCCATCCTACAGAATCATTCTAACTAATCACACACCTTTTCATAGTCATATTTCTGAAATGCATAAAGGAAAATCTTTTAAAATTCGTCCCAACTACGTATAGAGGCAACTGGAAGTGATATGTACCAGTCTTTGGATTTTCCTGTCAAAGTACAAGTGAAGATCCCACAAATAATATCTTCATCAATATTGAATTTTTTTCAACTTAATTTAAATTGAAGGAGATGACTAAAATAAAATGTCTTACCATTGTATTTTACTTGAGACAAGGTCTAGACTACTTTTAACAGATTGGAAGCTGGATGAGGTCCAATAAATAAATTCTAAGGAATATGTTTACATGTGGCCATAGTAAATTAAATAAAAATATTCAAAGAAAAGAATCCAGGCCCTCCTTCTAGCACCAAAAATGTTGAAGGCTAGAAATTATCTACCTCAACATTATAAGGGAGACCACCAGGTCATGGCCTTAAAGCAGCTCCTTCCCCATTGAAGTGGCGGTTTCGACTGGTTAAACTAGGTCTAGTGACATTCTCTGTATCTCTACTAGCTCAAATTTTGACTTTCACCTACCAATAGAGAAGAGACATCAGATCGACTCTTGCTATTGATCAAGAAAGAAGGTGATCCTTAAGCTAATATGGGGCTCAACCAGGCCACAACTAAAGTTTTCCTCTTGGAAATTAGGACTTCTAGAATGCAAGATGCAAATTAATTTTAAAATGTAATAAAAATGAAAGAATTTCTAAGCCTATCTCGATTAGAAAGATGTAGATCTAATCCAACCAAGAGAAAAGTAATTAAATGATTGGGATTTTAAGCATGTCTAACTTAAGATGAATATTATTATCTGACTTAAGATGAATATCAAAATAATGAAGTAGTTCAATTAACTAATATTATGATTACAGAACATGTTTTTTAGAGATATATTAACCACAAATAATAAACCAAAAACATTAGGAAGAAATTCACATAATGGCAATGGAAAATAAATCAAAATTAGATGACATATTTCTGAGTAGATAGTTACTCAGAAATCTGATTTAAGCATAAGATCAAAAGATAAAGTTAACAACAAATCTATGAAGCTAATCAACTAGATAACTAATTAAAAAAGGATCTTCATTTTCACATTAAACAATAATGCTCAACATGAAAGACATTTTACGCAAATCTGTCATTCAAAGGATGAAATTTGCATTAAAAATAATAGTATTTAAAATACGAACTGATTAGAACGTGGTTTCTTTCTATGTTCTTCAAATTTTATCTCCTACAATCTCCTCCAAAGCATAAACTCTGTTGCTAAAAATAATAGTTAAAATAGTGCAAGCTCTGTCTCTCATACATAGTTAGGAATGAAAAGAGACAAACCCCAATAATTTACAGATATGATATTGATCCTCTATATCTACAACCTGAAACCCCTATTACAATAGTGATTTTAATAATTATAAAATTTCAAAAGAGAGAATCCCTTTGCATGTTCTACAAACTATTATTTATAATTACAAAAAGTAATTCCAAATAGGAGAGTCATTGAAGAACCAATCTCCTCTGAAAATTCTCATTGGTTGAAATTAATTTTCTTCTATTGTTGGAGCAATTCCATTGATTGAAATATTTTCTTCCTCATCTCTTCCACTGATCTCCTGCTACAACAATTTGAAATTTAGGAATTAAAATCAGTTTGGTGAACAAAATAGAAAATAAAAATTCATTCTCAACAAATTTTTCAAAAAAAAAATAAAAAAAAATCTAAACAGAATTCAATATGTGATTGATTTTGTTCAGTCTGATTTGGTTTAGTGAAATTCCGTAGGAGAAATTCCAAAGCTAACCAATTTTGTTCAAATTAATATAAAAATTAATTTTGTGTAAAATTTGTCACTTTTCTTTCTGATGCATTTATGGGTTACTAAATGATGATATTTTCTAAAATTAGTCATCCCATAATATCCTCTGTTGTTATAGATTTCCAATGAGCTACAATGGAATTAATTTGGTTGAGTAAATCTCCAGTTATGTCTCTCCAACGATGAGGTGCCAAAATAATTCGAATTCTGGAAAATGTCATTCCTGTGTTAAAATTTTAAAATTTTAATTAAAAAATATAATTCTAATTAGATGTACAACAAAAAAATAATTAATTTCTAATTAATTACAAATTTTAAATTAATTATATGCATTTTATTTAAAAACATTAAATTAAATTACAAACTAAAAAATAGTTGAATTAATTACAAAATCCAATATAATTCTCATATGAATTAAATTATTTACACAATAAAAATATTAATTAAAAAACAGTTGATAAATAATATGCAAAAATTAAATTATAATTATAATTAATTATATTATAAAATATATATAAGAAATGTACTAAATTTTAATTTAATTAATATTTAAAATAAAATCATTTAATATACAAATTATAAACTTTTATATACAAACCAAAACAAAATCAGTAAGTCATGAACCATCGGGGTATCAGAGAAATAAAATATCGAAATCTCAATCAAAAGAGTCTTGAATTCTTCAAGGCTTTTGTGGTCCAATATGGGGAGGTGATCAGATGTGAGAGAAATCGGGAGTCGGAGGGATAAGGAATATCGGGATTTTTTTATAAAAACTTTCGATACGTATAAGTGTCGGGGTTCCGATGTGAGATGGGAGTGACGTAAGGTGTACAGAAAGAGACGGGTGATATTAGAGTCTTGAATTCATGAGAGGTATTTATAACAACAAAGATCAAATTAATTTCTCATTGGAGGTCTTATTAAAAGAAAACCTCGATATAATTGTTTCAATGAGAACATCGAAGGAGAGAGAATCATCGGAGATCCTACTTGAAGAAAAATACCGAAGTATAATTATTTTAGAACATCGAAGATATAATGATATCAGAAGTTCTTTTTTAAATGAAGTTTTGATGGTAAATTTTTGGGGTGCATCAAGGATTTCATGATATCAGGAGCTTATTAAAAAGGATCTGAAGTTGTAAACTTCCCAATGTTCCGATGAAGAGATGGGAGATATGAAGGTGAGGTGAAGTGGGCTTCATCCAAGAACTACAGCCACTCATATTTTTAATATTGATATTGGTTCTCGGCTGTGGTGGTTCTATAAAATAGTAAAAATGAATTAATTCTAGGAATTTGGCTTCTGTGATCCATAAATTGTGAGAAATTTTTTTAGTAAGGGTGTTTACTTGATCCATGCTCATGTGAGACTCCTTACATTGGTGAAACAGGTCGATCTATTAATCAAAGGATTCATGAACATGTCGCTGACCTTAAGCATAATAGATCGAGCTCCTCGGCTTTAGCTGAGCATGCTGAGAAGACCAATCATCATATTTGCATTGAGGATGCTAACGTTATTGCGAGGATTGACCATTTTCACCGCCACAAGTTGAGAGAAGCCTTGGAAATCGAAAAGAGGCCGGTTAACCTCAACAGGGACGATGGGTGGTTGGTTAGCAGATGTTGGATTCCTGCTCTTCATTCCTAGTTTTTTTTTTTTTTTTTAATTAATTATTATTATTATTATTATTATTTTCATTTTTATGCTTGCTTATTTTTAATCTTATGGTTTTTATTATGTAACATATTATTATAATTTAATTTTTAATACTCTAAATATTATATATATATATATTTATTTACTTATTTTTATTTGTTCTTTTATATTTTTTTGTAATTTTATTTTTTATATTTTTTAAGTTATTTTCAATTTTATTTAGTTTTATCATTTTGGTTGATATTTTAACTTTTAGTTTTTTATTAGAAAGAATAGAATTAAATAAATATATTAATTGTTATTCTAAAAAAAAAAAAAAATTATTCTTCAAGAATATATTGGTTAATTTTATTTTATTAAGAATAAAAATTAATAACATTCCTATTATAAACATTACCCACTTAATAATAAATTAAATAGGTAATTATTATTTTATATTTTTTGATTTCAATTCCTAGGTTTAGTCAAACTAGCCATTATGTTACAAACGGGTAGTTGGAGATTTTATAGTTTTATAATTAAAAAAATAATAATAACAAAATAAAATAAAATAAATATTAATATTAATATTAATATTTTTGTACATTTATCTATTTATTTTTATTTTTAAAATTTATGATATAATTTTTAAAATAAATCATTAATATTTATTTACTTACTTGTTTTTGTTTGTATATTTTAATTTTAATGTCTTTTATTTTTATAGTTATTTTTATTTTATTTTCAATTCTATTTAGTTTTATTATTTAGGTTGATATTTTATATTTTAATCTTAAATATAAAATTAAAAAATAAAATAAAATAAGATAAATAAATAAATAAGAAATCATTAATTTATTTTTTTGTTTTTCATTTCCTAGGTTTAGTCAAACTAGCCGTTATCTTACAAACGGGTAGTTGGAGATTTTCTTATCTATTTAATTGGGTTATCTGATCAGATTCTTCATCTTGTCCTGATGATGAACCACACTGGCTGGTTCGAAACGCGTCGACCAAAATTATTCTGATGTGATTTTTACCGAAAGATTTTCTCACAATGAATTAATTCATTAAAAATTAAAAGATAAATATTTACAATTAATTACTATATATATATATATATATATATATATATATATATATATATATATATATATATATATATATAGATTTTTAACCCGGGCGGTAAAATTTATCAAATTGTGGAGAAACATCATTTTTAATATGAGTAACAAAACGAGATGAAACAAGAGCCAATTGAAAGCTTGTGAAAAGTCATACTTAATGAAACAATCAAAATAGAAATCCGGAGAAAACGAAAAATTGGAAAAATTGTAGGAAAATTAACCAAATGAAAATAATAATAGGTGATTTAGCCAAAAATTTAAGGAAAGGGTCCCCATTATTTGAACTTAATGAGTTAAAAATGGGGGAGTGTTGAATTTACATTCAACAGGTTGCTAGGAGAAAACAATATGCAATATTTCCAAAGGAGATGTCATTATTTACCACTCAACTTGCAAAATAGAGAATACCACACTCCTGACAGACTAAAAACTTCCTTGGAAAAGACCCTTCTATAAAAGAGTTATGAAAATAATGAAAATCTAATGGATAGGGTTGAAACTAAGTCCACCTTTGATATTGGGACTACATGAAGCAAGAGACTTATCAGAAGAGAAGAGGGAGTGGATTGAAGCAAAAAATAATATAGGATTCTACCCACTAGAGGGAACTCCATCGAGGTACCCTAGGATGTCAAGGAGGCCATGGGGGCCATGAGAGAGATGAAAAAGATGACTGAGTTTCTTAGAGGATGAAAAACCATTTCAATATGGGGGTGATGGTGAGGCTTATCGATAGGTGCAATATAAAGGGTCATAATGCCATCCTCCAACTTATTAACTATCTCTTTCTCACATTTTTTTACATTTTTGTTATATTATGCTTAATGAGAAGGGTGAGAGATGTTTGTCATATCATGTAGCCTGAAATGGTTTAATGTTTGAGACAATTTCCATGTAGGGGCTCGGATTAGATAACAAGGAGATATTGTAGGGGAGTTTTCCACCTCCTTAACTCCCTCGATCAACCCAAGATCACATCAAGATCTCTCTCATCATCTCAAGGTCATTGCTAGCCAAGCAAGTGAAATCCATGAGGATCCAAGCTCCACTCTTCTTGAGTTTTAAGAGACAATATTCCTATTTTCTAGGGAGTTGTTGGATGCTACCCTGTTGTATAAATAAACATGTAGAAGAGCTCATTAAGATTAAATTTTTGTTTCCATCTAGGTAGCTATTGAGCTCAGGAATTATTATTTTTTATTGTTATGTGATGTATTAGACCTTGATTCAATCATAATAAGAAGTTTTATTTGGTTCATTACTAAGTTAGTTTCATACAGCTAATGATCTTGGGTTTGGGCCCAACCCATTGGCTAGGTCCCCCTTGTGTACTTGTATCTTTCCTTTAGTTTCAGCTCTTTGTTCAGTTTCTTGCATTTCAATAGAAGATTAATCCATCAAACTCTATGATTTCAAACTCTACCTTATCTCTCTTGTGGGAGCATGAGTAGAAGAACTTCCAACCACATCCAACAAAAATCTTGTTTATGATTTCCTAGAAGAATAATAGTGTGATTGTCTAATTTTCCATATGCTTATTGTAGCTTACAAGTTGGTTTGTTTCTTAAATCAGAATTATGGCATAGATTAAATGCATTTCTATTGAACTCATCTTTTCCAATACTAGTTGTTTTATTTTGGCAATGATAAATGAATGAATTCATGTAATGATTGCAAGGATGTTTGAATCTTCACGCAAGGACACCTTCTACACCTCCATGTTGGAATCTGTAACTCCTTCCTCCAACCTCCAAATTCTACCATCAAAATTATTTTTTAAGAGGTCATTTCCCATGACCACCGTGAGTAGCTCTTCTATTTCAAAAAAGACCCTCAAGGGGATCTAAGCTTGGATGGAGGTGTTGGTCACCCTTCACTCACTTTCCTTCACCTCATTCCACCTTCCCACACCTTTCTCCCATCATGTTTACCTCTTAAACCTTCTCGGCAGCTTTCCTGTAGCATTGCAGGGCTTCCTATAGAAATGTAGGCTTGTTGTAGTAGCCTCCTGTAGCATTCATGTAGGTCCTCATTCTCCATTTTGGTATTTTTTGCACTTGAAATTAGGTTAAGATGTTATTGACCCCCAGTTGTGGATTCATGACCAATAAAGACTCCTAGGCCACTCCAAACCTTCCTCTTTCCTTACTCCAAAAACATAATAGCATTAGTGTTCTTTCATCACAGATTTGGCACAATTAGGATAGTGATTTACATCCAAGTGTGAGCTAGTTAAATAGTAGATATAAGTTTGACTTATGCTTTGGTAGTGTATGAAAGATAAAGTAGTTTTTTTGTTGCAAAATGATCTGATGGCTAGAAAGATACATGCAAGATAGTATAGTTTCTTTTTCCTATTGATGATTTGTTTTCAATAGCATTTGCAAGTTGAAGTTGATAGCACTCTCCTTATCTCAGTTAGAAGTAGTTTCTCCATTCTATTTTCCTTAGCCAAGTTTCATTCTAAATCATTATAAGGAATGGCCTAGAAGCACTATAGATCAGAAAACCTAGTTGACTGTGGCATGAGTAGATTCGATTTACTGTGCATACAACATTGTCACCTCAAATTTTATACAAGACCCGGGTTGATAAATGGATTTGAGGAGCCACTACGAGTTGTGGAACTCTTTGTTAAATACCAGGGCCACCAGGGGGTGTTAACTAGTCTCACATAGTTCTGTGGGATTGTTAGACGTGCAAGGTGTTATGGCATGTCAAGATGTAAACTATGTTTCTTAGTTGTTTTAAGGCCACTGTTGGATGTGAACCTTGACTTGGTAACTTGTAACTTGTTAAGTGGGAAAAGTTGAAATTGGACATGAGTAGCTTAATATGAGTTATAGTCAGTTCTTAGGTGAACAATCCATAGTCGATTCGTAGTAACCGTAACTTAGTCAAGTCGTTGTAGTTGAGGAAGGACTTGGTTGGGTTCCCAATTCCCAAAACAAGTAAGGTTAGTTGTGAGGGCATCACAACTAAGGAGTCTCGAGGCATGCAAAGGAATGAAAAGGCATTCTAACACATGTGAGACAGTTCCTGATGGCAACAAAATTGAAAGTCACCCCTAAGGAGAGCTGGTCTATTGTAGTCGCTCAGTCAGCATTCCCACAATTGACTTAGTTTTCCTCCACGTGGTCTTCCACAACTTCGTCAGGTTTATTTGTCAAATTCGACAAATTTGACAAATAAAAATAATCAATAGACTTTGATAATTTAATGTACCTGAACTTTAATTCTTTCCTCACCTTATACTAAGGTTGTTCCACGTCAATCTCTCATATGGATAACCCGACACTTTTTAAACAAACAACCCTATAAGGAACCTTTGACTCCGGGCCCACATATATAATCAATAGCCAATCCGATATACGCACCGTACCTTGGTTAACCTTTGCACATCTTCCTCATACAACCACCATCTGATGGCTCCCCTCCAGATCGACAACGCTCAACAATATCGCGCGGACTCCTTGGTCGAACATTAACATGTGATGGCACGCTATGATAGCGGTTTTTGAACTTCACCCAACGCCACGTGTCGAATAATCTATGGAATCACTCGCAATTGGAGAATACCGCTTGCTCCACAAAAGCAGTGCGATATGGGCAGGCAGGTTTCGCCAATCCACTTCCGGTTTTGGAATAGTGACTAACCAAAGTTAATTCGAGGTATGCTATCCCCGGTATTCACTAACTCAGGTCTAGCCTTGGTTCAGGATTCCGATAGTAAAACAAATTTATCTCGTTATTAATCAGGAATTCTACTATTTAAACAGAGTTCAAAACCACGGTTTCTCTACACAGACTTCGCCTGCGGGTGGGATTAATTCAATAGGGTTTGTTTGGATAATTCACGAGAAAACAACAACTAGATAAATGCAGAAGTTATGCAACAACCATACTCAACGATTCCACACAGACCAGTGTTCAATCGCCTCACCATTAAACAATTTCTTCACAAATAAGGATTCGAGACAATTCAATGGCCAATGAGCACAAAAATTATTTAACTGGAAGCAATTGTTAACACACAGATTTTATTGCAGAAATCTCTCCTCTTCTCTCCTTCTCTTCCCTTCAATACATCCGAGGGATACAATTTATATACATTACAATGTGTCTCTTCGGTTCCTCTGTGAGGACCGTTTAGAAAATCAAAAGCCTAATTACAATTATTCAACTAACTAAAATATGACAAATGGACTGAACTGAACTATTCGACTTCTACAAACTCTAACTAATCTAAATGATACAGTCAGCTGAGGTATTGACACCTAGCTATTACAATTCAGATGATTTCAAACCCTCCTAGCCACAACATGTGGAAAAAACCTCCTACATTGCTGGCTAGTGTCTAATGCCCCTGCATCAGACTCCCGAGGGAAATTTTCTTCATGGGCTCCTGTCCATGAGCTCTTCCACTGATCTGCCTATCTTCTACAACATTCCTTCAGTCATCCAAGTGGCATCTTCCTCTGGCTTGTCCATCCATTTGATCAAGTACTGAAAGTACTCTTGTCCTCTGGTCTTCCTGAACACTCTTTTGTCCAATATCTTCTCTGGTTGCAATGGTTTTGCTGGAGGTAGCTGCTCCTTCCACTTAATCTGTCCCTTGTCTGCTGATCTTTCTTCTTCACCACCATCTTCATACTTGTACAAATCTGCAACATTAAAAATGGGAGATATTCCAACATCAGGTGGCAATTCAATCTCATAAGCATTTGCAGAAAACTTTCTAAGTATCTTGCATGGCCCAATCTTTTTGAACTTTGGTTTGTTATACTGCTTCTTTGGGAGTCTCTCCTTTCTCAAGTGTGCCAAAACCAGATATCCTACTTCAAAATGAACTTATTTTCTGCTCAAGTCTGCTCTGCTTTTGTATTTGATGTTGTTGCCTTGTATTTTCTGTTTCACTTGTTCATGTATGGCCTGGATCTCTGAAGCAAATTCTTCACCATCAACACTTCTCTTCTCTGCCCTTCCCAGATTTCTTAACTCTGATATTCCCCTGGGGTGCATTCCATAAACAATATGGAATGGGCTCTGCCCTGTGCTTTTGTTTGGTGAGTCATTATATGAATATTCTGCCTGGGGAAAAATATGGTCCCACTGCTTGGGAATCTCTCCTACAAGACTTCTCAGTAAATTTCCCTTACTCCTATTCACTACCTCAATTTGTCCATCAGTCTGAGGATGATAAGTTGAGCTGAAACTCAGTTTGGTACCAAGTTTCTTCCACAATTTCCTCCAAAAATGACCCACAAATCTTGTGTCTCTATCTGAAACAATGCTCTTGGGCAATCCATGCAATATAACAACTTCTTTGAAAAACAAGTTAGCAACATGGGTGGCATCACTAGTTTTATAACATGGAATAAAATGTTCCATTTTGGAGAATCTGTCCACTACAAAAAAGACTGCATCATTCCCTCTCTGAGTCTTGGGCAATCCTAGAACAAAATCCATACTCACCATGTCCCAAGGCTTGTCTGGAATAGGTAAGGGAGTGTACAATCCTGCATTTTGGCTCCTTCCTTTGTCATATTGACAGATTTTGCAATTCTTCACAAACTTATCCACTTCTGTTCTCATCTTGGGCCAATAATAGAAGTGACTCAGCTGCTCATAGGTTTTATCAGTACCAAAGTGTCTAGCAAGTCCACCACTATGCTTTTCTTTGATCAAATTTTCTCTCATGGAACATTTTGGTACACACAGTTGGTTTCTTCTGAATAGTAAGTCCTCCTACAAGAAATAATCCAGCTACTGGCTTCTATTTGTTAGAACAGGGTTACAACATGCCTCAAATTCTTCTTTAAAATATGGATCTATTTTATACAATTCTTTGAGAAAATCAAATCCTACAACTTCAAAATTTGTTTCTTGAACAAGCATGTGCCTCCTACTCAAAGCATCAACTACTTTATTTTCTTGGCCACTTATGTGTTTCAAAACAAAATTAAAACCTTGGAGATACTCAACCCATTTGGCATGCTTATGCTTCAACTTGGGCTGCTGTACAATATACTGCAAAGCATGATTGTTAGAATATAGTACAAATTCTTTTGACATCAAATAATGCCTCCACTCTTTCAGTGCCTAAACAATTGCATAGAATTCCTTCTCATAAGAGGAATACTTCCTTTTGGTGTCATTTAGCTTTTCACTGAAATAGGCTACAAGCCTATCATCCTAACTCAACACAGCTCCAATGGCCTCTCCACTGGCATCACACTTTACTTGAAATGGTTTAGTAAAATCAGGCAGAATCAAAACAGGCTTCTCAGTTATCTTTTCCTTCAAAAGTTCAAAGTTTCTTTCTACTTCAGTAGTCCACTTAAATGGCTATTTTCTCTTCTTTACTATCTCAATTATGGGTGCATTAATCTTACTGAAGTTTCTTATAAACTTTCTGTAAAAACTAGCAAGTCCATGGAAACTTCTTACCTCAAAAACATTCCTGGGTGAAGGCCACTCCGCAATTGCCTTAACCTTTTCTGGGTCCATCTTCAATCCTTCTGCAGAAACAAAAAATCCCAAATACACCAACTCTTCCTTCATGAATGATAATTTATTTAAGTTTATCAGTAGTTTCTCTTGGTGTAGCTTCTTCAAGACATGATTAAGATGCCTTAAATGTTCTTCTTTAGTTCTGCTGAAAACTAATATATCATCCAGATACACTATCACAAATTTACCAATGAATTCTTTCAATACTTCATTCATAAGTCTCATAAAAGTACTAGGTGCATTTGAAAACCCAAAAGGTATTACCATCCATTCATACAATCCTTCATTTGTTTTAAAGGCAGTTTTCCACTCATCACCCTCTCTTATTCTGATCTGATGATATCCACTTTTCAAACCTATCTTTGAAAAATATTTAGCACCACTCAAACAGTCCATCAAATCCTCAAATATAGGCAAAGGGAATCTGTGCCTGATTGTGATCTTATTGATTGCTCTGGAATCAGTACACATCCTGCAGCCTCCATCTTTCTTTGGGCTCAATACTGCTGGTACTGCACATGGACTCAAACTTTCTCTGATCAGCCCCTTGTCCACCAATTCCTATACTTGTCTCCTGATTTCCTCATTTTCTGTGGGAGTCATTCTGTAGGCTGCCTTATTTGGCAGATTTGAACCAGGGATAAAATCTATCTGATGGCTAATCTTTCTCACAGGTGGCAGCTCATCAGGTAAATCATCCACAATAATGTCACAATAATTTTCTAACATCTCTTGGATTTCTACTGGAAAATCAGAAATATTTGTAGAAGTAAGAAATATCTTAGGTTTGCAAACTAAAGCAAAGCTTACCTCTTCTTCTTCTATCTGCTGCAGATATTCCTTCCCACTCAACAACAAGGTCTTTGGATCAATCACTCTGTTGGATGGCTCTCCTTCTTCCATGGGTATCAATGTATGATGTACCCCATCTTTGAAGAACTTGTAAGTGTTCTTATTGCCATCATACACTACTGCTCTGTCAAACTGCCAAGGTCTACCCAGCAGCATATGACACACATCCATGGGCATTACATCACATAGGACCTTATCTTTGTATTTGCCCATTTGTAGCTCTATCTCACATTGTTCTTTTACAACCAGCTAGTGCCCTTTATGCAGCCAGGACACCCTGTAGGGAGTTGGATGCTCCCTTGTCTTCAACTTCAACTTCTCTATCACCTTAGTGGAAACCAGATTGTCTATGCTGCCACTATCAATGACTAGCTGGCAGCACTTCCCTTGGACTTTGCATATGCTCCTAAACAAAGTATTCCTTTTTGTAGGCTCAGTGACTTCTTTGGTTTGCTTCAACAAGACCTTGTTAACCACCAAGGACTCTCCCCTCTCTGGTAGAATTTCTTCTTCAATTTCTGCCTCTTCTCTAACCTGGGCAACACCAGCATTTCTTCGACCAGCACCCACATTCTCTGGACACTCATAGTTCTTATGTCCCACTTGCTGACATCGATAGCCCCTCAACTCTCTACCTCTGCCTCCGTCTCTGCCTCCTCTTCATTTTCCTCTGTAAGAACCCCTTCTGCCCCTTACATCATCCTTTGTAGATGCATTTTGAGGTGAGCTACTATTAGCTCCATCCATGGGTGTAGTAGGCTTTCCTCTACCACCCCGACTTCCCTTTCCACAGAAAGTACCTCTCTTCTTGGCAGCCTGTTTCCTCAGGAGTTTCTCCTCTGCTTTCAAGGCCATATGGTAGGCATGTTCCACTGTCTTTGGAGACAGGAGACCAATCTCATCTTGGATCTCCAGCTTGAGACCATTCACATATCTGGCAGTCTTCTCTGGTGTGTCTTGGAATTGCCCAGCTCTTATGCTCACTCTGTAGAATTCCTCTGTGTATTCCTTTACTGTCAACAACCTCTGTCTCAGGTTCTGCATTTTCCTATACAATGTCAGCTGATAATCACTAGGCAAGAATTTACCTTTTAATTTAGCCATCATTCTGGTCTAGCTCTTGATAGGTTGCTTTCCAAATCTCCTCCTTTCTGCCTGCACTCCATCCCACCAAAGTGCAGCATGTCCTTTCAGCTTTGTCACTGCAAACTTGACATTTTTATCTTCGCTTATTTCTTCATAGTCGAAGCACTTGATCATTTCATTTATCCAATCCACCAGCTCCTCTGGATTCAATCCTCCTGCAAAATTTGATACTTCAATCCTGGGCTTAACTGCAGACCCCATAACAGTTCTAAGGAGCCTCATGTTGGGAGGAATTTCAACATTTTCTTCCGCTTCTTCTAATTCAGGTTCGTTGATTTCTTCAAGATCTCTGGTCTATCTTCGCTCCATGGCATCCATTCTGGCCCCGAACCTCTGCAAAATATCCAACACTTCTGCATTGGCAACAGGTCTCCTTCTGCCAGAACCTCTACCAACTCGGATTGCCATGTCAATTCCTTGCAAAAACAACTTAAAAACAATGGCTCTGATACCAAAAATGATGGCAACAAAACTGAAAGTCGCCCCTAAGGAGAGTTGGTCTACTGTAGTCGCTCGGTCAACATTCCCACAATTAACTTAGTTTTCCTCCACGTGGTCTTCCACAACTTCTTCGGGTTTATTTGTCAAATTCGATGAATTTGACAAATAAACATAATCAATAGACTTTAATAATTTAATGTACCCGAACTTTAATTCTTTCCTCACCTTATACTAAGGTTGTTCCACGTCAATCTCTCATATTGATAACCCGACACTTTTTAAACAAACAACCCTATAATGAACCTTTGACTCCAAGCCCACATATATAATCAATAGCTAATCCAATATACGCACCGTACCTTGGTTAACCTTCGTACGTCTTCCTCATACGACCACCGTCCGATGGCTCCCCTCTAGATCGATGGTGCTCAAAAATATCGCGCGGCCTCCTTGGTCGAACATTAATGTGCGATGGCGTGCTATGATAGTGGTTTTGGAACTTCGCCCAATGCCACGTGTCAAATACCCTATGGAATCATTCGCAATTGGAGAATACCGCTTGCTCCACAAAAGCGATGCGATATGGGCAGGCGGGTTTCGCAAATCCACTTTTGGTTTTGGAATAGTGACTAACCAAAGTTAATTCGGGGTATGCTATCCCCGGTATTCACTAACTCAGGTCTAGCCTTGGTTAAGGATTCCGATAGTAAAACAAATTTATCTCGTTATTAAGCGGGAATTCTACTATTTAAACAGAGTTCACGACCACGGTTTCTCTACACAGACTTCGCCTGCGAGTGGGATTAATTCAACAGGGTTTGTTTGGATAATTCACGAGAAAAAAAAAACTATAGAAATGCAAAAGTTATGCAACAACCATACTCAACAATTCCACACAAACTAGTGTTCAATCCCCTCACCATTAAACAATTTCTTCACAAATAAGGATTCGAGACAATTCGATGGCCAATGAGCACAGAAATTATTTAACTGGAAGCAATTGTTAACACACAGATTTTATTGTATAAATCTCTCCTCTAATATCCTTCTCTTCCCTTCAATACATCTGAGGGATACAACTTATATACATTACAACGTGTCTCTTCGGTTCCTCTGTGAGGACCGTTTAGAAAATCAAAAGCCTAATTACAATTATTCAACTAACTGAAATATGACAGATGGACTGAACTGAACTATTCAACTTCTACAAACTTTGAATAATATAAATGATACAGTCAGCTGAGGTATTGACACCTAGCTGTTACAATTCAGATGATTTCGAACCCTCCTAGCCACAACATGTGGACAAAACCTCCAACATTGCTGGCTAGTGTCTAATGCCCCTGCATCAGTTCCAATGCATACTTAGGAGTGTTAGGGAGTGCCAGGGCATCGCAAGGGAGAACTAGGTCAAAATGCATGGAAATGAATGAATAAGAGTGTGTGCCAAGGAGTTTCAGTGAATTATAGGTGTCCCAATGACAAAGTGTGCTAGGAGATGTTCATAATAATACTTGCAGGAGAGAATCCTATGGTCACGATAAGGGGCTAGAAAAAGTAGTTTCAAACAAAGGGAGACTTTGGTTTGGGCACAACACTATTTTTCCAATGCCTTGGTTGGGTTCTGTTGTCCTCTACAACAACCCCACCATTTCATAAAATTTTTATTCACAACACTATAATATGAAATGGGTCCCTTTTAGTTTTAAGTGGTATCAACTTTGTATTATTCAAAGAGGTCCAAAAATGAAATGAAAAATTTACAAAGTTACCTTTTTGACAAACCAATAATGGCTTTATGATATAAATAATTAAATCTTTTATCATTGCGATAAAGCGATCGCAAGATCGCATATCGCAATGACAAAGGAGGCATAACTTAAAAAAACCATTGGTTTGCTCCGACGCGATAACACGCAATAGGCGATCGGCGATATACCATGCATGCTTTTAAAAGAGCCCCAGTTAATGCTCCCGATGCGATGCGATATCGCTATCGGTGAACGAGGATTCCAAGAGATGCCAATATAACAAAAGCGCCTTTTCGCCCTGATGCGATGCGATAAAGCCAAAAACACGAACTTCAAAAAAGTTGTTAAAACGGGGATATTACGATTAATTCATATTAAAAGCCTTATCTTTCTAATAGAGATTCACCTGCGCTCAACCGCCAAAATGGCCAAGGCACGCTTAAACAAATCATTCCACCAATAAACGACGTGATGGACATTTAAAAGATTGACAGGTTTTTACGGCCATTTAATGAAATAGTAAGTCTAAAATCTTTTCACGGATTGGATCCACGGCCACCTTAAGTTAATTCTTCATCATGAATTAATCAATATATTTCGCTCGTATTTGGTTTTCTCTGCCAATTCTCTGTGTTACGCTTATTTTTACTCCTGTGCAGAATTCTTCCAAGCTAATAGATGCAAGAAAAATGAGGAAGAAGTCCAAGAAAACTGCAAACGCTTCCGCTTCGCCAGCCATAAAACAAGCCATCACTGATCCAGGAAATAAAAAGAAAGGATTGATATCTGATACTACATGTTCAGGTCTCGGCAAAACTTCTTGGCAAAGTACCTATAATTTGATAGAAGCTGAAGAACCTGAAGTGACAACAGTAGAAGCCACAGTAGATACGACTCGAAAATCTAAAGGTACTTTAAAGGACTTAGCCGACTCTTTCCTTCATCGAATAGCAGCTCGGGAACAAATTCTCCCATTTACGGATGTAGTAAGGTGGGCAATTGAGGAACTCCCAATCACAGACAGAACCTTCTGCACCAGAGATGGGAGAATCTTCGGTTCATTTCAAGCTAATGATTTGAGGCAAATGTATCATTTGCCTGAGCCAGAGAATAAGTACAACAAGGCATTTCTGGAGAAATTCCGAAATGAGAACGAAACTGAATCCGAACCCATTCGGGATTGGAGGCAGAATCCGGCAACACACAAGCATAAATCTTCCGGTATGTATTATGTTGATTCTCTATGTTCTCCTTATTGTTATGCTGGGATCATGATGTGTAGATTATGGGGTTTGCACGACTCCTCTAATTTCACTATAGAAATGGTTCCTTTGATGGAAGCAGCGTGTAATAGTGAAATTATGGATTGGGGAACTATACTGTCCGATAAGTTAGCTACCGCAGTTCTTGATTTCAGAAACAAGACCCGCATTACTGAAAGGCTTATTCCCCCATTCTACTACAACGCTTATATCCTGGACACTCTGTGTTTTAATTCTGAATTTCCCGTGCTCGGCTGGAGGTGGACTCCACAAGACCCCATGCCCATTCACATATACCATCAGAAATTGTGGAAAACCTCCTATCGGCACCATTTATACCAAATCTGCAATGGTTTCATGTTACCCATTCATTACTCTATTTTTGATAAACCTGCTCCCAAGATTTCCTACCAAGCAGGGATTGATTTAACTGGCTTAGGGAGATGGTTTGCAGAGGAAAAATTTACTTATATAAGAATTTTTGGCAGCCAAGCCAAACCTCATGTTCTTCCTTTATACATACCTGATAAACTGCTGGCAAGGGAGATAGCCTATCAGATTATTTCTGAGGGCGTTACACAAACTCTAAAGAAAAATAAGAAGCAGGTCTGGCCCTCTTTTCCTCTTAGATGTGGTGTCTACACCTTGAATGATCTCAAACATGCAGAGAAAGAAACTACAAAGATAAAATCATTAACTCTAGCAACTCTCCCTAACAGGCAATTTGATCCCGACAAAGTTGCCTATCCAAATTGGCAAAGTTTGATCATAAAGAAGATATGTTTGATGACCTGTTCTCCACAGCCGACTCAATGTCCCAAGTTAGATCGTTGGCCAGAATGAAATATCAAGATGAAGGGTTAGTTGAATTCAACAGACTTAGAGGACAGAGGTTGCAAACTCTGCCCCTAGATCTGTTAGCAACAAGCCCAGCAGCAGAATCAAGCGAGCCTGAACAGCGACATACTAAAGAACCTCCGGTTATAACAAAAGAACAGGAGAAAGTGCAAGAAGAAACCCAGACGAAAGAGCAGGAACAGAGCACCATAAAGGTAAATGAAGATACTCAAATTGATCCCAAATTGCTCCAGGAATGGCAGCAATTCGATTCAATTATCAACAATCCTGAGGGCTCAAAGGAAGCCGAAACATCAAGAGTAACAAACACACAGGAGACCATTTCAAAACAAGTTCCAGGTGAAACCAGCAGCCTACCCAGTTCTAAAGGAGTAGAGATAATCCCAAAGGATCCCTCCGATCAAATTATTTTGCAGATAGAAGAAATTCCTCCCTTGGATGTCTTCTATAGCCCGAAACACAAAGCTGTGGTAAAACGACAAAGGAAGAGGCGAAGAACTGATCAGCCTTCCCTATTCCCAGAACAAACGGTGACGGGCAATATAGTTTGGAAGGAGGAATTTGACCCCTCTGACGACCTAACAAAACTATCACAATTTGCTGGAGCCTATTCGGCAGCAACAATAGATAAGGCATCAGAGGTGAGTCTTTTATTAAAAACAAAAGACCAGGAGATTTTCTCATTACAAGCACAACTATCAAAAGCACGGTAGAAGGCAGAGCAGGCAGAACTGCAATTGTTAACACAACAGCAAACCAATAATCAATTAACTCAACAATTGCAGGAGGAAAAGCAGAGGATTGATCAGAGTGCAGTCCAGAAGCAGAAAGAGTTATCAGAGGCATTGGCACAACTCAAGACAGCCAATGAACAAATGCTGAAGATAAAAGATGAGCAGATTGCTCAACTATCAGCCCAGCTTGAGAAAACAAAGAATCTTCCACAGGTAGCTGAATTCAGGACAGAGGCAATACAAATAAACAAAGCATTATTAACACAGATAAAGCTGTTATGTCAACAAATCACCCAGGCAGAACCTTTATGTGACTTAACAACATCTCTAAGTGATAAATCGGCTGATGCTAGAACAGACTTCGAGCAGGCCGATGAGACATTGACCAATTATCTTGAGTGGCAAGGTACTGAGGAAGGACAGTCGACTAAATTTCCAAAGATCCTAGAATCGCATAAAGAGATATTATTTATGGAATGGCAATCCCAGTTAATGAAAGCAGAGAGGGCAGTTTCCAGATGCAAATTAACCACAAGTAATTTGGTTGAATTGATTAATGACACTCTCTACTTATCTAAAATGATTTCTCAATGTACCCCAGGTAAATTGACATCAGCTAAAACATTGGAACAGTCATGTTACCCAGAGCTGGAGAAAACTGGCAGATTAATCGCAGGAATTAACAGTTTGACATGGGACACCTATTGGATGTTCTTAGTCAAACCTTACAGCCAGAGAGCCACCCTCAAATGCCTCTCAGACGCAATCGGGTGCATCATTCCCTAAATACAGGATGCCACCTATGATGCCCAACTCAATTCTCGCCTTAACCGACCACCAGAAGTGGAGCCGATGCTTGCAATATGCCAGCTCAGGACTAAAGACGAACAACCTAAGTGATGAATCATGCTGCCGATTACCAGATTTCCATAGAAGGAGATATTCCAGATCAAGTTACACCAACTTAGTAGCATTTTAATTTTGTAGTTTGTTAGTTTAATTTTGTATTTATAGACCCTTTCATGTATTTAGAAAGGGTCGTAAGTTTTTGTATATGACTGAAACCTGAAGTTGCACTACTGTACTTCAGGCATATTTTTTTATGAAAACTGGACCAATTTTTCCAAATTTTGATAACGAAGCTTTTATGTGGATGTGCACTACTGCCTTTATTTAAAATTATTTCTGAGTCGGAAGAAGGAATTCGAATTGCGATTGACATTGAGAAAGACTTGCAGCTCATATGGTACTACTATCTATGTCTGAATTCATTCTTTTATGAAAATTGTTGTTTGATTATTCTTGCTATTATTGAATATATGAATATGTTTTAACAGCAATCTTTATATTTTCCACTACTGGATGTTTACAATTTGCTATTCTTTTATCATTTATGTATCAGTAATATAAAAGGATGAGTGTAACAATGTTTTATCAATTACTTCGTTCAACTAATTGAACGAAGTAATTATTATTTAAATGAACGTCTTTGTTTATTGAATAGTGTCATCTATATGCCTATCAACAAATATAGATCATTAAACGTTGCACTTAAGAATAGAAGCTTCCCGGGATAAAATAGTCATTTTCATTTTTTTTCTTATAGATTAAGTACTCCATTCATTATCATTTATTAAAACAATCATTCATCCACCCCTTTCTATTCTTTATCGGGAAACTGGTCCCAACTGGTCCCATTATATCCAGTCGGAGCCACCATCCCAAAGGGAAAGAGTTGTTTAAGGTCTTGATCTGGTGGTTATCTCAATGTTGTTGGCAGTGATTTTGAGGCATCAACAAAGTCTAAATGTTCAGATTCAATAATATTTATGAGCTTAGTGCGAGCCACCTTCAATTCAGGTTCCCAGAGGCTATATTTTTGTGCAAAAGTCTATTTTTAGACTATGTCTATTTTTAGATACGTCAATCATATTCTATGAGCGCGGATGCCATTTGTGGATGGTCACGTTGGAAAAATATTAGACTTATATTTTTAGACATATTTATATTCATTTTTGCACTCCTAGTCTAAAACAGATATACTAATATTATTTGACCTCCAAACAACAACCTGAGTCTTTGAGCACTTTACCAAGGTACGATAAAGTACATGATTTATTAAGGAATTACGCTATTCCTAAGGGTTTACTGGAGCTATTGCATGGAGGACTCAATTAGAACTCAAGTGGCAGAGTTATGACACAGTTGGAAGAAGTAGTTATGGAGTTGTATTTAGTTTAACTCAGTTAGACTCAGTTGAGCTAGTTGTATCTAGTCTAACTGATTGATACACTAGTGAGAGTGGAGTGAATTAATTAGTTAGTTAATTCACAAATAATAACTCATTAATCAACTGAACAATACAACAGTTAACTACAGTGCATGGCAGTTTCAGTGGAGACCAGTGGAGAGATAAGTGAAAGGGCAAGATAGACTATCAGTTGTGACTATAGTGATGCATTGATTGCATCCAACACTCAGTGGAGATGCCAATGAATATTATGAGTAAGATGATAATTTTGAACTCATTCAAATCCGCTTATTTACAGGATTTTAAATAGGTGCAGTTGGCAGGCAAAGATCAAAGGATTTGCATCGGGTTCGATTAGTGTGTAGCGATTGTATCGTACTAAGAGTTTTAGTGCAGATTAGCTTTAGAAGTATATTTTTGCATGATTCTATGAAATATAATATATACATAGCGTTTTTCTACCGTGATTTCCCTTTAAACAATTGTGTTAATGTGTGTGAATTTTTATTGTTTCATGTGTGCTTTTCAATCTTGATTTAATTTCCGCAAATGATCAATGGTGGAATAGATTATGTATTTTGCATGAAGTTAAAATAGTGTGAGATTAGGAGAATATTGGACATATAACACATAAGTTATATAATTTATACATGGTATTAGAGCTGTATTTATCATTGGAAGAGATTGCAATTATTGAAGCGGTTGAGTTTTGTGCTAGTGGAATTCGAATTTGTTGCAGTGTTTTTTTGGTGTCAAAGTTGAGCATTCATTGAAATGTCTTTCAATGGATTGCGATTGGAGTATTCCATTTATGGGAGCTCAAATTACATAGCATGGAAGGATAGGATGGAGGCGGTGCTGGATGATAATGGGTTAAAGGAGTTCATAGATGTTGATATTCTGAAGCCTGCTTCTAGCGATCCAGCCGCACTTGACGCATGGCAAAAGAAGGTAGAAAAGTGTCGAAGGATTCTATTGGAAGGTGTGAAGGACCACATTGTGTCTAGACTTCATGGGAAATACACTCCATTCTTAATGTGGAAGGCTTTGACAGACTTGTTCCAAAGCAGAAGTGACCAGAGGAAGTTGGCGCTTAAAGACAAGCTCAGAAAAATAAAAATGGAGAAAGGCAACAGTATTCCAAAATACCTCACGAAGTTTGTCCACTGCAAGGATGAGATGGGAAGTGTGGGGGTTACTGTTGATGAAGCAGAATTTGTGAGCTTGGCTCTCCTTGGGCTTCCGAAGAGTTGCAATAGCTACGAAGACTCTGTCAATGGACGGGAGAAACTACTAGGATGGGAGCGAATTTGGTCAGATCTTGTGTAGGAGGAGATAAGGTGGGGTACCAGGGATGGATCTTCATCGAAGAATGAAGATGAAGAAAATTTCGCTTTGGCTGCCAAAGCTCGGAAAGGAAAAGGGAATAAATCTTCCAAATTTGAAGCTAAAGGCAAGAAGCAGGATTTGTCCAAGGTGAAGTGTTTTCACTGTCACCAGCACGGGCATTTCGCCACTAATTGTCCACAGAAGAAGAAGAATAAGAGCGCTGTTGGTTCTGCAGTAGGAGAGGCCTTAGCCTCATAGTTTGAGCTTGAATTTTCTTTGATCGCATGCTTGGTTTCAATTTTGATGGGATCGATGTGGTTTCTTGACAATGGTGCGTCTTTCCATATGACCGGAGACAAATATTTGTTTAGTGATCTGGAGGAAAAGGATCTTGGAGTGCACATTGAGATGGGTGATGATGGTAGATACAATGTGACTAGTATCGGGACCATTTCCTTTGAGAGGGAGTCCAGTAAACCTTTCATCTTGAAGGATGTCATGCATGTTCCAAGATTGAAGGAGAATCTGAACTTCGTGGCGATGCTAGAAGACAAGGGTTATGATGTTGCTTTTAGTGAGGGAAAAGCTTTCCTACACCATAAAACAAGTGGTCAAACCAGGAGGATAGGGATTCAAAGCGCCATGGTGAAGATGGTTGCGCTACAATGGCAGGCAAAGCAGAAGGAGTGGTGAGCCGAGATGAGGGCGAATTGTGGCATAGGAGATTGGGCCATCTTCACCATGGCACTTTGAAAATTTTGCAACAGCTTTCTGTCGGGCTTCCCAAAGGTACACTTGCACAGTCAGATTAGTGCAAGGGATGTACTTTGGGAAAATTTGTGAAGACCACTTTTCATGAGAAGGATAGTCATGCTTTGATGATCCTTGAGAGAATTCACACAGACGTGTGTGGACCTTTCTCGGTTGCTTCAAAAACAAATCACAGGTATTATGTGATATTTGTTGATGAATTTTCTCATAAGTGTTGGATCTTCTTCATGAAGAAGAAGAGCGAGACATACTAAAAGTTCTATGAATTCAAGGCACTGGTTGAGAAAGATTCGAGGAAGTAAGTGAAAGCTCTATGGAGCGATAATGGTGGTGAATAAATCTCTGGAGAATTCAAATAATTTTGTAGCAAATAAGGAATTCGAAGAGAACTCATAGTGCCTCATAACCCATAGCAAAATGGGGTCGCGAAGAGAAAGAACAGAACGATCGTGGGTGTTGCATGGGCAATGTTGCATGATCAGGGCCTTCCCATACACTTGTGGGCTAAGGCATGCAACACTATGGTTTATGTGCAAAACCATTGTCCTCATAGATTACTTGGCATGAGTACACCCGAAGAGGCGTTTTCTGTTAAGAAGCCTGATATTTCTCATTTGAATATTTTTGGCTCACCTGTTTGCATTCATGTGACGAAGGATTCCAGGAAGAAGTTGGAGCTGACCGTAGAGGTTGGGATATTTGTGGGGTACACAGAAACACCCCACAATTATCATGTGTATTTTCTAGACAGTCAGATGAATGTCATGCGATGGGATATAAAATTTCATGAGGAGAAAGCCATGAAGTTGTCGCTTGAGAGGGAGCTACAATTGCATGCAGAGGAGGAGCTACTTGTTCCTAAAGGTGAGCCTCAATATGTGGATCAGCCATAAGAGGAGGTTCATGGAGTGGAAGAAACCACTCATGGAGCACCAAACATCAGAGGGCGGAAGCGCACTACAGAAGCTGAGCGACTGAATCTTGATGCAGTGCAGAATGTAGGAGTTCCTACATCACAGTGCAGACAGAGATAGTCACCTGACCAATTTATTAGACACATGGCTCTGATGAGCAAGTGTATCGTGACGAAGCCATCCTCTTTCGAGGAAGTTGTGAAGGATCCCACATGGTTAGATTCCATGGTGGAAGAGTATGATTCGATTGTCAGAAACAGTGCATGGGATATTGTCCCAAGGCCAGAAGGGAAATCAGTGGTAGGTTCGAGATGGATCTACAATGTGAAGCAAGCTACTGATGGGAGCGTTGAGAAGTATAAGGCAAGATTTTTTTCCTAGGTCTTCTCACAGATCGAGGGGATCGACTATGAAGAAACCTTGCACCGTCAAGAAGGTATTCTTCCATATGGACCATCCTTGCTCACACAGATGGGTTGGCACATTCATTGGATGTGATGGAAGATCATGTCAATTAATCATTGAGGAGGAGGTGTACATTTAGCAGCCTGAAGGATTCGAAATATTCAGCAGCAATTCACATGTGTGTAGGCTCAAAAGAGCGTTGTATGGGTTGAAACAAGCACCTCGTGCTTGGTACACACAGATAGACAATTATTTCACCTGATTTGGTTTCGCCAAGAGTGAGGCGGATCCAAACCTATACCAGATTATGGTGGAGGGTAAGCTTTTGATCATTATGCTTTATGTAGATGATTTAATACTAATGGGTGATGAACTATTGATACACTCATGCAAGGCAGATCTTGCAAAGGAGTTTGAGATGAAGGACTTGGGCCTCCTTCATTATTTCCTGGGATTGGAAATTTGGTAGCGGAAAGGTGAACTGTTTGTGTCTCAAGGCAAGTACGCCCGGGAAATACTGGAGAAGTTTCACATGCAAGGTTGCAAGCCTATCAACACTCCTCTTCCTGGTGGTTGGAGGAAAGAGGATGTTACATCGGCAGAGGTAGTGGATCCCACTGTTTATTGACAGTTGGTTGGTTCACTCATGTATTTAGTCAATACAAGACCGGACATATGCTATGCTGTGAACCAGATTTCACAAGCGATGGTGAAGCCTACCAAGCTCTTTTGGAAGGTAGGCAAGCATGTCCTGAGGTATGTCAGGGGCACATATGGGTATGGATTGTGGTACAGACAGTCGGATGAGGTGAAGTTGCATGGCTTCACAGATGCAGATTGGGCAGGAAGCCCAACGAAAAAAAAGAGCACATCTAGAGGGATTTTTGGTATCAAATCTATAGTAGTTTCTTGGTAAAACAATAAACAAATATTCGTGGCACTCAGTTCAGCGGAGGCCGAGTACATGGCAGCAAGTTTGGCTGCATGCGAGGCTATATGGATGAGGAAGATCCTGGTCGTTTTGTTCAGTTCTCATTTATATCCTACTGTGATATATTGTGATAAACAGAGTTGCATTAAACTCTCGGTTAATCTAGTATTTCATGATATATATAAACATATTGACAACTGATACCATCATATCAGAGATTGTGTGCAGCGGAAGATCATATTGCTTTCTTACATTCCTACGGAGGATCAAGATGCAGATATTCTAACGAAGGTGCTCACTAGGAGCAAGTTCGAATACCATAGAGATAGCTTCGGGGTGGCAGATAATCCATATCTTTTTGAGAGGGAGTGTTGAGATTCAACAATATGATGAGCTTAGTGAAAAGAGTCGCCTTCACTAAGTGGGCCCGCAGGCTATTTTTGGTGCAAAGTTTATTTTTAGACTATGTCTATTTTTAGACATGTCGATCATATTCTATGAGTTGCAGGATGCTATTTGTGGATGGTTGGTCAAGTTGGAAAAATAGATGGAATTTTATTTTTAGACATATTGGGCGGAGTCTATTTTTAGACTGCCAGTCGAAAAATAGATATGTCGAATATTATTAGTTCTTAAAAATATTTTGACTCTAAACAAAAAATTATTCTCTTGGAGCACTTCAGTTCAGTGCACAAATGTGGCACAACAGCTAACAGAAGGAATTACGCTATTCCTGAGGGTTTACTGGAGCTATTGCTTGGAGGACTTAGTTAGAACTCAAGTGGCAGAGTTATGACACAGTTGGAAGAAGTAGTTATGGAGTTGTATTTAGTTTAACTCAGTTAGACTCAGTTGAGCTAGTTGTATCTAGTCTAACGGATTGATACACTAGTGAGAGTGGTGTGAATTAATTAGTTAATTAATTCACTAAATAATAACTCATTAATCAACTGAAGAATACATCAGTTAACTACAGTGCATGGCAGTTTCAGTGGAGACCAGTGGAGAGATAGGTGAAAGAGCAAGTGTGACTATCAGTTGTGACTATAGTGATGCATTGATTGCATCCAACACTCGGTGGAGATGCAGTGATTGCATGGTAAAAGTAATAAGAACTCACATTCATAACCATTCTTGACGAAGTTGCACGATGAGGCGGGCTAGCGAGTGGTGGGTACATGGATTTGCAGATCGGGCACAGTGTGTGTATAATTGTATTGTATGCGAGAGATTGATGTAGTCAGTTTGATCAGCTTTGTGCGAGGATTGTTACATGATCTCCTATGACATATATTATATCTGAGATAGTTGGGGTTTTTAGCTTCAGGCTTTCCCGTTAAACAACTGTGTTAATGTGTGTGAATTTTTATTGTTTCATGTGTGCATTGCAATCTTGATTTAATTTCCGTAAATGATCAATGGTGGAGTAGATTTTGTATTTTGCATGAAGTTAAAATAGTGTGAGATCAGGAGAATCTTGGAAATATAACACATAAGTTATATAATTTCTACACCCAAGCCGTAAAGAAACAAGGCTATCTATGAGGGCATGAAAACTAGGGAGTGCCAAGGAATTATAGGGAGTGCTAATAAATGATAAACAGTTTCAAGGCATGTTAGGCATGCCAACATATGTGAAGTGCTAAATCCTGAAAATATGTGCCAATTGTGAGGGTGTGGCATGAACACATGTTAGGGAGTGTGTTAGGGTAAGGTGTCAGGGAAACACAAAGAGCACAAGTTTCAAATTGATGGAAATGAAGTGTCAATGAGTTCTAGGTGTGATAAGTAGGGAGTGAAAAGATATGTTAGACAGTTCAAAGGCATGCTAGAGTGCTAGGGAAGCATACCAAGATGTTTCAAGCGCCAAGGTGTGCCAATGCATGTTGAGTTTTAGGGAGTGTCGGGGAAACACAAGGGATCACTAGGTCAAAATGCATGGAAATGAATGAATAAAAGTGTATGACAGGGAGTGTAAGAAATTTCCGAGTGAGTTAAGGAGAGAGTGACATGGTATGCTAGGTAGCACTAAGTCATGCTAGTGTGTCAGAGCAACATGCAACCAAGATGTGCCAGGTTTCAAGGTCTATCAACACATGCTAAGAAGTATTAGGGAAACACAAGGAGCACTAGCTGAAAATAATGCATGCAAATGAACGATTAAGAGTTTGTGAAAATAAGTGTTAGTTAGTTCCAAGAGTGAAAAGGAGGGAGTGAAAAGGTATTCAATGCAGTGCTAAGGCATGCTATAGGTCAAGGAAACATGCCAAGATGTGGCAGGTGCTATGGTGTGCCAATGCATGCCAGTGGTTTGTTATGGAGGTCCAGGGAAACACAAGGGAGAAATAGTTTCAAATGCATGGAAATGAATGAATAAGAGTGTGTGATTGGGAGTGTCACTAAGTTATAGGTGTGGTAAGGAGGGACTGACAAGGTATGCTAGGTAGTGCCAAGGAATGTTAAGAGTGTCAAGGAGACATGCCAAGATGTGACAAGTGCCAAAGTGTGCCAATGTGTGCCAGGGAGTCTTATGGAGTGCCATGGAAACACAGGGAGAACTAGTTCAAAATGCATGGATATGAATGGATAAAAGTGTGTGATAAGGAGTGTTACTGAGTTCCAAGTGTGCAAAGGAGGGTGTGACAATTTTATATGCTAGAAAGTGCCAGGGCATTTAGAGGGCTAGGGAATGTTAGGGAGTGGTAGGGTGTGCTAGGGAATTCCAAAGCATGCCAAGGAATAAAGAAGCTACTAACATGTGCCACATAGTTCCAAGGGATTATTATACATGCCAGGTGTTATGACATGTCAAGATGTAAACTATGTTTCTTAGTTGTTTCATGGCCACGGTTAGACGTGAGCCTTGACTTGGTAACTTGTTAAGTGGGATGAGCCAATGTTGGACATGAGTTTCCTAAGATGAGTTATAGGCCATTATTAGGTGAACAAGGAATAGTCTATTCACATAGTAATTGTAACTTGGTCAAGTTGTTGTAGTCGAGGAATGAATTGGTTGGGTTCCCAAGTCTAAAAATAAATAAGGGTAGTTATGAGAGCACTATAGCTAAGGATTTCCAGGGTGTGCCTGAGAATGAAAAGGAATGATAACACATGCCAAACAGTGTCAATGCATGTTGAGGAGTGTTGGGGAGTTTTAGGGAATCACAAGGGAGAACTAGGTCAAAGTGCATGGAAAAAAGAAAATAAGAGTGTCAGTGAATTCCAAGTGTCCCAAGGACGAAATGTGTTAGGAGAATTTCAGAATAGGACTTGCAGGAGGAAATCCTATGATTATGATAAGGGGATGGAAAAATAGCTTCAGAAAAAGGAATACTTTAGTCTAGGCACAACACTATTTTCTCAATGACTTGGTTTGGATCCCAAGCCATAGAAAGAGTAAGGCTATCTATGAGGGCATGACAACTAGGGAGTTCCAAGGTGTGCAAGGAATGTCAAGAAGTGCTCACACATGTTAGAAAATTCCAAGGAATTTTAGGCATGCCATGACATGCCAAGTGTTAATTCATGCCAAGATGTGCTAGGTGCTAGGGTGTGGTGCCAACGCATGCTAAGGAGTGCTAGGGAAACACAAGGGAGGACTAGTTTCAATTGCATGGAAATGAATGAATATGAGTGTGTGATAGGGGGTGTTAACAACTTATAGGTGTGCTAAGGAGGGAGTGAAAAGGTAATTTAGGCATTACCAAGGCATGATAGAGTGCTAGGAAATCATGTCAATATGTGCCAAGTGTCAGGGTGTGCCAAGGAGTGTTGTACAGTGCTAGGGAAACACTAGAAAGCACTAGGTCATAATGCATGGAAATGAATGAATAAGAGTGTGTGACAGGGAGTGCGAGTGAGTTCAAAGTGTGTTAAGAAGTGAAAAGGAATGATTATTAGTGCTAAGGAATTATAGAGTGCTAGGTCGAAATGTGGCCAATATGTGCCAACACGTGAAAGGAAGTGTTAGCTGGGAGTGCCAAGGAAACATAGGGGAGCACTGCGTAAAAATGCATGGAAATGAAAAAATAATAGTTTGTTATTGGAAGTGTCAGTGAGTTCCAAGTGTCTTAAGGAAGGAGTGACAAGGTATGCTAGGCAGTGTCAAGGCATGTTAGAGGCAAGGGCGACATGCCAAGATGTCCTAGGTGTCAGGGTGTACTAACACGTGCCAAGAAGTGTCAGTGAATTCGAGTGTGCCAAAGATGAAGTGTGTTAGGAGAAGTTAATAATAGGATTTTCAGGAGGAAAGCCTAGAATTGAAATAAGGGGATGGATAGATCAGTTTTAGACAAAGAGAGACTTTGTGCTAGGCACAACACTTTTTTTCCTTTAGCTATTATTTTTATATGAGATGTGGAAAACTTTGGCTGAATGCTCATGTTTTAAACTATTTTATACAATTGCATATTTTAAATTGTTGTGTATAATTTTTGAGCCACTCGGCTTCTGTTGGCTTATATCTTGTGTGTCTTGTGCATCTTGTGGTTCTTGCAAACTCTTAGTTAATGCTCGCTTAGTTTTTTTATTACCATGGCTAGATCTGATCCTTGTCTTGGTAAGTTCTTAAGTGGGACAATTTGAGCTTTGACATGAGTGGCCTAAGATGAGTTATAGGCATTTCTTAGGTGAAAATGGCATAATCTACTTTTAGTAGGTACAATAGGTCAAGTTATTGCGGCTGAAGCAGGCCAATGTCACATGAACTGCAGTAGCTAAGGACTTGAATGGGTTCCCAAGTCATGAAAACATTTAAGGCTAGTTGTAAGGGCATGAGTTCCAAGGCATGCTAGGGAATGCTAACATGTTCTAGATAGTGTGAAGCCATGCCAAATATGCTCAGATGTGCCAAGTGTTAAGACATGCCAACATGTGCAAGGGTGTGACAATATGTGCTAGGGACTGTCAAGGTAACAAAAAGGAGAAACAAGTTAAACTACAAGGAATTAAAAACATAAGAGGGTTAATAAGACATCAATTTACCTTTTCCAAGAGGGTAATCCTAGGCACACCGAATCTAGGTTCCAATAGGTGCCAAGAGCCAAGTGTTACTACATTCTAAGTGCCAAATATTCCTTTGTTACTTCTCATCTACTTTCCAATAATTTATCTCAAATAAATTTAATATTAAAGGCATCTCAATGAATGCTAGACATGCTAAGACTTTCCAAGTGCTAATGTGTGTGAGGGAGTGATACACATGTTATGAACTAGTAGGGCATGTATAAGGGTGATAATGTGTGCCACAGAGTTCTAATGCATGATGAGGAGTGTTAGGAAGTACTAGGGAAACACAAGGGAGAACTAGGTCAAAATGAATGGAAGTGAATGAATATGAGGGTGTGTCAAGGAGTTTCAATGAGTGCTAGATGGCATGCCAAGTAGCATGTGAAAAGGTATGATAAGCAATGGTAATGCATGCTAGGGAATATCAAGGCATGTCAAGAAGTTCCAAAGTGTGCTAGGGAGTTCCAATGTGTGTTAACATGTACCAAATAGTGCCAAGGCATGCCAAGATATGCTAGATGCTAAGGCATGATAGGATGTGCAGGGTGCCAGGGTATACCAATATGTTTCAAGGAGTTTTAAGGAAAGAAAAGGAAGAACCAAGCTAAAATTCAAGGAAATGAACACATAATAGGGTTAATAAGTCAGGACTATATATTTTTCAAAAGGGGCATGCTAGGCACACTAATAATAGGTTCCAATACATGCTAAGTGCCAATGTGTGCCAAGTGCTAATGTATGTTAATGCATGCCAAAGTGTTCCAAGGGCATGTTAGGGACTATGGGGCATGCCAACACATGCTAGGAGAGTGCTAGGCTATGCTAGGGACTGTTAGCATGTGCTTGGGTTTCCTAGTCATGGCAAGGTATTTTAGGTACAAATATGTTCCAAGACATATGAAGTGCCAAGGAATGTTAGTGTGTGCCAAAGCATGTTAAGGTGTTCCAAGAGTGTTGAGAAGTGTTAGGTATCTCTAATTAATAAAATTGATAGAGCTTGATTATGTATTAAATAATATAGTTCCTACACACACTAGTGGTAATAAAACTAATATAGATGAATCATGTATTGACTCATAGGAAAATTATATTCTCATTACTTGAGGGAAATGATACACACTAATCACTTCTTAACAAATTCACTAACTCTAACCATTATGGCCTTGGAAACATAATGAAAAACACTTCACAACAATTGTCTTAAATTGTCATCTTTTGAAAAAATATATAGTAGCATGCACATAGCATCTTCAAAAACTGATTGGAATGATCAATGATGAATAAAATATGTTGTTTGTCACCAAAAGTAACCAAAAAGAGTAGTTTTGAGGGTCAATAAAAGATTGTCACTAGAAGTGTCACTAAAGATAGAATTAGTAATGGGCCTTTAACAACCATCCCTAAAAGAGTCACTAAAAATGGATTTGGTGTCAAAATTTAAATGACCATCACTATATTCACTTACAACAATGTTTTTTAAAGGACAATCACCATATGTGACATTAGTGACAGAACTTAAAGGTCCGTCAGAGCCATGACCCTCACCAATGAAATTTTTTATTGTAGTGTACCTTCGAACTAAACTTGGCATAATTCAATACCCATCATTGTTGTTGTTGACGTGGTCAACACAATTCGAAAAATAAAAATTTGAAATTAACTTTTGCGCTAATAATATATCTATCAACTATACCCAAAATGCTGACAAACCCATTGTCAACGTATTGTTCTGAAAAATTTATCTGGACCATAAAAACATTGATAATCCCAATAACATTGTTTTCCCTGTTTATTACAATTAAAATGATGCAACCGAAACTATTAGCATTTTATTTTAAAAAATTCAGAAACATAGTAAAATACGATAAAAACTAGCTCCATGGGGATGTTGTTGATCACTAATGGCAAAAACAACCCCATATACAAATAGCCTATTTATTACAAAAAGCTTGTTCAAAACAAAACTTTCATTGACTCAAAAATAAAGAAATTGATCTTTCAAAAGATGTTCTTTTTACAAACTCTGAACTTTCAAAAACATAACTTCTTATAAAACAAATTTATTATTTGATAAAAATCATCAAAACCTCGTGGCCTTCTCTTTGGGCTTCAATTTCCTTAGAATTCTCATCCACACCTGCAATTTCTTCAAAAAATATGGATATGTACAATGAAATTTAAAACATTCTTTATCTAGGAGATGTAATGTTTCAGGAAATGTCCTTTGGCTGGACATCCAAGAAGAAATACTCCTTGAAGATATTCTATAATGTAACAATTCTTACCACTTAAAGGTGAAATTTTGTGTGGTCCTTTCCAAATGTTGCCAAATTTCCCATTCTTACCCTTGTTCTCAATATGAGCATCCCATTTCAAAACTAGGTCTTGGAATTTAAAGTCATCTTCCTTTGCCTTTTTGTCAAAAGCTATCTTAATATGATTTTGAACTTCTTGATACTTTTCATACACTTTCCCTCTGTTCTCTTGTATGTAATATTCCAAATTAGGAACAACTACACTATTGGGAATATCTCAAGATATTACCAATGTGGAGATCAACAATACATAAACATGAGCTAGAAAATAGCAGTGAATGCATTAATACAAGAATGCTGGGAGATCCACATAATAATTACATTAGATTATAGTAGCTTCAATTTATACAAAATCTTGAGGAAATGATCTCTTGAGTTATACAATGCAACCCCAATGAAACATATACATGACAAATGAAGAAATACTTCTATACAAAAGAAGCCCTAGCTATGACTACGCAATCCTTGAAGAGGAACTGCTGCAAATAATGTCAATACATGGATACAAAAATATTTATCTCAAATAAAGAAGGGGGAGCAAGATCTTAACCCCTGGAAACAACAATACAAAATCCTTAGAAGGATTGGCTAAAATACATACAAAATGGAAAATCTACATAAATGCTGGAGTTTTTGGGCAACAACTGCAACTCAGAAAATAGAAATGGATAGATATAGTTGATGATGCTGAAAATTATGGCTGAATCTCATCAAAAGGATCTCTCAGGTGAAAGGCTGATCCAATCCCTGAAGATCTCACCCTCCAAAATAGTGGAGCAAGTCCCCACTGCAAGTGCACTCAGAAATCACACAGTCAAGGGAAGGGACTGCATTTTGGGTGAAGGGAAGTGCTTGGCTTGATGCCAATGATCTACAATGAGCTTTGGAATATCCCTCAATAACCTCCCGGAGGAATAGAAATTCCCTCCTCTGACAGATGAGCCAAGGAAATGGTGTATGGTGTCCTCCACTGCAACACCCAATGACACTACATTATGCTTCAGCAGGAACAATGCAGTGACTGGAAGGAGTAGCTTTGGTCTTGAGCCAAGAATTTTGGAGAATGAAGAAAAATCCCTCAAGAGGCCTCTCAAGAAGGTGAAGAAATCCTAAACAGGAATTCCCCCGACAATTCTTGCTAAACAACAAAAGAATGCACAATGTCTAAATAGACAATGAAATCAATAATCCATAGCATGAATAACAATGGTTGCCTTGCCCTCCTTTTAAACAAGTGAAAGATCTATCTCCATGGGCCCCATCCATTAGGGTTTCCTCTACCAAATATCCTCTTCCTCATTCACACTGCGCTATCTCATAAAGTGATCCACTCCTCCTGTGGCAGCGTTGTTGACTTGGTCAAACATGACCTTGTCTTCATGCATTTTCCCCTTTTCACACTTGAGGGTGAAAAATGAAGCTACTCTGATGATCCCTTCCACATTATGAGGGATTTTATTCATGTTTTCCATAAGCATGTGCCTCCTTACCCATTTATTTAGCTGCTAGGTGATAAAAGCAAAATTTTAATATTCCATTTATCTATGAGCTAAAATGGGAATATTACATTGTAATTATATTAAATTATTTATCCTCCTCTACATATGATTTGGTTCTTCTCTCAATTCTTGTGAATATATCATAACATGGATTCGAGTTGAAACAAGAAACGTTGCATCAACACCATATACTAATTGGAAAGGGTCATATTAATTGAAATTTTAGTAATAATCATGTATGCCCATAAGACAAACTTGAGTTTTGTATTCCAAGCCTTCTTGTTATCTTCTAACAAATTTTTAATAATTCTGACTAGGCTTTTATTTGAGGACTCAACCAGTCCATTACCTTGAGTGTAATAGGTTGTGGAATGCCTAAGTTTGATATGGTAGTCATCACATAATTTTATTAGCCTCTTAGATTTTAAACATTGTGCATTATCAGTGATAAAATATTTTGGACAACCAAACCTAGAAAGAATCTTTTCTAAGAATTTCATAACCACGAGATCAATATCTTGCCTACTTGGAAGTGCTTCAATCCATTTGGTAAAGTAGTATGTTCCTGTTAAAATAAATTTGTGTTGTGTTGAAGATGTCATATGAATTTCACCTATGAAGTCAAGGCCCCATTGTTGAAAATGTGCCTCCACATAAATAGGTTTCAAAGGCAGAGACACTAATTTAGACTTGTTAGGATAATGATGATAAAAAAAAGTATAATGTAAAACAAAACTTTTATATGTAAATGGGCATACCACTGTAAGACCTAGTAAAGCATGTGTACCCTTGGTAAATTAATAGCAAATTCTAAATGCATACCCGTGTAATATGAGGGAGCATGTACCATGTGATATTCTTGGATAATATGTAAAACTTCAAGATACCCTAGTTATATGTCATATCCCAAATTAAAATTTGACATTGAAATTCTCAATTTTGCAATTTTGGTGAAATAATATTAGGAGAAATAAGTTGTGGAGATATTTAATAAAATTTGGAGAAAACAAAATGGTTGAGACTTAGGAAAATAAGAAAAGATAAGGTTAAGTTGTTGAGTTACCAAACATGGAAATCGAACCATGGGAAGGATCAAACCATGGTATGGGAGAAATCGAACAATGGTATGAGAAAATGAAAGACAAAATAAAAGGAATTTTGGGGCCTCATTTTGATAATTATGGTTTTGGAATTTCATTTCTAAATTTGAGGTTTACTTAAGTTGTTGACCTAAGTCAACGGGTGATGTTTATCACAAGAATTTCCAAGCAGAGAATTCCAACTCTCTCTCTCTAAACTTAGAGTGTCATCCTAGGAGAGAAAACTTGGATATGATTGGACATTTCTTTGCCTTTATTTTCTGAGTCATTTCATCTCTACAACAAGTAGGTCGTTTTTGCTTTGTTGCAATCTTGTGCCGAGAAATAGCTGGAATTTCACTCTATATTTTTAGTGCTATACTTCATTGTTTTCTTAGTTATTTTTGTGGAGAATTTTTTTGGTGGAGAAATTGCAGATTTTCTGGTGGAACAGAGAGCAAGGTAGCAGGTAATTTCACTTGTTTTTTGGGTAATTCCAGGAGGTTGGAATTAGCCCAAAATGTTTCTCGGTTTTGTTAGTCAAGGGTTGGATATCATTTTCCTAATTTATCAGAACTTTTGGAGCATATTTGAGGCCTCAATATCAAGTTTCCTCCAGCAACAACAACAACAAATTTATCGGTAGAGCATGCAACTAGTGAGCCATTTCAACATGGATTTTTCTTCATTCTCACCTGGGCTTTGTGTGCTTGCTTAAGCAAGCCCAGGTGCACACATTCCACTATATTTTTTACTTAGCTTCTCATTTTATATTTAATAAAATGTCTCATCTCTATTATTTATGCTCAAAAACGTTCTAAACTTGTTATTCTTGTGGAGTTTTCAGATTTCATGTTTATTTGTTTGTTGTAACTAGTTCATGTTTTGATATTTCACTGTATTTCTCTAGGTAGAACATTAATTTTAAACTTTGAGGGGGGTAGGGCCTAGAGGTGAATAGTGTTGGATCAATTGGGCTATTTGGCTAGATTTGTTCAAGAGAAACCTCAATTCAAGCTTAAAGGGGAGATTGTTAGTAAAATTTACTTGGAAAAAGAGTTAATGTTGTTAGGTTAAGGGTTATGGTTTTGGGAACCTGATATTAGTGTCCTATGGTATTGAGTTTTTGGTAGTACATGTGATGAAACCTTTAAAAATCTTGAGGATTTTCCATTATAGTGTGGCAGGGTATAATGGTGAAGGATCACTTGTCTAGAGTTAGGATTTTTTTCCAGCTTAAGTACTTTTAAATTAAGGATAATAATAAATCTTAATTTATTATTAAATTGTTTTTCCCAAATTAAAATTTTATAAATTTAAAAAACAAAAAATTTAAAAAAATACTTATATTTTAATATCAAAATTTTGAATATTTGATATCAACTATGTCCACATATTGGTTTAGGTTTTTTTAACGATACCCACTTCTGACAATGTTAAAATATAGACATAAAATATATCGTAAAAAAATCTAAACGTATTCACTTTCAAGAATATTATAAAATGTAGGTTAGAACTTCTGGAACCCTGTGTAATATGATTTAAGAGCCCTACGTTTTGGATGAACAATTCACCTATCTTCAAGAGGAAGAAACTTAGCGTAAGATAGGAAGAGTGCAGACATTGAAATAATATATAAGAGAGAATATAGCTATTAATAATTCAACGAAGTAGATGGAAGTCAAATTAGTCATTAGGGAGAAATTAAGAATGATTAAAATAGTAAAATTAAATTATTGAAGAATAGCTATTTCTTTTTTTTGTAAACTTGGTGGTGCCTTGTTATTCATTCATTTTTTTTTTAAATCAGGTTACGTTAATATATATACTTGATGACCTCAACCTGCCCGTAGGAAACCAAGTTTTTTGGCCATCTCAAAGAGTTATAGGCCAGCCAAAATTGAAAGAGCTTAAATCTGTCTCTAGCTATCTTAACAAGTCTATTGTCTATATTAAAATCTATTGACATATAAAAAAAAGTAAATGCCATCTATTATCTACATATCAACAAAAAAACAAGTATTCACTAGACTCAATCATCATATGATTCAATGGGTGCCATGTCCTTAACACTCGACCCAGGCATGTCAACCTGGTTCATGTTCTAAAGCTTTCTATCTATTCATCCAAGGCAAACGTTGAGATGATGCTGCTGGAGGTGAATCTCTTGGATGTCCTTGCGGATTTCTGCAAAAATAGAGGCAGCCTTCAGATCTCCTCTGATCTCTTGAACTGTAAAAATTGTTTTAGCCAGTAAACATTTGATAGTCCAGTAAATATGAATAGACTACTTAAAAATCGACACTCTACCTCTTGTATTTCTAGGATCGTTTAAGATTGGATCAATCTCATAGTCAAGAATGTCTTCCTCTGCCTTGGTTTTAAAATCCCGTTTCCATCGAGAAATCAAATATTTGACATGGCAAGGTGTCCCTTCTGCATATTCCTAGAAACGTTTCTCCATGATTTCCTTCACGGATTTCCTTCCCCTTCTGCATGGCCCCACTTTGGCCTTACCTTTATCCTTTCCCTCCCTTCTTCCAAACCGTGCTTTAACCATTTTTACTTGGAACTGATCTACTAGCAACTGAGCATTCACTCAGATCCACACCGGGTTTTCCCATGACGTGCAATGGCTTGAGGGTGAGAAATGGTAGGAAGACCTGTAGAACGAGAAAAAATGACAGTATTGAAATCAAACAGATATTTTAGAATACTATCCTACTTTCTAGGAGCCAGTAACATCCTCAGAAACTGGCCTGACGGTATTACCCTCTACGCAATTACGACAGTTCCAAAACACCTACCTCGCAAACATGCTGCATCCTTCCAATTATTATTATACTTCCTTTTCTCAGCATTGATAAAAAACATCAAGATAGAGACCGAAAAAAAAATGACCCGGCTAAACTGAACAATTACTCCCATGCAATCCCAGAGTGAAATTGAGTTCACCCCCCGACTAACCCGGAATTTATCATACTGATCAAAATATCCTTGATTCTTCTAACACTATTAAAAGAGGTGCTAATCTTCATGCTACCCCTGACTTTACTAACATTATCAACAAAGCCTCTTACCCAAAAAAATTTCATTGAGAGACATGCCTGTGTTTTTGAATAATTTCCTTAGAGAATTGAAACAGTGGCATGAAGGAGTTTGAAATTTTCCTACTATGTTATCAACCTGACCATGAGAACTACAGGAATGTCCAGAAGAACTTAGAGAATTGCAAGTTTGACCATGAAACTAACTTTCAAAATAATGAAGATGACAAACAAGGATGTGAAACTCACATGCAGGTCCATGAAGTTGGCATGCAAGGGTTAGAGAAATATATAAAGCATTGTAATACTGATATGCAAGACTGTTCAAGTAGCATTCAAAGTGAGGAAGGAAATTAGACTGACAAAGCCCAAAGCTTTGAATCACCAGCTCCTCTATAATTTCCATGCCTAGGATATGGAACAAAACACAACCAGCCACATTAAAAACCGTAATGGACTTGGGAGAGATAACCAATGCAGGGGTTCCAAACCAAATTAAAACCAAAAAATTAGACAGGCAGGAAATATCAACCTTCATAAGTGACATCACCTTCTGCTCGGACAGAACATCTTTCATGGCAAACTTTATTACTGGACTAGGGTGGTATGCATTCATTCTAAATGAAGAACACAGAATCAAAGCATACAAACTAGAGAAATTCGTCATCGTGGAGACTAGCATACTAAGGGAGAATCTAGATACATACCCGGGGAGATGACACACAAAAGTTTCTCGTTCCCTCAACTATTTGTCTACCCTCTTCCTAGCTTCCTTCGTAACCTACTCATCAATGATCCAGTAACAAGAAAACTTAATGTTTTTAACTTGCCTCCACTTCCTCCTGTGTCGATGTTTTCCGCTAGACGCTTCTAACAATCCCCTTTGTCTCCCATTCACCTTAAATGTGGTCATTAATCGGCGTGGGTGGAGTATTTTGCAATTGTCACCACATGTCATTGCATTTACACCGTTTTTCTAGCACGTACTATTGTCACGTCGCGCCTTTTGCTTTCCACTTGGCACCCCGATTGGGGATATTGAAGAATACCTTTTAAACTAATTCAATGGATTAAATTTTTATAAATTTTAATTAGCCATTATATAAATTGGTATATTATATTAAATTATATTTTAATTATTATGAAACTAATATAAATTAATTTGATAAGATTAAAATAAATGATGGGGGAGAGAAAATTATAATTTGAAATTGGATTAGGTAAATTAAGTCAAATTAAAGATTTGAAATAATCTAAAATTTGTATATTAAATTAGAATTTTACTTATTCTAAATTAAATATTAATTTTTATTTTTATTAAATTGAAGAAAGAGAAAAATTCAAATTTGGATTAAATATATATATTTTTTTTTTCTAAGTGAGACTAATTCTATTAATTTATAAAAATACTGATACAAAACTGCCACAGCTGCTGCTGTGAAAGCCAGACAGCTGGGGTTGATCAACAGAACTGTTCTTGAGAATTCTGGGTCGCCCATAGCGGGAAACCGACCCGTTAAGCATAAGTATCTGGGCCGCCCATGATAGGGAAACCGGCCATGAGTTTATACAAGACACATAAACAGTAGCATAAAAACTAGAAACATCTATCTGCCAAACAAGTTGGCAACTGAAACAGTAAAAATCAAAAATTCCAGCAGTAATTGAGCAGGGCGATTCAACCCTCATGCTCTGAAGACATTGGCTCCTCCTCAACTCTGCATCCATATTCATTCTCGTCGCTGCTGTCCACCTTACCTTCTTGACTGTCAATCTTCATGTCCTGGTTCTTAGCTTCAGAACGCGGCCCAATTTGAAGAGAGGGGTTGGAGCAGTGGGCATGAGGAGGGGAGGGGGGAGCGGGATGAGGGATTTCTTCACGCAGGGAGACCGTGATGAAGGCGGTGATAATGGAGTCGACGGAGGTGTAGTGGAAATGGAGCTCAGCGTTCTGGGTGGTTTGCCTAATGGTGGACCCCAAAAACCTTCTGCCCGGAGGGTTGAGCTGACTGGGAGGGGCAGAAGCGCCAGGAGGGAGGGGCTAACTGAGAGGAACAGGAGGGTTGGGAGGGGTGGACTGACAGGGAGGCTCAGAAGGAACAGCGGGAGTGGGCTGACTAGGAATGCCACCAGAAACACGCATGTGCCCACGTCCCCTGCCTACATTGCGCGAATTCTCAGCGCTTCGCCCACTGCCTCTGCCTCTGCCTCCACCTCTGCGCGAAGCTGGCGGAGGAGTGGGTTCGTCACTTTCAGAAGAGGAGCTAAAATCAGAAAAGGGCGAAGGAGGAAGGACAAATGCTTAGCCCCGATTGACTCCACGCCGACAATGCATTCGCTGCCTGAGGCGAGGCATGGCGAGCAGAAGGTGGCACAAGCGAGGTCGGCCTAAGAAGGGGTTGGGAGCTGTGAGAGCAATGGGGAGACCACCAGGGTGGTGCAGGCCAGTCAAATGAACAGAAGAGCTAGAGGTCCAGTTAGCAGAGGGGCATCGACCCTGAGAATGCAAATTGAAGCTAAAAGGAAGCAAAGTACCTGTAATGAACACATCCGAGACACCAGATGAAGTGGAGGCGCTGCAGAAAGGGTTGTTGGTGAAGTGGATACCCGGTATCGTCTCCAAGCAGGCCAGAATGTAGCATCGACGCCCAGTCTGCGTCTTGTAGCTCGAATTGGCATATCCAGGCGGGCAAACACTACGCAAGGGAGTCAGAGTTCTCCCATGGCCTCCTCCATTCTGCTCACCATCCATAGTGAGAGCAATCAACAAAACAATCACCATATACAGCAGATCCAAGGTGCAATAACTACAGAGCTGGTCGACCCGAGGCATATTAATAACGCCATCAGGTGGAATACGTGGGGCCATGTGGGCACAGCACGCAAGCGTCGTTGGAAGCTTCACAGATGCCCAGGGCGCTTTAATGCTCCACCACATCCGCATCCGGAGAAATTTGGATTAAATATTGAATTAAAATTAATATTTATATTTATTCTTAATTTTTTTTTTAATTGGAGAATAGGATTGATAAAATTAAATTAGAAATATAAGAGAGGGATCAGAGGTAGTGAATGATAATGAAGAAGGGTAATTTACTTAGTCAAATAAGGGAAATAAAATAGAAATAATGAAAAATATGTAGAAATTATATAAACAATATTTATATCTTGGATTCAATTCAAACTAACAATGTACTAAAGCTATATATTGAATCTCTTCTACAAATCAATTGCGAAAATTAAACACAATCGCCAATCAGATGAAGAAAAGAAAGAATCAAATCACAACACATATAATTTCCTAGGGAAAGCCTACTACTCAAACTCCTCTATCATGTATTGTATATTCCACAAGGAATCATGAAACAATTACAATGCACTCTTCACACAACAGTCTCCTACAATCTGCCTATCGTCTTACACTAATCCAGACAAAATAGAGCCAAAACTTAGCCAACTCTCAGCCTGTCTTCAGCTTGCCTTACTCATGCAATTCTTGATGAATGAAATCCTTATTCTTTAGGAATTCTAGCCTTCCTCAATTGCGCTGAGTATCATGGGCATCCTGTGGTGTTTTAACTGCATCTGGGAACCCTACTAATATCAAAACTGATAGTTAACTTCCCTTTAACCTTTGTCTCAACTAGGTCTCCATTAGAACTGAAATGCATGCAAATATTAATATTAAACCATCAAGTTCATGGCAGATCACTGATTTTGAAATAAATATGATTTAATCCACTTGATCTCTCACTAGTGTAACAAATAGTTACAACTAGTCCAACTGACTCTAACTCACCTAACTGAGTTAACTGATTACTCATGCATTAAACTCATGCACTTAACTACAACTTGAACTCTAAAACACATAGAATCACTCAGCATGCCTCACCTATATGAATTTATAGGGTAAGTTCCGTAGATCAAAAACCAAGGTCACCACTCACAAACAGATCACAAATCAGTACACTAGTATTATCACGTGGTTAAAACCCTCGAAGAGGGAAACAGTCCACGGCTTGAGCCAACGCGACCACTTCAGGAAATTTATTAATATAAAAAGAAAAGTTACATATGTTTCTCTCATAAATGGTTACCGGAAAAATGACCCTCCATGCTCTTTAAATAGAGATCATGGACCAATTGGGTGTTAAGCCACAGATCAAGTGTTGTTAATACCGAGGAGAGAGAGAACCGCCATATCACTACAAATTGTGACCGTCGGATTATAAGTTACAAATGTACATAGTAAAGAAACACACTTTACCTAACTCTACACTAGACTAAGTTATTCTTAACTATTTCCTATGTGTCGGAATATCCTAACATCCCCCCTTAAGAAAAACTTGGGATATGATTGAAGGATTTACAAAGGTGACACAAAAGGAGCCTATTTCCTATGTGTCGAAATATCTTAACATCCCCCTTAAGAAAAAATTGGGATAGGATTGAAGGATTTAAAAAGGTGACACAATAGGAGAAGGAAGGATGCATTAGAGCCTATCCCCCCTTAATGATAACTTTCCTGAACTCCAAGCATGGATCGAAATTTGGTAAACTTCACTTCTGTGAGAGCCCTTGTAAAGATATCGGCTACTTGATCATTGGTTAGACAGTACTGCACTTCAAGAACATGATCATGAATGAGCTTTCTGATGAATTGTATGTGGAGCTCAATGTGTTTCATACGCTGATGCTGAATTGGATCTTTACATAGCTGAATGGAAATCTGATTATCACACCAAAGTGTAGTTGGATGTTGCTAATGAAGACCAAATTCAGACAGGATCTGACAAAGCCACATGGCTTCCTTGTTGGCTTCAACTGCACAATGATACTCTTCTTCGGCCGAAGAAAGAGATATGGCATTTTGTTTCTTATAAGACCAAGTAATAGGTCCTAAACCAAGAGTGAATACATATCCTGCAGTAGAATTTTGATCATCAGGGTCACCAGCCCAATCAGAATCAGTGAAACCAATCAACAATGGAGATGCTCTGGCACTGTAATGAATTTGAACTGAATTGTAACTCAAATATATTGAAGTATTATTTTATCTTCTTTCCAGTGACTTTCATGAGGTTGGTGAATAAACGAGCGATAAGACCAATGGCAAAGGAAAGGTCAGGACGGGTATGGGTTAGATACAGAAGTTTACCAACAAGTTGACGGTATAAGGTAGCATCAAATTCAAGTGTAGTACAAGTGACTGAAAGCTTGACTCTAGACTGAAAGGGAGAAGGGGTTGGCTTACAATATTCCATGTGAAAGTGGTGTAGAAGATCACAGGCATACTTGGATTAAGAAAGGGTAATACCTTCTTTGGATTGCAAGACTTGAAGACCAAGAAAATAATGCAAGTGTCCTAAGTCTGTCATTTCAAACTTCTTTTTGAGGCTAGACTTCACATGGTTTATATGGTTGGGATCACTACCAGTAAGGATAAGATCATCAACATAAATAACAAGGATGGTGAAGGACTTACTGACTTTCTTGGTGTAGACAGTGTTGTTAGAATGACACCTAGAAAATCCATTATCTAATATAAACCTATCCATTTTGGCATACCAATCCTGAGGAGCTTGTTTGAGATCATAGAGAGAATTCCTAAGGAGACAAACAAGGCTAGAGCCATTTTGGATAAAGGCAGGGGGTTTTTCCATGTAGATTTCTTCATGCAAATCTCCATGTAAGAATGTGGATTTAACATCCATCTGATGGACTTCCCATTTAAAGGAGGCAGCAAGGGAAAGAACAAGGCAGATAGAATTCATTTTTGCAACAGGGGAGAAGATTTTAGTATAGTCAATGCCTTCAACTTGTGAAAATCCTTTAGCGACAAGACGAGCTTTATGTCTATCAACTTTTCCATCTGGTCCAAACTTTTTTTTGTAAACCCATCTACATCTGACAAGTTTTCTTCCTTTTGGAAGAGGAACAAGATCCCAAGTATCATTCACCAATAAGGAACGATATTCTCCATTCATAGCTTCATCCCAATCTGGATGACTGAAAGCTTCTTCAAAGGCGTCTGGATCAGGATTTTCTAGAACTTGAGCCAATAAGGAAGAGGCTCTTTGGAACTGAGAAAGTATACGTCGTTGATCTGCAGGGTCACCTGCAAGAGAACCTACTGCATTCCAAGTAGATTAGACCCATCTTGGAAGCTGTGGAGTAAAAGGAATAATTTCTAGAGGTGGAGGAGGATTGTCATCCTCGCTTTCATCATCTGAACTAGAAGGAATGCTATTAAAAATAGAAGAGAGAGAGAGAGAGAGGTGGCACATATGCCGAATCAGGCTCGCAGGCCAAAGGTGATACACCCGTCGAACTAGGCTCACAAGCCAATATATTTTCATCAAATTTTACATCTCTTCTAATGATTATATTTTTGGATTTTGGTTAAAGAAGTCTATATCAGTTGATATCATTAGAATATCCAACAAAAATGCATTTTCCACTCTCAGGTTCTAAGGCTTTATGTTTCACATCTAGAATATGGGCCCAAGCATCACTTCGAAAGACACGAAAGTGACTTACATCTGGTTTGATTGAGCTCCAAGCTTCTTCTGGAGTTATATTCTTTAAAGCCTTAGTAGGAGTGTGATTTACTATGTAATTTGCATAGTTAATTGCTTCTGCCCAAAAATTGAGACTAAGTCCTTTAGATTGAAGAATAAAATTAGTCATTTATTTTAAGGTGCGATTCTTCCTTTCAGATACACCATTTTGTTGTGGAGTATATGGAACAATATGTTGTAATTGAATGCCATGCTTAGTGCAGAAGTTGATAAATTTTTTGTTAACATATTCTCCTCCATTGTCTGATCTTAACTTGAGAATTTGATTCCAGATTGTTTCTCAACAAAGGCCTTAAAGGCCAAGAACATGTTAAAAAATTCACTCTTGAGTTTTAAGAAGTATACCCAAGTGTGTCTGGAAAAATCATCAATGAAATTTAAGAAGTACTTGCCACCAGAGAAAGAAACAACAAGAAGTGGACCACATAAATCACTGTGCATAAGCTGCAAAGGGGTTGAAGCGTGCCAAGAGGCACATTTGTCAAAACTATCCTGATGATGTTTTCCGAGTACACATCTAGAGGAAACACCATCTCGGCAAGACACCATTGGAAGACTTGACCCCATATTTTCTTTACATAGAGTTTGAAGAGAGTGATATTTTAAGTGACCAAATCGCTCATGCCAAAGTTTGCTCACTTCATCATTATGAGCAACAAAAACGAAGGGAAGACATGATGACCCAAATTTGTCAAACTTATACAACCTTGTGGAATCATCAGCAATTCTAGTAGCTAAAATTTCTATGATATTTGAGGTCCTTGATTACAACATCATGAGTTGAGAATTCTACTATTTTCCCTTCACCTGAATGAGTTATCTAATAAACAGATAGAAGGTTGCATGACAACGTAGGAACACATAGTACATCATTAAATTGACCATTAGCTAGATGAATGGTGCCAGATCCTACAACACTAAAAAATCTATCATCACCAACATAAATATGTTTGGTGTTACAATCATTTAAAGAAGAAAACATGGCTTTAATTTTGGCCATGTGGTAAGAAGCTCCAAAATTAATGAACCACTCATGAGAATGAGAAGAAGAAGATATATTTAATGCATAACCAGATCTTGATGCTTGACAAACGCAAGAAGAAAGTGTCATTCCTGAAGATGAAGGTGAAGAGTGCTCCAAATTGATGTTGTGCTTCTTCATTGTTGCTTCTAAGGCTTCCATATTCCTAAAACATTTGGGCTCTATATGGCCATCCCGATTACAAAAGTTGCAATGTCTATCTGTATTTTTCCCTTTGTTTTTATTTGCCTTATCATTTTGGTGAGTTGCTTTTTTTAGTTTGCGGCTGAAATTTATTAGGACCTTTGTTTGATTTAGGACCATACCTTTTAGGATACTGCTTCTTGGGATTCTTTTGATATGGTTGTTGTTGGGCTGCTAAGGCTTTCTTAGAAGCGTTTCTGAAGTGATAAGACCAACGTGTAAGATTTTTTCTTGTTCTCTTATCAAAGAATCACAAAAGGCACCAAAAGAGGGGTTCTTGTACGCGGTTCTTGAAGAAATGATGGCTTCTCTTTTGGAATGGAAGGTGGAAATGAATACAGAGTATGCAGGGCCAAGCTTAGCAAGAATGGAATAGATGAGGCTACCATCATCCTTTTTGACCTTAGAACCTTCTAAAGGAAGTCTAAGGGTCTTGAATTTGGACAAAAAATATTCAATAAAGGAGAAATTATTGGGGTCCAAAGTAAGCAACTCATTTTCAAGCTGGTCAGCCCCGATTTGATTTTGAATGCCAAAAAGTAGTATTTAGCTTTTTCAGGGCTTCATCAGGGGTGTCAATTTCAAGGATATGAAATGGAATATTTTAAGCAATGGACATTCATATCAACCCTCGTGCTTGATCTTATTTATTTTCCCATTTAGCGACTCTATCATCATCGGAAGGTTTATTTTCTTGTCCTATGGCTATGCTATAATGCCCTTTACTTCTAAGTATATCTACCATATGAGGTAGCCATTGGAAATAATTTTTGATGTTAAGAATAAACGTGCATGCACTTTCCATTTTTTTTAAAAAAATTGAAGCTAAAAGGAGCTGAAACTAACTGCTCCAATGGAAATATCTCGAAAAATTAGGTTGATTAAAAAAAACAGCACGAAAAATGACTTCCAGATGAAGAAGTTATGCCTTTTTGAAAAACCGAGTTGTAGATGTCGAATAGTTATGGGAACGGTTTGAAATTTGATGATGAAGTTCAACTTCAAAAAAAAAATTCCCGCCTATTTAAAAAAAAAACGTTTTTTAAAAGAAGCTTGAGAAAGAGACTTGAACCCAAGACCTTTATTCTCATAAACTAACTTCTCACCAAGTGAGATAGTAAAAGGATTATGTAATTGTTTGAAAGGAGGAAGAGTGTTTTTTTTTTTGGTGTGCGTGACTAAATCCGACCCAAAAAATTGAAATGCAAGCCTTGTGGCAGAACGTTAGATTTCCAATTAGCCTTACCAGCAACTATCTATTTTTTCACTATTTCTGATTTCCAAAGATCGCACAAAGACGCGGGGAAAGAGCATACGTAGCAAAAAAATAAATTCGCTTATTCCTGTTTCTGATTTTCCGAGATCGCACACAGTGAAGAGCAAAGAGAATACACAAAGAAGAGGGTATAGATATGGAAAATAAATAAAACCTAAAAACTGAAATAAACATAGGGAACCGAAATAACCAGAACTATTAACAAATATAACTGCAAAATAGATATTGTATACCTCCGGATCTATTCTGACATAACTTGTGCAATTGCAAACTTTTTCGCATGAAACGAAATGGGTTCCTCACTGTAACAGACACTCTGGACACAAAAGAGCAATTCTCCAGGCCCGAAAATGTTCATAAATAGTAGATCTAGAAAATGGTAGTTGCATGCAGTCAAACCGGCTTCAAATTTGGATCAAAGACAAATGCGGCCCTCAAAATAGCTCTGATACCATGTAGGAATTTACAAGGTAAGTTCTGTAGATCAAAAACCAAAGGTCACCTCTCACAAACAGATCACAAATCAGTACACTAGTATTATCACATGGTTAAACCCTCGAAGAGGGAAACAGTTCATGGCCTGAGCCAACATGGCCACTTCTGGCAATTTATTAATATAAAAAGAAAAGTTACATATGTTTCTCTCATAAACGGTTACTGGAAAAATGATCCTCCGTGCTATTTAAATAGAGATCATGGACCAATCGAGTGCTAAGCCACAGATCAAGTGTCATTAATACCGAGGAGAGAGAGAACTGTTGGATCACTACAAATCGTGACCGTTGGATTATAAGTTATAAATGTACATAGTAAACAAACACACTTTACCTAACTCTACACTAGACTAAGTTATTCTTAACTATTTCCTATGTGTTGGAATATCGTAACATCACCAACTACCCTCAACTCGAAATTCATGATCTAATTAATTTTATCATACTCACTTAACATTTACAAGTGATTATGAGATAAGATTACATTTTATTGTCCAATTTAATTAAGGGATAATTAAATTTGACACATATCCAATTTATTAAATAAATTGAACTTCACACTAATGTATCACTAGGACCCATCACTACATGACATGTGGTCCCACACTAGTGTAGGTGGTTGTTACAAAATATTTTGTCACCATCCCTACAATCGTCATCTCGAACATTGGAGGACAATTTAAATGACTTTTGTGTATTTTCACACCTTTCTAAAAGTGTCATTGCATCCCTTGGCATGTCAAAAACATTTCCTTTGTTTATCACTCCTCAAGCAGACTCTCAAAAACATGTGTTTCTGGGTCGGCGCTTGTAGGAAATTATGGTATCGCGCCCATAGAGAAATTAACACTGGACCTCATGCCCATTGGTGCCCTATCTGAGTGTCTCACTTGCGCTGAGATATTTTTGGAATGTTTTTTTAAAATAGAAGCGAAGTTTCCATTCCTAACTACTTCGTGAGTGGAGTCATCATGGTTTTTTCGACTAAATAATGTCAAAATCCTCCCTTTGGATTCTTGTTTCCTACATTTTTGCAACTCCCCAAAGGGATAAGGCCTCTCTTCCACCTAATGAGGGATCCCAAACCACCTCCTCCTCTGCTATAAATACTTCCTTCTCACATATTTTCAGCTAGTTGAACATTCCTTAGTATAGCTGGTGTGAAGAATAAGGCAGAGAGGAATCCATTGACGAGAGAGATTTTATGCCTGTTGCCTCACCAAGTTTGATCCCCGACGAATTCTTAAGACGCGCTTGACTGAACCCGTCGAAGGAGGCTACAACATCAAGGCATTAAGGTTTTAAACTTCTTTTCTCTATCATTAATACATGATTGGTTTTTTGGTTCCAATTTTGTGTTCGATCATATGCAAAATGTTTGATTCTCCTTGACCAATCGAATAGTTGTAAAATGAAAATAAGTTTTCGTATGCTGTCATCATTCACTTAATCCTTGTGCACACAGATATTATTACCGAAGGACCGTGACATGTGAAGACAAGGATCAGAGGATTGCTACTGCAAACTACAACAAAAGCATTGGACCAACATAGGTCATCTATCGTAACTCGTTTTCATTTATAAGCTATGAGTCTAAAAGTCCAGCTTGTTCCCTTTTTGCTAGACCCACTACAAGGCTAGAGGTATTGCCTCTGTCCACAGAGGGGATTTACCTGCTCAACAATTTGGCGACCATATTGGGGATTAGTGTGTTTGTTGTCTCTCATTGTTCTTCTAGTGGTTTTCTTGTCTTTTCGACTTTGGTCGTATTATTGTTTTTCTGCTTTGTTCTGCTTGCCTGTTTGTTTTCAACCATCACATTTAGTCTCAGGGTGTCAAGTCTGATCTTTTCTCAGTGGATTTTTACCTTTTCCATAGTTTTCTGTCTCGGCGCTGATGTTTCTTGAACAGTCGCGCCAATTGGCGCTAGTTGTCTATTTCACAGGAGCTCCATCCTCTGTTTAATGTGGATTACAGCTTGACAAATGCACCGAATCGCATAGGTTAAGATTTTAGCCTTTCTCCTGAGTTTTTTCAATGTGTCTTGCCTCTGGGTTGGATTTTCATCTTTCAATCAGTCCACTAGAATTTATTTTACTCTCTTGTCTCATTTTTTTAAGCTGTTTTCCCCTCATCTGATCAGTGAAGTTTTTCATCCTAGGGTTTCTAGGTGTCTGTCGCCTTGTTCGGCTACCTCCTCATTAAACTTTCTGAGTTGAGTTTGAGTCAGTTTGGTCTTTATCTTTTCATCTTTTTGAATTATTGTCTTAGTTTTTCTAACGATACTATGTGTCATTGGGTCGTTGAATGATCATCTTAGTGTTCGTTTCACTCTCCATCTATCACCCTGAGCATAGATTACATTACTTAGTGAATCAGTTTGAAAGCCCTCTTTGTGCTTGAAGGAGCGCATCTTTGTTTTGAGTGTGTTTGATGTTCGTGTTTGGTCAATTTAGTGTGTCCTAAATTGCTACATTAATTTATCAATCCGGGATTCATAAGCTGATGAAGTGCGGCGCACTATATTTGCAAGATAACCTATTTCTTAACTTTTTGTCGTTTTTGGTTTTCTAAGGTGAGATGTAAATTCTAAAATAAAAACAAGTATGGTTATGTTTGTTCAAGGAAATTATATCCTCTATAATGATTTATCAACTTGAAACTTAAAAAGGAATTTGAAACGTACAATGACAAAACTTGAAAGGAAATGAAAATGTGCTGCTGAAATGAAAAAGGTGCTGCTAATCTAATAAATCAAAACAGTGAACTATTGAGCATGAAAACCAAACTATTCTTGCTGCTATCTAAACACAAAAGAAACTATGCTTAAAGAAATCCAAAATTGCAACAAAGTAAATCTAAATCAAATTACATCAACTTGTTTTCTGATCCCTCATCATTAGTCCAGCTATGATTTTCGGAAGTAACCATAAACAACTTGAGTAACTGATATTTCTAACTTGCAGAAAGTAAAATAATATCAAACTGCACTTTCATAATTCAATCCCTCACCATCAGTCCAGTTATGGATTTCGGAGGTAATTGAAGATGTCATGAGCAATTTAATATATCTAACTTGCAGAAAGGAAACTAATATCAAACTACACATTTCATAATACAATCCCTCACCATCAGTCCAGCTGTGGCTTTCGGAGGCAACTGAAGATGTTATGAGCAGTTTAATATATCTAAATTTGCAGAAAGGAAACTAATACCAAACTACACATTTCATAATACAATCCCTCACCATTAGTCCAACTGTGGCTTTCGGAGGCAACTGAAGATGTTATGAGCAGTTTAATATATCTAAATTTAACTACTGAAGCAAATGAGCAAAACTGAATTAAAAAAAGCAGTACTGAAATTAAACAGAAACTAAGAAAAGCAAATTAGCAGCAGAACAATATTAATTCCATGTCATTAGTCAAAAATTTATGCAAATGCCCGGGCTGCCTATTTATAACCTGAAACAAGAACACTGATCAGTTAACAATAACATAAAACATGAAAGACATAAGTAAAATGGAAAGCATGAAAGATTATAAACAGAAATGAAGCATATATACCATGAAAGATGCAATGTATAAACATGTGAATGGATTATGGCACAATGAGCTTTAAAGAAATAAAAAAAGAACTATACAATAATGCACAGAACCTTGGCAAGTGCAGGGGCCCTCTACACCAGCCTTGGCAACAATCTTCAAGTACGAATTACGTTTGGAAATAGTCTTCTTATATTAAAATGCAGTCATAACAGAAAGGTGATATTACAACACAGTGGCAGCGTAATTACATTACAGAGCAGAATAATAAAAACTAACAGAGAGTAATCTAATATGCGTATACAAACGCGTTATTTATAACAAAAGAAATATAACTGATTCCTAAAGTTTATGCTGATGGAGAACACGTAGACCGTTACGTCCACAGATCTAGGATCATGGCCGTATTGAAGAGTAAATCTATGAGGAGTGGATGTTTGAATTCGGCTATGGAGCCGTGTACAGATGTTGATTTGTCCTCCGCAACTCAGAAACGGCCATATGAACCTTTACGTGACACGAAACAGAGTCCTGTCACCGTGGGACTCTACGGTTGACTTCCATTTGGACACCTTTGACCGCAGCCTCTTTAGATGGATTTGCTCGAGCCAATAGGACACGATCCATGTCCACATCATTTCAGACTTGCCCATGTGGCTCGTTTTTCCTGTAGACACCTGTAACATAGAGTTTCACAAAATGGCTGCGGAAAGTTGCAGCAGCTACGGAAAGTGGCAAGATTCTGCAGCTAGATGAGCAAAATCTAAATCAAACAGTAGACACAAAAATATAATTAAAAACCATGTTAGATGCTCTTTTGCAATTAATATACAATGATATTGACAACTTGGGAGGTTCAGGTGGATGAAAAAGGTATAGAAAAGTGTATGGAAAAGATGCAGATTTGAGACTCAACAGTTCGTATTGGATTGATCTCTTTGTTTTAGATCGTTTCATTATAATTGCTCAAAACTAGTCTCTATTTTGTCATTTAGTGTAGTAGTGCATTTTGCTTCTCATTCATCTGAGAGGACAAAATTTTCATTCTTTCTCTTATTTTGAAAATGAAAACCATTCTTTTGAATTAGTAGCTTTTAGTGAAAAAGGAAAGAGCTTTTTGTTTTCTGCTTTGGTTGTCTTAGATGAATTAGGATAATTTCTTCTTGTGTTCAATTGGTTGTTGCTTCGTTATGAACTACGTTCCCTTTCTTAGCTAGTTGTTTATCGAGGAATGATTTTCTTTTTCATATAGTTGTGCATTAAGGATTCGAGATTACATTCGGTAAGGCCTTGAAACTGCAACATTAATTCAAGATCAACTTTAAAATGAACTCGATCAACCTAAGGAAGCATTGAAACCTAATGCTCACATTTAGAGGTCTAGGCTAGTGATGTGTTCTGGTGTCGTTAAACCTAGTAGTTTTCGTTCGCCATCTGGCAGTAGACAACACTAGCACGGACGTGTGCTCCATGAACCGTCGAGTATATAAAGGGAGACCCTCATAGGTTGCAATCCTTTATCCATAGGAAGACGATTATGTTGCACTTTTACCGTGATACATCAAACACAGCATTCAGGGAGACTTCCTGCACATATGTTAAGTCCATGGTCATTTCTCTTTCATTTGATTACCAAGGTGTATATTGCAGTTCACGGAAGCTTGGTACACCCTTTTTCTTAGATGTCCTGAGTAGTCATTTTGGTCTTTTCGTGACTCTCTAAAATTGAAAATATCATTGAGCACTTGTCCTTTTGTGCTCATTCAACCTAAAAGTGACCAGAGTCATCTTTTTCCCTTTTCTTGACTCTTAAAATATGAAAAGACATAGTTTTGTTTCAGTGTAATAAAATCAATTGCCTACGATCACATGCCCATTAAATATATTATCTTGGATTGTTCTTAAGTAATTTCTTAGTTTTTGGTCTTGAAGCCTCAAATTGGTCATCTCGGTTCTTTCCTATTTCTTAGAAAAAGTCACGGTGGCAGAACTACTAGTTTCTTCATCCCCTTCATTACCTCCTAGTGGAGATCCTTCTCCTGAATTTTCTCCAGGGGCACCTCAGCCTACTATGCCTATCAGGTATTGGCAATCTATTCTTTTGAGTATCTTACCTCTTGCTACCTAATCTCCTCTTGAGGAGCCATTTGATATCAATTAGCAACCTACGAACGTTTGGGCTGGTTTTGGAAATGAAGAAGAGTTTCCTCTGCTTACCCTAGAACCTTCTTTACTTGCCACTGCTCATCACCTTTTTGATGATAAAATGGCTTCATCTAACATGGATTCTTCGAGTCCCATCAAAAGCGAAGAGATTTAAGTTCCTACAGTAGAGTATCAACTCAGTCTGGAGAATTTTCCTTATGTCTCGGGTCAACCTTCCTCACAGCCGATATCTCTTCTAGACGGTTATCGTATGTTGAGTCAGATCATTTCTGGTGCTACATCCTTGTATCAAAATCTAATATGGTCAGGTACATCGACTCCCTCGAAAGGCTCGTTTGTCATGGTATCAGGGACATCACCCTCGAATCCAATGACGTCGACGATTGTTACGTATGTTCCAACCCGGCCCACTGTCTGTGTGGCTTCATCTGCACTGGCTGTTAGTATGACTCAGTCATTGTCACCATCTTCTGTTGTTCTTGATTTGATTCCTATCGCTTCCACGATACTCGTTAGGCCCGCCATGAGTGGATCACAACCTCACATTTTGCGAATCCAACCTACTGGTAGTGTGCCCATCTCTTCTAATCCAATTCCTAAAGGTTTGACGTATGATCAGTACATGTTGGCCATTGAGTAGCATAATTACACCCCCTAGGGTTCTCAATAGTTGCAATCTCTTATTAATCCTCCGCATCATTATGGTGAGTACGGAAATCCCCTATATTTGCCTCTGATTGACCCCAATTAGTCCACGTACCTACCGAGACAACCCTATGGTCCACAAGGACAACCTTCGATCTAATAAGGACAACCTTATGGTCCACAGGGAAAACCTTATGGTCCATAAGGACAACCCTTTCAGGAACAACCTTTGGTCAAACAAGGAAAACCCTATGGTCCTGCTGGTCAACCTTATGTTCAATAGGGAGCATCTTATGTTCCTCAAGTTTTTAATCTATCAATCACAAGGACAACATTTTGTGCAACAACACCAGCCTTACATTTAGCAAGGCCCCAATTTTGTACAACAAGGTCAACCCTCTATTGCTCAGTCAGCTCAACCTGTTCTTCGGGGGCAACCTGGCTCATCCCAACCATTGGGCCAACCTCCTCCACAAGGGAAACTTGGTGTCTCTCGTAACCCAAGCCAACCTTCACAGCAGGGACAGCCTATCCAACCCCAATATCTAGGCCAACTTGCACCACAGGGGCAGCTTTTTCAACCACAGCATCCAAGTCAACCAGCACCCCAGGGGAAACTCGCGTAGCCTGAGGGCACTACTTACATTCCTCAAGGTCAATATCAGGTAGTTTCCAGTGCACCCCCAAGGCACCACTTATATTCCTCAAGGTCAATCTTAGGTGGTACATAATGCACCTCAAGGCACTGCTTACATTCCGCAACAAAATCCATATGTTGCTTAGATAGGACCTTAGTGGTTCGCTCAGAACCAATATTTGGGTCCTCAACTAGTGTATGGGAAGAATTATTAGGCTTATAACCCCTATGGACAAAATCCTCCAGGATAGAACATATGGGGGTAGAATTTCTCCCAACCTGGTTGGAATCCCAATATTGATCTTTATCAAAGGTCTGCCATGCTTTTCAATCGACAATTTCCTTTTCTCTCTACCCTGGAACTACCCGATGTGTCAAAGTTGAAAAATGATCATATACTTCATAATCCATATTGGCTTCCAGTTCCAACTAAAATCCTTAGCGATTGTCCCAAATTTTACGGCAAGTTCAGGGAAGACCTCCAAGTGCATGTTATGACTTACCATCTTTGGTGCTCCTCTAACTCTTGGGTTGACGTTTCAAGTCAGCTACGTCTTTTCCAAAGGACTCTCACTGGTGCCGCTGCAAAGTGGTACATTGAACTCTCTCGCGACATTTTTCAAGATTTCAAATCTCTTGTTATGGAATTTCTCACACACTTTCAATTACCAATTCGGTATGAAAGTGGGATGCACCTTCTCACATCCTTGAAACAGGATCGAGCTACTCATATTTCCGATCATCTTCATGAGTGGAGTCAGCATCGTCGTTTGATCAAGTTCACAATTCCTGATCAATTTCTAATTGATTGGTTCACTACCTCTTTTATCGGTCTGATTTCTAAGTACATCGCTATGGGGGCATGTGTTACCGAGGAACAAGCTATTGTGCATCCCCACTAACTTGATCTTGTGTACTCTTAGTCTGACACATTGTATGAACTCTTGCCTAATGCTCCATTGTAGGTTTTAACCCTGAATAGAAATGATCTACACACGAATCTTATAACAGAAAATAAACAATAACGAGAGCATAAAACATAAAACAGATAAACACAGAGATTTTCCCCTGGATCCCAAGTTGGGATGACCAGATTGGTTTTTCATTATATTCCTTTTAGTGTTACAACACATATATATACAAGCCAAAGCATACATAAACCCCAATCCATTAACCCTGGATTAGAACATAACCATAGTTCCCTTGACCGGATCTAAAAAATACCAGGGGTTGAAAACCATCATACCCCAAAACCATGTGCAAAATCATGCACAAAACATGGGCGGGTCTGCCTATGAGTGGGTATGCACACCAAAAAAATTTTCGTCGGGGCGCTGCCCCAGACCCCAATAGTGGGGGCTGCCTCCCCCCTTGTGACCTACCTGTTGTGCCCGGTGCAACGTATAGTCTGTGGGGCTAGTCATGGAAAGAATATAACACATACCCAACATTCTCCCACTTCTTGTTTTCTTTCCACATGGGGCCATAGGAGAGCTTAGTCATTAGGCCAATTCTTCAACACCCATTGTTTCTCTACACCAAGAGAACTTCTGAGTGCTCACAGACTTCATCAATGCATCTGCAACATTCTTCAAAGTGTCCACCTTTACCAACAACACCCTTTTAGCCTCAACCATATCTCTAACAAAGTGATATTGAACATCAATGTGCTTTGTCTTTGAATGGTAAGTAGGGTTCTTAGCCAAGAAAATTGCACTTTGGATATCACAGTTCTGGGATCATAATCAATTATAGTTAAGGAAAAACCTGAACAAAAAGCAGATGAACTATACCTTTCTGGTTGCTTTCTTTCTCGAACTGATCTTCTGAAAGCTGGAGTTTGTGGCTCTTCCTATTCTGAATCTTCTTCTGCTGTAGAGTCTGATTCATACTCCTTTAGCTCAAACTCTATCTTCTTAGGTTCCTTTGGTATGATTTCATGTTTAACAACATCTTTCACCTCTCTAAACACCACATCTCGGCTGTACACAACCTTCCTTGTTTCCGGGTTCCAAAGCTTGTAACCTTTTAAACCATCCTTATACCCAATAAAGATGCACCTTTCAGATTTATTATCCAACATGGTCCTTTTCTCCTTTGGAACATGTACATATGCATCACATCTAAATACCCTTAGATGTGAAAGAGAGGGTTTCTTACCAGTCCATACCTCATGTGGAGTCTTATCCTCCAACGCTGATGAAGGTGATCTATTAACTAAGTAACATGCAGTCTCCACTGCCTCTGCCCAGAATTCTTGTCCTAACCCGGTACCACTGAGCATGCTTCTTGCCTTTTCCATCAACGTTCTATTCATTCTTTCTGCAACTCCATTTTGCTGAGGTGTGTATGGAGTAGTCTTCTGCCGTGCTATACCACACTTCTTACAGAACTCTTCAAATTCCTTCTTGCAGAACTCCCCACCATTATCTGTCCTCAGCGCCTTTATCTTCTTCTCTGTCTAGTTTTCCACCAGAGCCTTAATTATTTAAATCTGTCAAAGACTTGAGATTTCTTCCTCAAGAAATATATCCATGTATTCCTTGAGAATTCATCTATGAATGAAACATAGTGCACAGACTTTCCCAGTGATGGAACTGACACAGGTCCAAACACATCACTGTGCACAAGTTCTAATATCTTGTTCACCCTCTTAGTACCAGAAGGAAAACTCGCCGATTCTGCTTCCCATAAACACAATGTTCACAAAAATTGAAATCTAGAGAGCAATTAGACATACCTTCTACCATACCATTTCTATGTAGTATCTAAAGGCCTTTCTCTCCAATATGTCCAAACCTTTGATACCATAGCATGGTCTTTTCTCCAGAGACAGCTAGGCTTTTCGCTCCACTTTCAAGAACCACATAACTGTTACACCCATCAATAACATTGCTACCTTGTAGCTTGTACAGACTTCCAGTCTGAACTCCCCGCATTAATACTAGTGCTCCCCGAACCATCTTGCAGGCATCTTTCTCGAACACTGTTTTTACACCTGCATCATCTAACTTGCTTACAGAAATCAGATTTCTGGCCAATGCAGGAATATACAGAACACCAGGAAGTGTTCTAATCCTTCCACCTTGCAGCTTCAGCTTGACCTTTCCACGTCCGATGATTCTGGCCCTCCTATCATCCCCTAGGAAGACATCACCACCATCATATTTCTCATACTCGCAGAACCACTCCCTATGGGGAGTGAAGTGAAAGGATGCACATGAGTCAATCAACCATGACTCATGATCTACATGTGTATTTGAAGAAGAAGCCAAATACACATCCCCACCTTCATCCGAGGTGGTTTTTACCTCTGCAGAAGGAGCATCATCAGATCCCTTTCCTTTCTCAGGAGCTTTAGATCTGTAGTCCTTTTTGTAGTGCCCTTCCTTTCCGCATTTCTAGCATACCTTTACAAACTTTCCAGGAGATTTAGATCTCCCTCTAGATTTGGATCTCCCACTCGAAACCTTATTCTTGTTTCCATTTTGGGACCTTCCTCGTACAGATAATGCATCTCCATTCTGGCCCTCCATATTTCTCTGTCTCATTTCCTCCAACAACAAGGCTGAGACAATGTCATCAAAATTCAAGGTAGTTGTATTGATACCTATTGCAATAACCAGACTATCCCACAAGTCTGGTAGAGAACACAACAAACCGATGCACTTATCTTCATCTAAGATTTTAATATCAACAGATGATAGCTGACTCACCACAGTATTGAAGGCGTTCAGATGCTCTGTCACCGAGTCTCCATCCTTCATCCTCAGGTTATACAGCTTTTTCCGCAAGAACATCTTACTCACCAGAGACTTAGATTGGTACAAAGTCCAATTTTTTTCCCACAAATTCTTCACCGTAGCTTCCCCAGATACATTCAACAATATTGAATCTGAGACACACAATTGTATTGTGCTCTTAGCCTTCCGATCTAATTTCTTCTAGTCTTCATTTGACATTGTTGTTGGTTTAGTACCTGGATCTACCGCAATCCACTGATATTTATCCACCTACAGATCCTCCATCTTGAGCTTCCACAACTCAAAACTCTGACCATTAAATTTCTCGATCTCTATCTTTCCGCCGCTCGCCATCTTCTTTCACTGCAAGACTCGATCCCGCAGATCTCCCACTGAACAGGGTCTACCTCAGGCCCAAGAAAAAAACCCATCATCAGCAAAGGCATCCCCTTGAAGCTGAAACAACTTCGATACCAAATGTAGGTTTTAACCCTGAACAACAATTATCTACACACGAATCTTATAACAGAAAATAAACAATAGTGAGAGCATAAAACATAAACAGATCAACACAGAGATTTTCCCCTGGATCCCAAATCGGGACGACCAGCTTGATTTTTCATTATATTCCTTTTAGTGTTACAACACATATATATATACATGCCGAAGAATACATAAACCCCAATCCATTAACCCTGGATTAGAACATAACCGTAGTTCCCTTGACCGAATCTACAAAATACCAGGGGCCAAAAACCATCGTACCGCAAAACCATGTGCAAACTCATGCACAAAACATGGGTGGGTCAGCCTATGAGTGGGTCTGCACACCAAAACAATTTTCATTGGGGCGCTACCCTGGACCCCAACAGTGGGGGCTGCCTCCCCCCTTGTGACCCCCCTACTGCGCCCGGCACAACGTACAGCGCGTGGGGCTAGTCGTGGAAAGAATATAACACATACCCAACATCCACGACATGGAACTACCAAAGCACTGATGACACCATATGTTGATGGTATAATTGGTTCTATGTCCGAGACTTCCCAAAATTCTTCTCCAAATCCTGCAAAGAAAAAATCAATTCCTTCCACCGATATTGCTTCTTAGCCACCTCCGAATTATATTAAAACTTCGGAAGTGAATGTTGTCCATTCCAATTCAACGGATAAAATTTACAAGGGTGAGAAGATGGTTAAAGGTAAGGCCAAAGCCGATACCCTAAAACAGGATTCTCTAAAACCTAATGCTGATGATGGTTCTAAACACAAACCGAAGTACCCTTGTCTGATTTGTGACAATGAGCACTACACCAAGGATTGTTCATGACAGGTTGAGGTGAGTCGACTGCTCAAGGGAACCCAAGGCACTCCAGCTTTTCTTAAAGAACCTTTCCCATCATAACAAACTCAGATGGTGGAGAAACCTCAGTCCTCTACCCCATTTGGCTCTCAGGTTTTCATGATGAACGGTCCTACACCCATCTCTATTGCTACTCGATCGAAAGATTATACCAAACTACGTCAGGCAAAAGTTTAGGAAATCGATGATGGTCCTCCTCCCCCACCTGCTTTTGGCCATATTCATATCGAAAGGCCCAGTACTGAGCCCATTTTACAACCACCTTATAAAGGTGTACTATGAAATTATTCCTACAACCCAAGCGCCCATCCCGCTCAGCATTACAGTATTGTTGAGGATTTGGCTCAGGTGCCATCTGTTATGTCTGCATTGGAAGTACTTCATATTTGCCCATTGCAATGGAAGGCTTTGTTATCTGCTATCGAAGAGATTGACCCCACTGATTCTAGCCTTATCACTTTCAATTTGGAAAAGTATGTCCCATGTCTCCCTCACCAGCTTGCACTGGTCATTTAAGTTTGGAATAATGGAAAGAATATCCACCGAGCAGTCATGGACAAGGGTGCATCTATGTGCGTCATATATTTTTCTTGTTGGAAAGCCATCAGTTCTCCAGCCCTCAATCAATCTCCAAATGCTTAAGAAGCTTTTGACGGAAGATAATCTCACCCTCTTAGTGTTCTCTCTAGTTTAAATATTACGTTAGAATGGAAAACGGTTAATGTTGAGGTTGAATTTGTTGACGCCAAGCTCAATTACAATATTCTCCTCTGTCGCATTTGGACTCACGCCATGTTGTGCGTCCCGTCCACTCTCTTTCATGTTCTTCAATTTCTACACGAAGGAAAGATCATCACTGTTGATCAGTTGTCCTTTTTCACTTCCATGTCTTCCGAGAGAAATTTTCCATATGTGGATCATATTCCTACACCTTATGAGAGCATAGGACCGGGTCCTTTCAAAGATCCTGCCCTCATGGGTATTTTTTCTCTTCCTCCACCCAACACTGCTAAGGTTAACATGATCTCTAGGTATTCTGATTCGTGGATCATCCCTTTTCCTAAGTAGATTGATTTATTTGGTGACGCGATTCCGTTAAGCCCAATAGAAATTGATTATTGTGAACTTATTTCAGCTTCGTCTCCTCCCTCTAATCATACTCCTCTGAGTATGTCTCTTGACAAGTATTCTCAATCCCCTTGGCTTGGCACTTCGGATTCACCTAATCCCTTAAACGAGGTATTTCCCACTGATGACGCCATTGTGGAAACTATGCCTCTCAAGGATCCTCCTTGGGATGATAGTCATCATTGTTCCTCTTTCATGCCTGGCCTTGGGGCTATGTCTACTTATCTTGAGAAATTCTCTTCCCAAGCTCCTTGCCAACCGCTTCAAACGCCCATCCTAACACATGAAGTATTTGTGGAAGGTAAGCTGGGAAACATCACGTAAACGATGCCTATCGACATCTCTGTGATGCCAGGATACTGGGTTAAATCAGATCCTAGCATAATAAAAACTCGTGTGATTTCTTCATATTTAAAATTCTAAAAAAAAATCTTCATTAAACAAACATTTGTAACTGCTTAAAACATAGATAAATAAAAGAGAGCTTATACAAACAAAAATATACTGATATATAAATACACAAGAAATTACTTGGCCAAATATTTCAATGGATTGCCTTTTAGCTCTCGACCCTTTACAAAAAGCTATCAACCCATTCCTCACTCCCTCTGTATTTCTCACTTCCTCACTTGTTTTTCATCCTCACACAACCCTCCTATTTATACATAAATATGAATTTATTCCACTCCATAAATTCCTCCACACAAATCTCAACTAAAATTTAAATTAGATTTATCCTTTTTTTGGACTCAACTAAGTCTCGTTTATGGAATTCCTAATCCCTAGATTATCTAACTAATTGAACTCCACCCATATCCTTAGTTATTTAAGGAATATTTACAATAATCCTCACATTTATATTTTCTCTCTCAATTTATTAAGAATGAGAAAAATAATTAATAAAATAATTAAAAATCATCACCCCCCTAATCACACAAATGAATAATGAAAATTTATCTTGATGCTCCTGCATCAAAATCCCCATGTAGAGAAGTTTCCATAGACTCCTGTCTATGAGGTCTGTCACTTTTCTGTAATAATGCAACAGCCACAAGCCTGGATGACTTGCTCCCTCCAGGATTCCAAACTTTGTTTTGTCACTGATCCTTCAAAGTATCAACTCGATTTGGTAACTCATCACTCACTATGTCAATCAGATTCCATCGGCCTTTACAACAATTGCTTCCACCAATTTCTCGGAGTAATTCCTCTTTGTCGAATGTTTTTGTCTCCAACTGAGATGAACACTCAATTTTTTGCAATGAAGAATAATTAAGAACTCTTTCTTGATTACAACTATAGTCTTTGATTGCTTTTATAGCAACAACTCTCTCGTCCACTGTTGTACCTACTTTCACCAAAAAACTATTAGTTATAAAAAGATAAGACCTTTCAGTCTCTTTTGATGCTTCAAGCACCAATATTCCATCATTGACTTTCTAGACTTCAGTAGATCCTCTTTTGAACTGCTAGCTGCTTTCATCTTTGTACTGCTGGATCAATATTTTTGTCTCATTTATGTCTCTACGGACATAATTTTCTTGTTTCTTCTGATCTTTCATCTCAACTCCAAATAATTTCTGCCCAATTTCTATGCTTTTGACATCATATCTGTTAATTTCATTTTTTGTACCTATAGTTACATTATTATCTGAAAAGTTATAACACTCATTCAACTCTATAAATGTTAAAAGCATTTCATCCCTATCACGCACAGTAACTGCAATCCCTTCTGGATCAGATTTTGCAAGCTTCATTTCTCCCTCAGGTTCCTTAAGCCACCGTTCCAAGAACTCGATTTCCATGTGAAATATTTCCAGCACTTCATCACAACCCTCATTCACATCTTCATTCTTCTTCTAGAAATCTTCCTGAGTTTTCCTGGTTTCAGCATCATCACATTGTAAAATTCTGTTAGCAAATTCACTAAACAAATACATTTTTTTACCTCCTTGGAATATCTCTTCAGCATTTCCATTATGTTTCTGCTCCATAACAGCTTCAACTAGCTGTCTTACCCAAAACAAGAATTCATTTATGATTTATTCCTACTACAACAAATCAGTACCTTCCTCCTCTAAAAGGCATTCTCCATCAAACTTCACCTCAAGAGTTTCATTCTTCTCTGTGATAGTTTCACCAAATTGTCCACCATCTTTCGCACATCCTGCAAACATACATAAAATGTGAAATTTAACAATGCAAGGCTTCATAGCCTCATCTTCTTCTCTCGTCAACACATCTTAAAATTCTTTTGAACTATCCCAATAGTTCATGAGATCTTCCTCATTGATCTTTTCACCCAGAATTTCACCCTGTTCTGGGCCACAACTGGAAACATCCATTTTTAACTCAGCCTCTCTGAGTTCTTCACACCTCAACATCTTCTCGAGCTTCCTCGTCTCTTCCGTCAACTGTATGTTTAACTACTTTTCCCTCTTTGTGTGTAGTCTCTGCCACTTCACTTTCTTCCTTATGGTCCAACCATGTGTCTGGTCTTTCATATTTCTCTACAACAACTCCATCAACAATTCAAGGTGAACTGTTATCTCAGCCTTCTACCACTCATACTCTTCATCAGTCAACTGCTCACATATGCCATTTACCTTGGCATTTTCCTTCTTCTTTCTTCTATTGTGGTCTGCATTAGATCTTCTGAAATGACTATCAACATTCATCTTCTCCTCCTTTGTGAACATCATCTGTTCACTTGTGGATTTAATTCAAGCCACTTCTCAGCAAGTCTTCCCACTTGTCATTCAATAATGCAATCTTTCTTCCAGTGCTTGATCACTTTCCGTTCTCTATCTTGGAATCATCTCTGGGAAATTCTCTTGCTTCACTTTTCTGCAAACAACGCTTTAGTAATTCATGTGTTACAATGAACAATTCTTTGGGTGTCAAGCTCCACTGATCATGCACCCAATTACATTCAAACCTTTGACTTGGTTTACGACTCTTTTACTTCAGACTTTACACCAACTCTTCATCTTGGATGAAAAATACTCAATCTTAACTCACACTATCCAAACTTTCACTTGACCCTAACATCTGTTTTGACTTCAAGGCTTAACCCAATAATTATGATAGTGGATATTTTGACTTAATTCAAGTTATACAATCTTCCAACGAACATACACCCTTAATACATTTTAGGATGTAAAAACTTCACTCTCTTTCATACTCCATTATTATGAAAAAACATCAGTTTCTCATTATCATTTCACATGATACTAAAGTCTTTAATCAAAATGCAATCCAAGTTTTCCAAGATTTATTTTATGGTGAAAATAAATAAACCATTCAATTTTCAATATTCAAAAATACCTTTCTGAATTATCATACCTTATGCTCCCTTCAAGGTTAATTAATAAACCTTTCCCTTGTGTTTGCAACTCTCTGGATTCCACTCTTTTGTGACGTCTTTTTCACTATGACTACTCGCATGCCCTTCATACCATAAGCTTGTCATTTTAGTGCAAACATTTTCCTGCACTTTTATGCGCCATACAACATCAATTCACATCTCTTCACCTGTGTATAGAGAACAAGATATTCATATTTCAACCTCTCTAATGAATAATGTACAACTCGTACATTATGTCCATCCTGAATAATTCCTCCTTAGTTTCCACCACATGATGGTAAAACAAAGATTCTACAACATCAAGAAATTGTGTTTTCAATATTAAACACAAATCAAAAGAATTCTCCCATTCCAACTACAAGCTTTGGTCCGAAATGACTTAACCAAAACTGCGACGAATCCAAATTATGCATATATATTTTAACTATGCATATCCCCATGAATATCACCCAAATTCTCATTTAGAAGCTTGTTCATCTCATCCTTCAATCAGACATTTCCTCTCTTTTAAAATCATGGTTATAAAAACCCCAATAGTAGAATTATTTAATCAAAATTAAATTCCTTTATCAAAATTATGTTTCTAAACCATAATTTTATATTCCCTTTATTTGATCCATATATATGACTCCTCATAGTGTCACCAAATATATATTTCCGCCCATTAATATCCAGAATTGAATTTTGGAGAGACAATAATATAATTATGGCAATCCATTTAATAATTTGACTTTAGATAACAACCCAAAGATGCCAACAACGCAAATATGGCCACATTATATTTCAAACGTACCCATTTCATATTTTTCTTCGATCATTGTACATCCAATGGTCATCACTTTATCATGATCCAACAAGCACGACTCTTAATTTTCTAAAGGCATGCAAAATGGGCTGGTTGACTCTGCTACATGTCACCTCTATGTTTTATCACACTCGTTCAAGAATTACCGCTCAGTGTTCAAAAGTGGTGTGATACGTATTTCTTACCACTTAATAAACCACTCTCTAATGTATCAACATGTGGTTCCTTCTGATCCATACATTTTTTGACTTATGATCTTACAAATAAATCCTGGCCTTTTATTTCCGCAAGTCTTGTCCATTGATCTATATGATATAATCGCTCCTGTACACTGTTACTTCGCTCCTCTATCTTGATCTTCTCCATCTATTCAAACTAATATTTCGTTGTTCAACCCTTCATATCTTTTGTCTCCTCTTCCTGGCAAACACTGTACCAATAGTCCGCCCTCCTTCCCTTAGAGAAAATCGTTGTCCTGGTTCAACAGGTACAGGTGTTCTAAGTTCAAAAGTTGTAGTGACATTGTCACTGAGCATTACGATCTTGAAATTCTCTGGTAGTTCTACCTTACCAATCACATCTACTATTCTGAGATAGAATTGTGGCTAGTAACTTAAGAAAAAGGAAGTATGGCGACCTCCTTCGCCCTTTGTAAGGACATATATCTCTGCTTCAACTTTTTGGATGCTTAAATAGCACCAGGTTTGCTCACAACCTATCCTCATTCTACATCATCACGCTTCAAGCCACGTACAAGGAGACCCACATTGTCTCCAGCCTCACCACGATCAAGTATCTTCTTAAACACATCCACACTAGTACAATAGTCTTTGTCGGAGGACCCTCTTTCAACCCTAAGATTTCAACATCCTCCCCGAATTTAATAGTCCCCTGCTCAATACGTCCATACTCATATACATAGTGCACACAATTTCATGGTGACCTCTATTTAAGATCTCATCATACCTCATGGTCTGGCCTATCATAAAAAAGTGCTACATTCATTTAAGAAAATAAACGTTGCATTTTGATGAGATCACTCTTCACACAAACCATCATTCAATCAAAAATGAAATTGTCATTCCATGACAAATAGCGACCCAAGAAAATTAGGAAATCGCTACCTACTGTCCACATATAAATTTCATTATATTTAATTCCAATAAATTTAAAACATAGAACAACGATATCCATATTTCATCTCTAGAAGTCGTAAAATTTTGTTTTTAGACTGCACTACTATCAATGCAATTACCATACCATTGAAATGCCAACAATGAAAGATGTCAGGACAGAGAAGAAACAATGTTATACACATTTTTCTGCAATGCTGTAACGCTACCATATGAACCGTCTTACCAAATGTAGGATTTACATCATCGATTCCCATATGCCTATGTCCAACACCTGCAACTACTTCACTCTCATGCTCGCTCAAATTTATGTGCTGGTAGATTCAAATTTGATCTCAACAGAAATTTGTCATTCCTTTGTGTTCCACGCAGTCCCATATTACTTCTGCCACCATCATTGTCTAAATACACAATGATTCTTACATTCACATGCTCAAATATATATATATATATATATTTGCAGACTCAACACGCCAAAATCTTTTACCTATTTCAATCAACTCTCTTCCAGGAAATACAACCTACTCTCCTTGCTCACAACAAGCAATCAAAATAAAACAGCCTCACCGTAGGAGTGAATCATCCCCAAACTCATATCCTTGGCTCTAATACCAAATGATGCCAGGGTACTGGGTTAAATGAGATCCTAGCATAATAAAAACTCATGTGTTTTCTTCACATTTAAAATTCTCAAAAAAACTCTTCATTAAATAAACATTTTCAACTGCTTAAAATGTACATAAATAAAAGAGAGCTTATACAAACACAAATATACTGATATAGAAATACACAAGAAATTCCTTGGACAAATATTATATTGGATGGCCTTTCGGCTCTCGGCCCTTTACAAAAATCTCTCAACCCATTCCTCACTCTCTCTGTATTTCTCACTTCCTCACTTGTTTTTCATCCTCACACAACCCTTCTATTTATACATAAATATGAATTTATTCCACTCCATAAATTCCTCCACACAAATATCAACTAAAATCTAAATTATATTTATCCTTTTTTTTGGACTCAACTAAGTCCCGTTTATGGAATTCCTAATCCCTAGATTATCTACCTAATTCAAATCCACTCATATCCTTAGTTATTTAAGGAATATTTACAATAATCCTCAGATTTATATTTTCTCTCTTAATTTATTAAGAATGAGAAAAATAATTAATAGAATAATTAAAAATCATCACCCCCCTAATCACACAAATGAATAATGAAAATTTAGTTTGATGCTCCTGCATCACTCTGTCAAACCGAGGGTTATCGAGAACATCCACATTGGGGTGACCTATTGTCTTTATGAGATCGAGGTCTATACTTGTCTCTTCCATGAGTTTCACGACATTTTCGCTTCGTCTTATGAACAAATGCCTGACATCGATACAAGTATAGTTGTGCATGAGATTCCTACTTTTTTGGGAAAAATACTGAGAGGGGGGGGTGAATCAGTATTTACTGCATAATCAAATCTTTTTACTTTTTCATTCCTTAAAACCCATACGCTACTTTCCTTTAGTAAACTAGCGTATATACGCGGATCCCCTTTATGAAACTCGCGTATACACAGAGATCTAGATATGTCATTAAATCTTCACTTAAACCATTCCATCATTTATTCATCAGATATTCAATAAGCAGTAAACATGTGCAGTAAGAACAGAATAAACCATCACACAAAGCATCACACATGAACACCAGGATTTTTAGGTGGAAACCCAAAACGGGAGAAAACCACCGCTGCAGTTGCTCAGCCTTCAATATTTTATTATAGAGAAAACATCTTACAACATATGTGCTGGCGCAGACTTGACCAGCACGCAGGCACCCACCTGCGCTCGTTTACCAGCCTCTCCTGGAAGGGAGCTCCAACCCCCTGACTCGTTTACCAGCCTCTCCTGGAAGGGAGCTACGACCCCCCGATCTCGTTTACCACCCTCACCTGGAAGGGAGCTACGACCCCCTGACTGAAGGCTACAACCCTCAGCACCACCTTGGACCACGTTTCATCAATTTTCACACTGGATCCAACCACTTCAATAGAACACAACTTGTAGGCCACATTTCATCATATTTTCAGACTGGACCCTTTCCATGCTTTTAAGCTCAAACATACAACCAAACTGATACAGACCAATTCAGACATCACAGATCAGATAGCAGTAATACAACAGAACAGAACAGATGTTTCATACCCCATGCTTCAGCAAACCCTAGTTTGCATACGCGCTTTCACTTCACTGATGTCGCGTATATACGCGCTTATGTCCACACAAACCAGCGTATACCTCTGTGTATACGCACTTTCTCTTCTGCGAAGCCGCGTATATACGCGCTTCCTCTGCGGTGAAGTAGCGTATAGATCTTCAATCATTATAGAGCAACATACTTCTTCAGATCAGATATTCAGTTCAGATTTACCCTTTCACTTCAGACAGATGTTCGCCTAGATGTTCACTTCATCACAGATCTAAGCCTTCCATAATCAGATCTAGCAAATACAAATGCATTTCAGATCTAGATCCCCTTCTTCATCATTGGTGCATCATACATTTAGATTTATCTTCAAGTGTAACCCTTTCCATTCAGATCTACTTCAAAGAGAAGTATTCATTCAAGCTCAGACATCTTGCACCCACACTCATGATTTGCACAATGAATTTCTTCTCCTTATATAGGTTTTCCTTTTTCAATACCACGAGCCCCTTTTTTCAATACCATGGGCCAAAACAATACCATGAGCCCAAAACTACCTGGACGGGGTCAATTAGGTGGATCATTACCCAATACCATGGGTCAATACCATGGTGGTTACCCTTGGTTTTGCACTTTTTGAGCGCTTTAGCCCATACGCGACTTGGCACGTTCTTTTCCGCGTGCATACGCGACTTCCCCTAGGCCAATCCGCGTATACAAAGAGACATACTCTTTTCATCATATTTTGAGCACATTCCGAATTCCTTTCTTCATTGCCTTCTGTACATACTGTAGAAACATCATATTTTCTTCATCAGGAACATATTCTCTCAAGCACAACTTCATCAAGTAAGTTGTCATCATCTTCATCAAGTGGGTTGCCTTTCAAGGACAACACTCAGCATCATATTGTCAACAAACATCAAATTTACATCATTTACCAAGTCCATCAAGTCAAGAATAACTTCATCAGGTGGTTTGCCATCAAGGACAACACATGTCAACAGTCGCATGTCTTCATCTTCATTCAGTGGGTTGCCATCAAGGACAACACTCTGCATCATATTTCCAACATACTTATCCTGGTGTGAAGCCTGTTCACCAACGTCTTCCTCCTGTGCACCCTAGAAAGGCAGCCACCATTAAGGGAGAAGTTGAAAAATTTCTTAAAGATGGCTTCATTTATTTGATTCCCTTGACAGAATGGGTTTCTAATAGTGTTCCTGTAGATAAGAAGTACAGTACTATTCGTGTCTGTGTATATTACCGAGATATCAACCGCGCTTTCCCTAAGGATAATTATCCCACTCCTTTCATTGACCAGATCATTAACGAATGTGCTGGGAGTGAGATCTTTTCCCTTATAGACAGGTTTTCTGGGTACAACCAGATCAATATTCTTCCAGTCGATCAACACAAGACTACCTTTATCTGTCCTTGGGGTACCTTCTCCTATAATAATCTCCCTTTTGTTCTTAATAATGTTGGGGCTACATTTCAAAGAGAAATGTCGTACACTTTCCATGATATCAAGCGTATTGTTCAACCTTACTTGGATGACCTTTAGGCTCATTCCGCTAAGCATAAGGACCACCCAGATCATCTTCGTCAAATATTTCTTCGCTGTAGACGCTATAACATTCAGCTCAATCTACATAAGTGTGTCTTCTACATTGATTCTGGTAGACTCTTAGGGTTTATTGTCTCTGAAGGAAAAATTTGTCTCGATCCCCTCAAATTTGAAGCTATTTTCAATCTTCCTTCCCCTTCCTCTTTACATCAGCTACAGATTCTACAAGGGAAATCTAATTTCCAGTGTTGTTTTATACTGAACTATGATGAAGTAGCCAAAGGATTCACGCGATTACTTAATCAAGGCGTACCATTCCTCTGGGATGAGGTTTCCCAAAAATCCTTCGATGCACTGAAGACATTGCTTATCAATACTCCTCTATTTCATCCTCACAATTATCATTACGACTACTCCCTCTATTTGGCTGCCACATTTAGCACTATTTCCATGGTTCTGGTGCAAGACGATGATGATAGTGACCAGCATGTCATTTATTACTTGAACCGCAATATTCTTGATACTGAAACACGTTACGCACATGTCGAGAAATTGGCGTTGGCTTTTGTTCAAGCCGTCCAACGTTTTTGACATTATATTCTGCTGTGCACAGTAACCGTGATTTCTGATAGCAACCCCATGACTTACATATTCACTCGTCAATTGCCTGGGGGAAAATAATAAAAGTGGATTGTTATCCTCCAAGTGTTTGATTTGGAGTTTACTACCACCAAATCGAACAAATCATTAGTTTTTTCCTATTTTATTTGCTTTCTCCCTTTTGATTCTACTCCCTCTAGTTCTAAGGAACGCACTCCGGATGACACCCTTTTTCTCATTAGCACCCTTGATCCTTGGTACGATGATATCATCATGTATATTCAGACTTCCACATTCCGATCTATGTTGACGAAGGATGCTCGTCGATGCATCCACCATCATTCACAACCTTATCACATAGTCAGAGATACTCTCTATCACATCGGAGCTAATCCTATTCTCTGTCGGTGTTTAACTCCCGAGGAGGCCGAAAAAGTCCTCAATGATTGCCACTCTAGCGCTTGTGGAAGTCACATGCCTGGATATGCTACTGCACAGAAGATTCTTCATGTTGGCTATTTCTAGCCTACCATCTTTAAATACTGCATTGTTGTTGTCTGCTAGTGTCATGATTACTAGATTTACTAGTGCAAGATGCGCGCACCACCCGCACACCTCCATCCCGTCATTACCATTGGTCCGTTTGAGAAGTGGGGTATCGATTTTATGATGTGTAACCCTCAATCGGCTGGGGGGCATGCTTATACCATCATAGCCATTGATTACTTCACTAAATAGGTCGAAGCAATGCCTACACTCACAGCTGATGGTAAGAGATCTGCACAATTTCTGTTCAATCATGTCATTACCAGGTTTGGTGTCCCTCAAGCCATTTTTACTGATCACGGTTCTCATTTTCATCATTACATGATAGCTGAGTTGACTTCCAAGTTGGGTCTGCGTCACGACGGCTCAACGTCGTACTACGCTCAGGCCAATGGCTAGGTTGAAGTTGTGAACAAGGTTATAGTCACTATGCTTCAACATACGATTGGGATGCACAAGTCCAACTGGCATCTCATGTTGTTTTCATCTCTTTGGGCTTACCGAACATTGGTGAAGGATGCGACGAAATTCACTCCATTCCAGCTTGTCTATGGTCTAGAAGTTACCCTTCTAATTGAATGTGAAATCCCTTCTCTCAAGATAGCTATTGAATTGCTGCCTAATACTTCACCAGAAGAAGAGCGTCTTCTATATTTAGAGAGGCTTGATGAAACTCACCGCTTACTGCTCTTGTCATAGAAGCACAGAAAAGAGGATCAAAGCTCATTTTGATCAGTCGGTTTCCCCTTGTTCCTTTGTAGAAAGATACCTCATCCTCTTGTATGACCAAGCTCATGATAAGCTGGGGGCAAGAAAATTCCAACCCATGTGGCATGAGCTCTATATCGTTAAGCTCATTTTGCATAACGGGGCTTATGAGCTAATTGATTATGAAGGTTATCCTTTAGATCAGCCTAGAAATGGGTTGTATCTCAAAAAATACTATGCATGATTTTCTCGTGCATGTTCTTTTGTACATAGGTTTTTTTTCATTTTTGTGCATTTTTGGCTTGGTGTGCTTTGCGAGCAATTTTTTCTGCTTATTATGTTGTTTCTTACTGTGAATATGTCTATCACTCCTTATGTTGGTTTCGTGGATGGTGCCTCCCGCAGTACCTGGATTCTGTCTTCCGCAGCCTGGGTGATTTATAATCCTAATGGTGAGTTGATATACCTTCAAGGTATTTGTCTAGGAAGAACCACAAACAATGTCATTGAATATAGTGTCATCATTGAACTCTTAACTAAGGCCATTGCTCTCAAAATTCGTGCATTAATTGTTAACCTTGACTCTCAGCTTGTTCTTCTTCAGCTTAATGGGCATTATCCTATTAGAAATCCTCAAATCTTAAGGTTGTATTTGTGTGTTCGTTTATTAGAAAGGAATTTTGATTATGTTACATATCAACATATTCCTAGATGAATGAATGTGCTAACTGATGCAGTATCCAATATTGTATTAGATAGAAATTTGCGTAATTTGTAAAACGCCATAATCACATAATAAGATTCATATAGGAGAATAGGCATATATATATATATAGTGTTTACATCCACGTGCATCATAAGTTCATAAAATATGTATGTTTTGGTTACATCTTGAGACACCCGTCTCTCAAAAAATATGCACAAATAAAATCCTAGGTGTCTAATTAGCATGATACTCATGGTAGCATGTCATTGCATGCACAAGCTGCCTCAATAAGCAGTGAACATGGTTAGACACCCCCATAGTGTGTCTCTGGTATGCGCAAGGAACACCATCAAATCTCGTGTAATCTGGGATTCAACTGGTGAGTCCCTCCAAGTTGTGTATGATTTCCTCCTCCTCGCTTCCCTCACCATGAGGAGCCACTTCAAAATCACGAGGAACCCTTCGTGCTATTGGAGACATTCCTACAGGTCTTTCTGGGCCAACATTTGCAAATACATGGATTAACATCAAAACATATATAATAAAAAAAAATCATAATACTCATCAAAATAAAAAAATTGAGTCTTACCCAATACTTCATCCCAATCCTCTCCTGCCGAGAGTGGGAGATCTGCATCACCCATGAATTCCATGCCAGTGTAGAGCCAGTCCTCCACGACAATAAGTTGTCAATGAATCCAGTGAAATAATTCTGGTCTCCACGACATCTGTTGAACGCCTCCTGCTCTAGGCATAAAAGCTACCCAATGGACCATATGTGGCTCTTAGGCTGGTGGTGTAGGAACTATAACTTCCCGAAGTTGAAATATTGGTAGTCATTCCAGGATTAATGGTACCAAGATGGACCCATAACCGATTTTTTTTAGCTTTCTGTTCTTGCATTTTGTCAGTTGGCGTTTCAGATTGATTGTTATAGCCTCTGCCTAGTTGTAAAGAGTTGGAGCCATACAATCTATGGCAAGTAATAGTTGTGTTTTTGTGGCTTCATGTGGAGCTTGAGATCCGGCAGCTCGAGTGATGGTGTGCAGCAGTACTTTTAGTGCCAAATTGGGAATGGTTTGAATATCCACTTTCCCTCTCTTTGATCCTTTTCTTTCCCCTTGGCAAACCATGTCTATGACCATGCTCATGTTTTCCATCGTGGGCCGAGTACCTGTCAGGATTGGTACTTCCCCCCTCTGTGATAATCTAGTTATTAAGTATACATCAGAGAGTTGAATCTCTAGCTCCTAATTGTGAATTACGAATATTTCACGATCAATTTCCCATACACTGATCAGGTACTGTAATAACTCTGGTTGAGCTCGGAGACATGGCACCATGAAGAATTTTAGAAGCCCGTAGTCCCTTAGAACATCCATGCATCTTAAATTTCTCAAGGCTTGCTCATCTTCTTCCCGATGTTCCCTTTCCTTCCATTCGATCACCATTTTGCTTTCACACACCTGCAAAATCATCAATGGGGTTCTCATTAGTCAAATTATTCACTTTTCAGTGGTTTAAAATGAGCCAGTTAATAGAATTTACAAGCAAAATCCGTGGTCGTGCTTGGCAACCCCCTTTGAATTGTAAGGCGGGTTGGCGCAAGTCTGTGCTCGGAACCCGCACCAACCACCGTGCCCTAGTTTGAACAAAATCCCCCTACAAATGTGAAAAATGAAAATGCAAGCAATGAAAATTAATTCAAAATGCAGGTAAGGATACGAGCTCTCACTTAAAGGAGACAAATTCGTGATTGGTTTCCTGGATTGTCTGCTGCCAACTCCACAAGATCACAATGAAAAAGGGTAAAAATGCTCACAATAGGTAAAAAGTGAAAAGTAATTTATTTTTACCAATTTTGTCATTTTATAAACTTTTCGAAGCCCTAATTAGGTTTTTGAGCATATTTTTCGATTATTTAATATTTTATCCTAAAAAATGGGTTTTACGTGCATTTCTTGTGCAACAACAGGTGCTCAACGTGATGGTGATGAAGTGACGAGTTGTATTTTATTACGTTTTCAGACGCGGTAAAAACACGAAAAAGTCACCCCTTGCAGTCATCTTTCAGCTCTTTTCTGACTCTCGAAAATTGAAAAGATTGCTGAGACTCTTGTTGTTTTGAACTCATTAAAGGCTATGAAATAACATCTGTCCAGTATACGTTTACCCCTTTTTTGGGTTAGGAAATATTATTTATGAAAAAGGAATACCTTAGCCTATCATGACTAAGAGGTTCTCTCAGATATTGTTTTCTACCTTTTCGGATCTGTGAGACTACCTACGAAAGGGAGTTGCTGGAGTTTTCTTTTCTACTTCTTTTCAAACTTTCTAAACATGAAAATACACCAAGTTCTTCCTTTGTCAAACTCGTTAAAACTTACATAACATAGAAAATTGTGACCATGACGTATCCGAGTTCCTCCTTCCTAGGGCTCGTAAAATGTACTAGGATGGATTTGTCTGAAGGAAAAATTTATATGAAAAGCATATGTTATCCCCTTCAAGATTGTTTCCAAAAATAATTGGGGGTATTCGCCAGCAATGGTGGGGGAAAATGGAACCAATTCTCAATTGTGTTGGCAAATGTCACTCTTGAACATGACACTTGTCTGCAATTCATGTCAGGTTGGGGACATCCATTTTCTTCATTTTTTCCTCCATGGTTTTGGGTTATATTTTTTGACCTCTCATCTTCTCTTTTCCACGCGGTCATGACCTCAGATTCCCTGATGTCAAATACTACCAAATTTCGAAGTCGTGTCGCCAATATGTTCAAGAGAAGTTTCCTTCTGTAGTTTTCAACCTCTTATCCTCTATTTGGTCCTGATTCACTATCATCTTATTCCTCTGTCTTGTGTCGATGATGTGTGAAACATTATGGCCCTCCTTTGACCAGGTTACTTCTTGTCGACTTCAGCTCATTATCCAGGAAGCTGATCTAGAGATTCCCTCCCGGTACCTTGGAGCTTGCATCCCTCAATGGCAAGTTCTTCGCATTCGATGACAAGTATTCATCATTCGCCTTCAATCGAATGATTTCGCAATTGTTCGACTCTAGCTCATGTACTCACATTTTGTGACTTATACTAGTTGTACCTTGAGAGTCATTGTCATGATTGGTGATTTCTCTTGCACATGTTAACAACTTTCATCATTGGCTGGTAATCAGGCGAATTTCTTGCATGTTCGACTTCAACTCATTCATTCGCATGCTTGAATTTGTACTTGTTTGGGTCGAGATGGAGCGCAAGACCCTTGGTTCTGCCTGATAAAATCTAGGCTGCGAGATGATTTTTTTTATCATCACTAGTTTCATGAATCTTCTAATTGGATGGCTTCGACCATACCTGAGTTTATTTATTGATCCTTCTTTTTGGATGGTTGCGTCCATACCTCAGATCTTATTTTTATATGTACTCTATTATGAATGGTTGTGTCCATGCCACATATTCATGTACCACATATATCAGTTGTAGTTGTTATTGCAAGTCTTCCGATGACGGTGTTTGGTTTGGGCACATTCTCGTAAATAATTTCACTCCTCCCTCTCTCTCAGACCTCATGCTTTAAGGGGAATTTGTTACACAATATTTTATCACCATCTCTGCAATCCCCATCCCGAAAATTGGAGGACCATTTTAGTGAATTTTGTGTATTTTCAAACCTTGCTAAAAGTGTCATTGTATCCCTTGGCATGTAAAAAATATTTCCTCTGTTAATCACTCCTCAAGCAGACTCGCAAAAAAATGTGTTTTTGGGTCGACGCTAGTAGGCAGTTATGGCCTCGTGCCCATTGGTTCTCTTTCTGAGTGTCTCACCCACACCAAGCTATTTCTGGAATGTTTTTTAAAATAGAAGTGAATTTTCCATTCCTAACTACTTTGTGAGCGGAGTCATCGTGGTTTTTTCGACTGAATAACATCAAAATCCTCCCATTGGCTTCTTGTTTTTTACATTTGTGCAACTCCCCAAAGGGATAAGGCCTCTCTTCCACCTAATGAGGGATCTTAAACCACCTCCTCCTCTCCTATAAATACTTCCTTCTCACATAGTTTTAGCTAGCTGAACAATACTTAATATATCTCTTGTGAAGAATAAGGCAGAGAGGAATCCATTATTGAGAGAATTTAGGCCCATTGCCTCACCAAGTCTGATCCCCGAAGAATGCTTGAGATGCACTTGACTGAACCCGTCAAAGGAGGCTGCAACATCAAGGCATTAAGGTTGTAAACTTCTTTTCTCTATCATTAATACATGATTGGTTTTTTTGTTCCAATTTTGTGTTCGATCATATGCAAAAAAAATTATTCTCCTTGACCAATCGAATAGCTGTAAATGAAAATATGTTTTCATATGTTGTCACCATTCACTTGATCCTTGTACAGGTATACGGATATTATCGCTGAAGGACCACGACATGTGAATAAAAATATCAGAGGATCACTCCTACAAACTACAAGAAAAGCGTTAGACCAAGGTAGGTCATCTATCCTAACTCGTTTTCATTTATAAGCTAGGAGTCTGAAAGTACAACTTGTTCCCTTGTTGCTAGACCCACTCCAGGGCTAGAGGGATCGCCTCTATCCGTAGAGGGGATTTACCTACTCAAAAATGATGTCATGTTGTTTATGGATGCCAATTTCATTGTTTCTTGTTGCAAACTTCAACACTCCCTCTCAACAAGAAAGGAATGTCCTTACATGCACACATGCACCTCTTGCATGCAACACTTCTCTAGTGTTTCTCACACATGAACACTTCTTTAGTGTTTCTCGCACATGAAACTTTTTCATGCAACACTTCGAAAGTGTTTCTCGTACATGAAACTTTCACATGCAACACTTCGCAAGTGTTTCTCGCACATGTAACTTTTGCATGCAACACTTCGCAATTGTTTCTCACACATGCAAATTTTGCATGCAACACTTCTGAAACTGAATAGCCTCCAAACAATTGAATCAATATAATGCATCTGGTATCAAAATATTATGATTGCTAGTACCTATTGCACATGTCTACTAGACTCTTTGCATTGTTTACATATGCATCCATCCACTCTGCACTGCTGCCAACTCTGATTTGCGCTCCAATATTTGACACCTGTCACTCTGATTTCTGTCTTCCTGGCATCTGACTTCATCAATCTAACTAATCCTATTACTGTTGTACTATGGGCTCCTCGTAGATAGGTTCGATCCATGAGACACACCATCTCTAGGACCCTACCCAAATTTCTTCTTGGGATAATGTTTTACATCATCCCACCTCATACTTGGAGGTATAGCTGCATGTACTCCCTCTGCCCATCTAGCTTGAAATTTCTTCGCTTGATTGGTTTCTGCCACTCCATGATCTTCCGCATGTGGTTTCTCTACATCTTGAGGTTCATTCTTTGGAACCAATATTTCCTCATCTGCATGCAAATCCAACTCCCTCTCAAGGGACAATCGCATGACTTTCTCACACTTCCCCATGGTACATCCCTTGCATGCATCTAACTACGCAAGAGTACCCTTGGGAAGTCCCATAGAAATTTGTTGCATGACCTTCAAAGCTCCATGGTGTAACTCACCCTCATCCCATCTCACCACTTTGTTTGCTTTACCCATCAATGTTGCACAACCATCTACATCAAGTTTATAGATATTCTTCACACGAATCCCAATATTCTTGGCTTGTCCTGCTACTTTGTGTTGATTGAAAGATTTTCCTTCACTGAAAACAATATCATAGCCTTTATCCTCCAGCATTATGACTGGAAGTATATTTTTCTTCAAGCCTAGTACATGCATTACATATTTTAATAAAAATGGTTTCCTTGAATGTCTCTAGAAAGTAACTGTACCAATCTCCGTAACGTTATACCTTCTGTCATCACCCATTTCAATATGCATCTGGAGGTCCTTATCCTCCAAGATACTAAAAAGTTATTTTTTTCCCATCATGTGGAAAGATGTACCACTATCCAAGTACCACCCTAATCCCATTGCACTTGAAACCATGCATGCGATCAGCGAGAAGTCCAACTCAAATTGTGAGGCCAAAGCCTCACCAGCTGTAGATTCTGAAGCCTTCTTGTTCTTATTCTTTTGTGGACAGTTAGTGGCATAATGTCCATGCTCATGATAGGGAAAACACTTCACTCTGGACATGTTGTGCTCCTTGCCTTCTTCATCAGTCTCAAATTTGGAATAGGATTTATTTCCCTTCCCTTTCTTCGCCTTATTAGGCAAGGCACATTTTTCTTCATCATCTTACTTAGATGAAGATCCATCCCTGGTATTTCGCCTAAATTCTTCTTGCACCAAATCTGACCAAAGTCGTTCTCAAACTGGTAGCTTCTCCCTCCCACTAATAGAGTTCTGATAACTATGCCAACTCTTGGGAAGACCTAGACGAGCTAGGCTCACCAAGTCATCATCTGCGACACTAATTCCGATGCTCCCAAGATCATCCCGACATTGGATAAAATTTGTTAAATATATCGGAATAGTGTCACCTTTCTCCATTTTTATTTTCCTGAGCTTGTCCTTTAGTGCCAGTTTTCTATGATCACTACTTCTTTGAAACAAATCTATCAAATCATTCCACATTGCATATGGAGTCACTTTTCCATGGAGACTTGAGACAATGTAGTCTCGTACTCCCTCTAGTAAGATCCTCCTCGCCCTTGCAACTTCTTTTTCCAAGCATCAATATTTGTGGCATATACTACAATGGGTTTGGGAACATCATTACAAATGAATTCTTTCAACCCATTGTCATCTAGTACTACCTCCATCATGTCTTTCCAAGAAATATAGTTAGAGCTGCCCTCGAGTGCATGCTCCAATCTCAAACCATTGAAAGCCATTTCGATCTTGAATCATCTATCGCACCAAGAATGTATTTTGAAAATTCGGATTCTATTAATTCAAAAACTCAACTTCACCTCCACTATATTGATTTCTTGTGATCCAATACCATGTATAAATTATACAAACAATATGTATATCATGGATTGGATCCATGATATACATATTGTTTGTATAATTTCTACAAAATATGAGGGGAGGGAGAGATCAATAAAAATTGACGAAAGGAAAAGAGTAAAAAGCAGGGGGGTGGACAGATAAAGAATGGTTAGGGAGGGTTAGAATCGGTATTAGAGGAAGGGCATTTGGAGGAGAGGAAGTGGACCATGGGTTTCCAAGAATGACTCAATTGATACCCATCATCGCAGTTGAAGTTATTAGGATGGTTTTCAATTTTGAGGGCTTCGTGAATGACTATGGTGGAATGAAAAGGAGAAGAAGTAAGGATTTTGGATTTATCAAAAAAAAATAAGGTGTTTGGAAGAATAAAAGTGCTCATTGATGGAAGATTTTGCAATACGGTTATGGGTGGTGCAGCCATACGGTCTTTCAACCGAGTTTTGAAGGGATGAACGATTTGATCTGTGTAAGATTTTCCATAGGAGCTAGGGATCTCATAGACTCTGGGTCTTAACATAGGATCAGTATTATCTTTCGTTGACCTTGAGTTGGCTGAGGGTTCTCTGAAGCTTGAAGAAGGTTTTAATATTCTTTCTAGAAAGAATTCCAGAAAGATGATCGATAACACCTTGAATGTAAGGAAGGGTTACCTTGGCCAAGAGAGGAGGGTTCAGAATGTTATTAGAATGGGAATGGGTGCACGAATGGAAAAAATTATTGATTTGGGAAGAATAATATTATAAAATTTAATATAAATCGTATAAAAAAAAACCTTATTATACGAATAAATCTCCCAAATACTTACCACCGTAGCTTAAACTAGGTAGCTTCAAATTTTCTAAACCATCTCGGCACCCAGCAATGACATGACCCATATGGTTAAACAAAGTTGAACATAGTAAAATTGTGTGCTTTGGGCATAGGGAATCCTCAAAAATTGTGTGGCGACGTGCCTTTGCACTCAGAAAGAGGAGCAACCCTGAAAATAGAAATCAACAACTTACTTTTGTGACATAAATTGAATGATTCACATTCTTTGTGGAGGATTTCACTTAAATTTATGTAATCTTCTCTCTTCTTATATGTAATTTAATCAATTTAGGTTATATTAAATGAAAAAATTAAAAGTATTTTAAATTGTATTAAAATTTTTTATAACTATTACAATATTTTTATTGTATGTTTATTTTTTAAATATATTAAATTTTATTTAATTATTATTAAAATAATTTTAATTAAAATTATGAAATATGTTTATTTGATTTTTAAGAAATAATTTACCATGACTAAAATTTATTTAAATTGATATGGTTTATTTAAGGAAGCAATAAATACTTGAAATTATTTAGCATTTTACTTTTATATTTGAAAATATTAACATGAACGTTCCAATATTATCATATTTTTTTTTAATTAAATACATATATTTGTATGTACATTTAAAAATATTAAGTATGACAGGTTAAAATATATTAAGTATGATATATTCTAGAGTATATTTTAAAATTATGGCTATTGGATATTAAATTCTATTGGGCATATACTGTCCACTTTTAGATTTAAATTCATTTCAATATAACAGTGGGCAGTATATGCCCAACCACATTTAATATCCTATAACTCAGAAAATATGTATATCTCACATGTACCATCCATGTCATACAAAATTTGAAAAAATATTTTGAGTTTACTGTGAGGGAGAGTACTTTAGATACTTTTAACGATAGAAAAATATGAACTCTTTCAAGTTGTATTCCACTAGTGTCTTCCCTTGCAAACTTGCTATCTAAACCTAGGCACAGGTACACCTGACTCGTTCTACCATCTACAATGCATACAGTCTAGGGGAGGGTAATTTTGGTGTAATTACCCACTTCAATTATGCCAGTTGAGGGTAATTTTGGTGTAACTACCCACTTCAATTCTGCCATTCAGGTCCCATTTTCTCCTCCGCAAGACTCTGAAAAAGCTCTGCAACTACAATCCATGCTCTAACCCCTCCTCCTCTAGTTTAGTCTCTATGCATCCATTTTTTTTATCTTGGTTTTTTGTTGAGTTATTAGGCTCGTAAGCCTTCAATGGAAATTCTCGTTGACAGTAAAAAATTATGGATATGTTTTAGGTAACATTCGTTCTCCTTGATAGAATTCGAGTTGTGGCTCCACTGCCATCTAAGTTTCATTTCCTTTAATGTCTTACCTTGATTTTTAACTCAAATATTTACTGGACTATGCATATTTGCTTCCAAAATTTTAGTCATAGTGCCTTGAGGGTTTGCATAATTTTCTATGTTTGGTCACAATGCTTGTTCATGATCTTTTGACAATCATCATTTCAATGTTCGTTTGTTGTATGTTAAATTGGTTTAGTCACCTGAAACCATATAGGAAGCATGTTCTCCAAAAATTTTGAGACATTTGTACATTTGAAAAATGTGTTAGAAATTTAAAAGGATACGGGGCATGCTTTTTACTCAGAGTTCACACATTTTACTCGGAGTTCACACAGAGTTGCATAAATGACTTTAATCAAGACAACATAGTTACAAAAATTTTATAGAGAGTTGTGGAATTCACTTAATCTATACCATATAGTTGCATAAATAAAATTATGTGAATCCTCTTTTCAATACAGAGTGGCAGAGATTAAAATCACAACTATAGAGGAGCAAATATAATCAACTAATTTTACTCAGGTGAAACAGAGTAAAACAGTGTTGCGGTAAAACACATACATGAATAATTCCGTAACCAAATCGTAACTAACCAAACTTTAGATTATAATTCATAAACACAACATACACATTCATATGGAGGCTCAGCTCCTTCACCAGTAAAACTACTATTTTACTGAGATTTACATTCACCACCTGGGTTCCGGAGTAACACACAGTAAAACCTGTAATTTGTGTTTTCACGCGCCCACCAAAATTTTTTCCATGATTTTCTCCCCTTGTCTTTCCAGCTTATATCTGGAACATTACACAACACTCTCTAACTCTACCTAAAACTTACATGTAAAATCTAAACATATATATCTAACACAATTAATTCGTGACAGACCAGATTTAATACAAGAGATGGGAGGAAATCAATTTCTGAACATTACATTGTGTGAAGTGTGACAACACTTGTGGATTAATTGTTTTTCCATACACATTAAATAACCATGCATTAAATTCTATTTGACTTCAATTATTTTAACTCTGTTGCGAAATGGGTTATGTACTCTACTCAAGACTTGTCCTTCTCTGCAAACTCAATCTGCAACCTGTAAAACATTAACTAAGGTATGGCTGCTGCCAATTCATTTAACACAGTGGTTGAGATTAATTTCCAACATTCCCCCTTAATCGTAACTCTCGCCATTGACCATTTCCAAACAATCTCTAAGATAAAAAAAAAAAATTCTTGTGTCAATGCCTTTGTGAAGATGTCTGCAAATTGTTTCTCTAACCTGCAATGTTGCAACACAATTTCACCATTGTTAACTAATTGTCTTATGAAATGATATTTATCATCAATGTGCTTTGTCCTCTTGTGGAAAACATAATTCTTTGATATTGCAATTGCTGAACTATTGTCACAGAAAATAGTGGTTGCTCCATCTTGTTCATGACATAAATCCTGCAACATCATTCTCATCAAAAATATTTGACACGTTGTTGTTATTGCAGCGACATACTTTTCTTTTGTTGTTGACAATGATACTATAGGCTCCTTCTTGGAAGCCCATGAGATGGCTTCTGAACCCAAATGAAAAACATATCCTAACGTGCCCTTTCTGTCATCAACACTTCTAGCCCAATCACTGTCAATGCAACCAACTAGCCTAAAATCATCAATTGTAGAGTGCAAAACACCATACTCTTTTGTCCCATGAACATACTTCAATTTTTTTTTGGCTACTTGCCAATGTGTCTCCTTGGGTGTCTCAATGAACCTCGACACAAAACTCACTGCATACATTATATTAGGCCTAGTTGCGATCAAATACATTAGGCTGCCTACCATGCTTTTGTATAATGTCAGATTGACATTGTTGTTGCAATCTTCCTTGCTCAACTTCAACCCCATGATGATTAGAGTTGGTGATGGCTTGTTGTTATGCATATTAAACCTATCTAAAATTTCCGCAACATACTTTGCTTGAGAGATAAAAATCTCATTTTGTGTTTTCTTTACTTCTATGCCCAAAAAATATCTTAACAACCCCAAGTCAGACATTTCAAACTCATTTTTCATGACTGCTTTGAAATCAACAATGAGAAAATCATCACTACCTGTAAAAATCAAATCATCTACATACAAAATGACAATAAAAATTTTACTGTCATTTTCTTTGATGTAGAGAGTAGGTTTACCGTCACATTAGTCAAACCCATTTTCCATCAGGTAAGTATATATCCTTCTATACCATGCATGTGGTGCTTGCTTCAGCCCATAGAGAGCTTTCCGCAACATACACATCTTGTGTTCTTGGCCTTCTACCTCATATCCAGGAGGTTGTGCAGCATACACCTCCTCTTTCAGCACTCCATTCAAGAACGTTGACTTTACGTCCATTTGATACACTTTCCATTTCTGTTTCTCTGCAATTGACAACACTGTACGCACAGTCTCCATACTCGCGAATGGAGTAAATGTTTCTGCATAGTCTCTTCCATGTTGTTGCTTGTATCCTTTGACAACTAGCCTTGCTTTATTCCTTTCAATATTTCCTTCAATTTTTCTCTTGGAATTATAGACCCACTTTACTCCAATGACTTCTTTACTTTGCAGAAGGTCCCACTAGTAGAAAATGGCTAATTAATTACTAAAAAAATGACTAAAATTTGCATATAAAAAACTATTTTTTGGTCAATGACCAATAGTAGATAATTTATAGTATCTTATAACGTGACCAACTTTTAGTCGTTTTTAGCTTAGTTATTTAATTGGTCATCTCAATTTTGTTGTCTAGTAGTATATTTGGTCATTAATTTGGTCATTAATTTAGTCATTGATTTGATTATTAATTTAGTCACTGATTTGGTCATTGATTTAGTCATTGATTTAATATTTTATTTAGTCATTAATTGTCACAATTAATGACTAAATATACAAAAAAATATATTACTATATGATCTCCCGAGAAAACCAATTAATGACCAAAGAAATATGACCAAAATGTTGGTCGTGTTATAAGATACTATATATTAGTTACTAATAGTCATATATATGCAAGTGTTAGTCATAGTTTGAAACCAATTAATGAACGATGAAATATGACTAAATTTTAGTCGTGTTATAAGATACTATAAATTAGCTACTAATAGTCATATATATGCAAAATTTAGTCGTTATTTGTAATCACAAATTTATCATTTGCAGTAGTCATTTATATTTTTTTGATAGTTTTGTATTCATTATATAAACAACTAATTTAGTAGTTTATATTTATTTCATTTACTTTCATTAAGAATCATTATAAATGACTAATTTAGTCGTATATTCATTTTATTTGTGTTCATCATTAATCAATCTAAACTACTAATTTAGTAGTGTCAAATCGATTTTGTGTTTATTATTAATCAACATAAATTAATTTGTATGATTTAAAAAATGTCATACAATGTGCATGTTCATCTAATATGAAAACACATAGTTTCATATGTTAATTAGAATACTAAACAATATCAAATGCAACTATAAATAATTTCAACCACATAAATTATATTATATGAAATGTTAAAGTATTACAATATGAGTTTCCAACTTAATATTGGTTGGACTACAATTTACACACAAAATGATGTTTCATCACTTCAAAACATTATCATTGTGTTGTCAAGGAATTGTAGGTGAATTCACAAACTTGGAAGATTTGACCATCAATATTTATATGTGTGTCTTATGTGGGATATTGGCTCTAAGGGTATCACCAGACCAGTTCTCCTCTGTCTCTTTTTGCATTTGTCGCTCCAATGTTATTGCTCCCCTCTTTTTTCAATTCCTTCTTCTTACCATCAATACTAAGTTCATTTTATGAAAACAAAAAATATACAATATAGAGTGTAAAACATGAAAGACAATGAACACGAGAATATAAACTAAATTAGACTATAAATAGTTTGTACAACATATACCTCAACATCAGCAATGTCAAAGTCCACTTTCCCCATACAAGTAAGGAACTTGAACAAATTTTCTTCATTGGGGAAATAATGGCCACTATAATGTGACCAGAACACCTTAGTAACTTAGTATTCAAATTTCAAGGAAAGCTTAGGAAAAATCATGTCAACTAAGTTATATGCTAAAAAGCTCAAGCTGTAGATAACTTATGAAAACAAATAATATGAGGTGTGATGTTTAATCCTTTTCATTTTATTCACAACAACATTTCATTTTCTACCGCATGAACTTAGTCAAGTACATAAACAACATGTACTAAAATAAAAACATGAAAGTAACATTTTTTGATAGTCATGAAAATATTTTAACACAAAATAGATATAAAGATTCCAATCAATATAGTGTAATACTAATTTCATCTTCAAGCTTTGGTTTTTGTTTAAATGAACATGATACTAAGTATTTTCAATTTCATTGTTAAAATACAAAACAAAATCAAAATAAGCATCCAAAATACAATCAAACAATAAATAGAGGATATCATGGAATGGAAATTGCAATTATAAAATATTTGTTTACCTGTGCACCGATGTCGTGTTTGGAATTCCTAAAACATTTTCTTTCCCAAAATAACCATGAGGTGAAATAATCAAAACATTAAAAACGATAGGAATTCCTACTAGAAACATTTCCAAAGTCGATGGCTCAAGTGGCTAAGCAATCTCTAACAGCGAATGAAAAATATCCAAGATGTGATATGCATTGTTTCTCCATCCTTTTTCCAATCACATTTCCTGTAACATGCCCATAGCATAGTCAAGTAACAATAAAAAAAAAACATTTACATTTTTTTTTTAATCTTTTTATATCTATAAAGTTTGAATCTGACTTGTTTCTATTACAACTCTATTGAGACCACCTACTCTACAGTCAAAAATATAAAAGGATCCGTTATAAGTCATACCTACCCATGGTCTCTTATAGGAATGATAGAAGAATAGGTTGAGCCATTAATGTTAGCCTCTCTAAAATAACTATAATAAATCCAAAATAATAAATTAATTAATTAAATATTCCAAGTTAGGAATATGTGCCTAACTCTTGGGTTGTTCCTCAAATATTGGAGTTTGTTTAGGAACTCCTATATTGGTGGGTTTTTGTGAGAAATTATCTCAACCAAAGGAGTCTAAGATAGCACAAACTATCTTAGACATTTTCTCTCATCTATTTAAATTGTAAATTAAATTCTTTTAATAAGGGAGAATACGTGAGGAAGCCATGAGGCTTCCGCCTTTTCCGCCTTTATTTTGTGTGTGCTTTATTATGTATGCTTTACGTCTATTTCTAAGTCAATTATTTTTTCTATCATGTGGTATCAGAGCTTACGGTGTGTTGTGTTGAGGACCTGTTGAGAGAGTTGTTTTCTACCTTGAGCCGTGAGCTGCACAGAGAACGGTGGTAGTTGTTGTGTTAGTGTTGTGTAATCCGCTATGATAGAGTGTATAATCTGAACGTGGAGTATATGCAATGATGTGCATTGCTTGAGAAATCTGTCAGGAGAGCTGTGAGCTAAATTTTAATGTGTTGAGTCGGGTCTATGAGTTGGTATGTGCATTGAACAGCAGAACGATGCATGTTTGTTGAAGGCCGTGAGACCGATAGTTTATAAATGTCGTGAGCGTTGATGATCTAGGTGGATATTGGTGGTCACCTGCCTATTCCACTTGGGGCTCCACCACTGTCTCTTTTAGTTTTTCAATTTCGGCACAGTTTACTATTTTTAGCAGTTTTTCGGGTCCTGAACTTCCGGAGTCGTTTTGAGGCCCGAAACGATGGTTTTTGGGAAAACGGAGAGCAACATGGGTCCATGGAACAATTTTTCTCATTCAAAATTTGTATTCCTCAGATATATCTTTCTAACAAGGTATGGTACGCGTCAAATAGAGATCGTATGCCAAAGTTAAGCCCCTGGGAAGTTGAAACACCAATTTACCCAAACGGGGCCCATAGTTTTGGCACTTCATCTCCTAGGGTTAGGGTTTTAGCTGTTTAGGATTTCCCATTGTTTCTAAATAATAAATAGGCCCTCGAGCCTCATTGTAACTCAGTTCAGAGGCCTGTAGCCGCCACATCTCTTCTCAGAGATAGCTACCAGCGCCCTAGCTAGTTTTATTTCCATTCTGTCTGTAAGCAAATTTCATTTCTTTGATATTAATGAAATGAAGTGTTATTTCCACTGCATCTCTGTATTTATGGTTATGTGTTTATTCTGTTGCGTTCCTGCATAAATCCGGATCAGTGGTATCAGAGCGGTCTGCTTTTTCTCGATCCTTCTTTGCATGTCCCTAACGAGGTCGGGGTATAAGGAGCTAGGGCTTGATCTGGTGGAACCTTTGCAAGATCAGCCTCGCAAACCTCGACGGACGCCCATGGGGGACGAAAAGAAAGATGAGGGAGCAGAAGATCCTATCAAAATATTGCTCGAGGAGGCCCTCGAAAGACAAAGGAACGTGATGATGGATAACTTTGCTCAGATCCTTCAACGGCTACCCACCGGCGGCGCATCTGCATCCAGCAGCCACTCTGGAGGCGCGAATCCTTTTAAGGTACAAGTAAATTTTGAAATTCCCATATTTGAGGGTCAAATAGACGCAGATGCCGTAGATAGATGGTTGAATCTGTTAGAAGGATATTTCTCGGTTCATGACTTTTCAGACCGGGAGAAGATTATTTTTGCACTCCTCAAAGCTACCCCCATGTTAAGGACTGGTGGGAAACCTACTGTGAGAACAAGGACCAGACAGAACCCTCTCTGTTCTCGGCTGTACCAACTTGGAATTCTTTCCGAGACGCCGTCAAGGAACAGCACTATCCCGTGGGGAGCTATGAGGACAGCATACAATGGACCATGTTATGGACAACAAAGGGTTCATGAAGGACGCACCACAAAGCCAAAGAAGGGACAGGGAAAGTGGTGTAAGTTCCATAAAGCTCCACTCACAACACAAGTGAGTGTCGGGCAAAGTCGCTAGTGGTCGAGATGAGGCAGGTCAGATGCATGCTCTGAATACGAGTCGGGAACCTAAAAGGGGAATGAAAAAGGGAGCCGTTGATGCGGGCCAACGCCTTGTTGCCACTACAAAGATCAGGAGAAGGAGGAACCCCGAGAAGATCGAGGAGGAGGGAGGAGGAACGTCTCTTCCCACTCTAGATGTGGGTAAAGAGGCTCTACAGTACAGTTCATTATCGACAATGGGAGCCAAAGAACCTCATTTCGAGCGGATGATGAAGCGGTTGGGCTTGCCGGCCTGACTCACCCACATCCATACACCATGGGTTGGCTTCACCAAGGGCAGAGATCTAGTGTCGTAGCAGTGTCATGCCCCTATAGCATCAAGCCCTTCACGGATGAGGTATTATGTGACGTTGCTCCTATTGATGTTTATGATGTATTATTAGGACAACCATACTTGGCAGACGTCATCTTGTGTATGAGTCTAGACCTTGTGCTTCATTATTTTTACTTTGGAAATAAGTTGTACAAGATACCGGAGAGGTACCACCCTGCCATCTCTTTAGTTCTTGTAAAACAATGTAGTAAGCTCATTTCCCAAACTTGAAATTCATTTCCTGATGATCTGAGGGCAAGAAGAAGAAAGACTTTGACCGACACTCGGACGGAATCTCTGCACAACAACAACAAATGGATAAGGTTGTGGAGGAGTGCGGACATATTCACCTCACCCAGGGGTTTCTCTGCCTTGTCAAAGTCAAGCACGAGATTGATCGACCCCGGAGTGCAGCAGCACTTCCCTGTGGACCGTCTATCGATGCTCACATTGCGGAGGATGATGAAATCAAGAGCGGTCGAGTTGTTACGAAAGGTCACATCGGACCAAGTTCATCGCCTGTGGGAGCATTCGTGTTGAAGTACAGGAAGAAGGATGGGACGTGAGACTACGCCAGTGACTATTGGGCATTGAACAAGATCACCGTCCCAGGAATAGGTGCCCAATCCACAGATTATTGACCTTATGGACCAACTCAAAGGTGCCAAATATTTCAGCAAGATCGACACAGTGGGTATCACAGGTACAGAATTGAACCCTCTCAGATGTGTGGGCTGTGTATTCAAAGCCAAGGAAGGCACCGAATGGTGGTCATGCCTTTTCGGGTTGGCGAATGCTCCCACAGTATTCATGAGGATGATGGACGACATCTTGCGGCCATTCTGTATTTGTAGTAGTGTACTTGGATGACATTTTGATCTTCAACCAAACTTGGGGAAGAGCACCTTCACCACATCCAAATAATTCTCCAAACCTTTGTGGCCAACCTGAGTTGTGTGCTAATTTGGAGAAATTGCACTTTTGGCATGACAGGTTGATATGTGGGATAAATTGTTGATGAAAGCCATGTGGATCTTGACCAAGATCCAGAGTCTTCGGGATTGGCCATTGCTCCCTCTAATAGAGCAGAAGCTTTCTAGGTCTTGCTAATTTTTACCGTAGGTTTATTATTTGGGGATTCTCTCATATCACTTGGCCCCTTGGTGAGTCACGAGGAGGAGCAAGAGAAAGAATTCTTTTAGTGTAGGAACCTCAATGAGAAGAACATTCACAAAATTGAAAAAATCGCCTTTGTTATTGGTGCTCACTTTGCAGGACTTGCAACGCGACGATTTGGGATAGGCAGATGCCTCGACTATGCTATTGGGTAGTTCTTATCAACGGGACATCGTGGAATTTCTTAGTGAGACATTATGCATTGATTCGCAAGTATCCCACTTATGACAAAAGAATGTATTCCATTGTACAGCTTGTTGATAATGGAAGAATTATTTGGGAAGGAAACAATCATCCACACAGTTCTGACCCTGCCGGTTCATCTGACACAAGGGAAGTTCACCAGAATGATCGCCATCGGAAGTGGTCCCTTTATATATAGCAGTTCATTTGAACATCAAGTACAAGAAGGGTAGCACCAATCATGTTGTGTTTGCCTCGGCCGGAGCTGCAGATCGTGGCGCTCACACCACATTGCTCAAATCTTGTGGGCACGAGACTACGATTGTTTGCTTCTCTATGAGAGTGACCAATTACGACCACACTTACAAGGCACTCTTAGAGTACGCAAGTTCCAAATTTTCACCTCAAGATGCATTTTTATGTCACATGGGACACCTTTGTGTTCCTACAAGCGAGCGTGCCAGATGATATGGAAGCACTACAATCAAGTGGCCCAGGGCATTTCGGGGTCGAAGCTTAGGTGGCAATCCTACAGCCGTATTTCTGTTAGCCAAAACCTTCGAAAGGATGTCGAGAAGCTTTGTCGGATCTTTGCCTTCGCTTACATTGCCATTGCCAATCGACCATCAAGAAGCAAGGCCTATATACTCCTCCCTAACTACCTAGTCGACCTTGGGAATCCATCTCCATGGATTACATGTGGAGCCCCTTCTACTAAAGCGGAAATGAGCAATGTTTTAGTGATGATCAAATGATTCTGAAGATGGCCATTATGGCGGCTGCCAAGAGAAGAATATCACAATGAAATATTGCTAAGCTCTTCTTTGAGCAGGTGTGGTGCACTTTGGGGATCCCACAATTTATCGTCTCGAATCGGTATAGCGGGTTCTCGGCCACATTTTTGTCTGACCTACTGGTCAATGTTGGATACCAAGCTCTTAAGTCCTGACTTTCCATCCCCAAACAGATGTGGGCAGGTAAGTCAATGAGTGATTGTACACATTAGCATGTACAATTCAAAAGCATCACGCACATGGGATGAAACCTCCCTATGTACAGCATGGTTATAATCGGGCTCTCACCAGTTCCAATCCCGACCATAGCCCCTTTCGGGTGGGCTTGGGATTCCCGGCCACTATGTCGTGACGTGTATGCCATTCTTGGCTTCTCGAGGCCGATTCGGCTCATGTCAGGTGTTGAGAGTTGACCATGCAGTAGCTTATCGAGCGCATTCAACACATTTGCCAACGGGTTCATGATATATTGAATGAGCCCAATGCCAAGTATAACAATGCCATGATGTTTAGATGCCCAACTTCGGGTGGGCGACAAAGTATGTCTACATTTGTAGAAGGAGCGCCTCACTGAACCCCTGTAGCTTCACCCCTCCGTCTGGTAGTACACCATCACCAGGTACAGCAAGGAACAATGCCTTCGAGCTCGAGTATTCCACCATTCCTTGATACTTTCCAGTCTTCAATGTGGATCGCCTTTGTCTCCTTACTTCCACCTCTGTGGACTCGGACATTGCGGGAATAAATCACCAACGGTTAAATCCCGGAGAGTTTGCATGGAACCGGGCCACCATGAGTTATATGTGGACATGAAAATCGAGAACACTCGCCAACGGAGAATATCCAACTATATCCAGGTTTTCAAAGTGGCCAACTCTGCACCAAGGAAAGTGGTTCACCGAGGGACCGGACCCAGAGCAAATTTCCTCATCTCATGGAGGGAACTTAAGCAATGGGGACCATTGCTTCACAGGGAGGAATGATCCGGTGGATATTGGTGGTCACCTACCTATTCCCACTTGGGGCTCCACCATTGGCTCTTTCATTTCGGTTTGACACGAGTTTACTATTTTTTGTAGTTTTTCGGGTCTCGAACTTCGGGCCGTTTTGAGGCCCTAAACGACGTTTTTGGGAAAGCGGAGAGCAACATGGGTCCATGGACCATGTTTTTGTTCCAAATTGCCAGTTCTCGGATAGATATTTTTAACGAGGAATTTGTGAGTGCGTGTCAAACGGATCATTGTACCAAAGTTACGCCCGTGGGGAAGTTAGTACCAATTTACCCAGCGGGGCCCAGTTTGGCGCTTCATCTCCTAGGTTAGGGTTTTGTTTGTTTAGGATTTCCCGTATTTCTAAATAATAAATAGGCCTCGAGCCTCATTGTAACTCAGTTCGAGGCACTGTAGCCACTGTCTCTTCTCGGGAGGTCTTTACCGAGCGCCTAGCTAGTTTTATTTCCATTCTATGCAGCCAAGCAAATTTCTGTTCTTTGATATTAATTAAATGAAGTGTTATTTCCCTTTGCATCTCTGTTATAGTTATATGTCTATTCATTACGTTCACATAATCCAGGATCGATTGAGCCGTGAAGGCCTTGAGCTCGTAGAGAGCCAAGCTCGTGAACTTATCGATCATGGAAGGCTGACGTGGGTACGGTGGATGAGACAGATCTGTTGCGTTTGAAGTAGGAATTTATAATGCTATCTTTTTACCAATTTGTAACAGGTGTTGTAATCGATTATCATTTTTTCCTCCTTTGCATTTAATCTAGGGATCATTCTCAATGGGTTTAGGCCTTTGGGCATCATGTGTAGGGTAATTTGAGGTCATCGTAAGGGTGGTTATGCGGTTGTAGAGGATAAAAGACGAGACCAACAGAAAAGAATGAGTAGAGTCTTGGCATCCCTTTTCCATAATCCTTTCATTATAGTAAAAATACGTCTTTGTTGTTGTCTATCGGATAATTTTCTTCCATTTTGAATGCCCATATATTGTTTTAACGAGCGCTCATATAGTTTTTTTGAATGCTCGGGCATTGGTTTAGAGCACCTATATCGTTTAGATGCCCTTGTATTCTTTTTGAGCACTTACATATATCATTTAAGATGCCTTGTATTCTTTTTGAGCACCCATATAAACGTTTTTGAATACCCATTTAATATTTTTGAGCACGCATGTAGTGTTTAGAATACCCATGTAGCCTCTGCGTACATGTTGTGAAGAATTGATAACACCTTGTTTCGAGAGGAAGACCATTTTTCCTATTATTGCAATGGGTAAGCTTTTGGAGCTTTGGGATGTAAGGCCATCAGAAATTCCCTTTTGAGCACAATAGGCAGCCAGAATTTCCATTGTCTAGAGTTTGAAAATATCATGTGAGCATTAAACATATTTTTCGGGTTGTTAAGCAAGGGTTTTCAAGGTTATGTGGCCCTTTGTGGCACGCCACCCAGTCACAAAGCTGTTAATTTTTTCACCACCATTGAAGCTTGCATGGTCGAGTTGGCAGAATTAGTTCCCACTGTTCATCGGAAGTTTGCATACTACACTTGCATGACTATAGCGCAAATCCACAGTGATCTTTATTTGATGTACTTGAGTTAGGAACAAAAATCATCATCCATATCCAAAATGAATCAAAGGAGTAGGAGAACGAGCGTAACGCTTTACAGGAATGAGTAAGCCCCACAATTCAATACAAAATCATAATTACTCTTACAGGAATTGAGTAAGCCCCACATTTATTTATTGTAGAGATCAAGAGCGTACCTTGAAAGGCATTAAATTATTGTGATATTCTTTGTTTTTGAAAATAAAGAGTGCAGTTGCGGATTTGTGTATGCCTTGCCATGGAGTCAAACAAAAAATTTTGAATTTGGAGGGGATAAGTAGAAATTTTTTTTACTTTAGAGCATTGTAATGTTTTTCTTATTGGAGATGTCAGGAGATTTTTTCTTTCCATTTGTATTTGGAGAGATAAGGTGATTTAATACATTTGGAGAGATAAGTGTCTTATTTTGTTTTTTGGAGTGATAAAGTTGTCTTTTGTAATTTGGAGTGATAAGGAGTGTTTCCATTTTGTATTTGGAGTGATAAGGCAAATCTATTGTTGTAATTGATATTAGTTTACTTTGAAGATTAGTCGGTACATATCTAGATTTTGAAAATAATTGCTTTAAGGTTGTGAGCTTGGCATATTATTTACTTGAAGGTGGAGATTTTTTATGTACTCAATACTTAATAAAAAATATCATTTTTTGGTGTTTATGTGTCCTAGATCCGCCCGAAATTGAATAAAGGGATCTTAGGTACACTATGTATGTTTGATGGCCGATGTTTTTTTATGGCTTCATGTTGTTGCTTTTTGATTTGTGTCTAGTTGTGACACATCAATGATTTCATTTAATATCACATACATAAAGTTCAATATCAGCGAGCACAACACATATGAAATATTTATAAAATCAGCACATGCATTTGCATCCCTTGTATATAATCAAAGATTGTCTACATCAACATTCTACCATCAATCCAATTCACTTAATTGCTCAAAGTCTTCATCAAGGTTCTTGCAAATCCATTTAAAGAACGTGTAATCAAATTCATTGTTTTAAGTGAGCCTTTAAAATCATTGTAATCTTTCTTGGGTGCATTGTCGACAGTATTCGACACCCTTCCTTTATGCAAAATCAAATGAGTGCATGAATTTCTGAATCAAACAAGCAACAAGTTTACATCTCCTACAAGTGAGCACGAGTATTCATTCCAGCAATTTGCATCAATTCAGTACAAATATCAAACAATCTGGCAGGCAGTAGATTTCATTGCGGCAATCATCAAAGCAACCAAACAAGTTAAAACAATCAAGAAACGAGACTGAGATCGACATCAAGAGAGTGTGGCTATTCATTCAAGTGAGCGTGAAGTCATCAAGTAAGTCAAGTGAGCGGCAAACAAACGATCGTCATCAACGAGCGTGAATTCGAGTTTAAGCAAGAAAATTCTACAATTCTAGCAAGTGCAATCGGCAACAAATCAAGCGGCGTGCCATTCAAGCCATTCAGCGAGCTGTCATTCAAGTGAAACAATTCAAAGTATGACATCTCCAACAAGAGCATTTGTTTTCAAGTAAGCAAGTTTAGATGGCGCAGCATATTCGGTTGTTAAACATTCTTCACGGTTGATCATCTTATTGATGAAGACATGGTGCATATTCGACAAAGACACTCTCTTGTGATCTTTCATGGCATCTACAACAAACACATGAAACCATTGAATTTATTCCCCTTGAGTCGCACCTTCAAAGTTGAATTGCAAGAAAAGAGTAGTACTTTCAAGTCTTTGAACCATCCAGAGATGATAATTCATTCATTCGAACCGGCTTCAAATTGTGAAGTTGTTCAGTTCAAATTTCTTCCAAGCCATCATCGAAGCCCTTGGAAGAAATTCACAATAATAAAATAAGCAGGCTTAGGATATGTCCAAGATGATGCCAACTTCCATATTCCCGATTATTCCAGCCCATTCGATTCTTTCGGTCTGGATTTTTTGAGCAGATCCTCGGCCACATTCGAAACGATTGCGAGACGAGCGGCAATGCCCGCAACCCAAAAGTTGCGGAAAACGAATTCCACAACCACAGAAGTTGAAGTCAAACCGAAATGTTCTCATTATCGGAAGGGAACGGTCATATGGAAGATCGGTGTTTGATCTCCATCCCTATCGCCATTGTGGCAAGTCCAATAATTCCTTAGAAAAATGTCAATCAACACAAATCGACGGATTGAATGCATTATGAATGGATCAACCCTTAGGAATGAGGTCATCCCACGGTTAAAGATTACTTAGTTCTACAACCACATACGATCACACATAGTGTAGCCAGCAGTGAAAAAGATGATGGTACTCTCATGTAGTTGAATAGGGAGTACAATAGTGTAAAACTCCTACACACGAAGGGGGGAGTTTGAATACTCAAGAGAAGTGTCTCTCCCTTTTAGTTGACAAAGGGGGAAAAATGTCAATGAGATTGACGGTGGTTGTCGGACTAAAAGTCCCAAAAAAAACCAACAAGCGGCCGGTGGGTATCTTCAATAGCCGGTGGGTGATCGGCTTGACAAAAGTAGTGAACGATTTTAGCACAACAAAAGCAACAATGAGTTGTTTTTGACATCATCATTAGTGGGCTTTGAAAAAATTTTGTCGATGGACAAGGATGCTGATTTCATGCAAAGGACGAGATGGATCCTTTTGCAACTTGGCACTTTATGGAGTTGTCAAGAAAGCATTTGAAGATGATGGACATACGGTGACTCATGGTCTCTTCAGATTGCATTTTTTCAGCATCCAGCTTTGGCAATTTTTCAGACAATGTCTTTTTTAGGATCAACATGAGAACTTGGAAGATGGTTCCTCGTTCTTATTTTAGATTTTTCATTGAAGGGGGGAATGTTAGCCTCTCTAAAATAACAATAATAAATCCAAAATAATAAATTAATTAATTAAATATTCCAAGTTAGGAATATGTGCCTAACTCTTGGGTTGTTCCTCAAATATTGAGGTTTGTTTAAGAACTCCTATCTTGGTGGAGTTTTAGGCAGAAGTCATCTCAACCAAAGAAGGTCTAAGATATACAATTGCTTATCTTAGACATTTTCTCTCATCTATTTTAATTTTAAATTAAATTCTTTTAATAAGTGAGAATACATTAGGAAGTTGTGAGGCTTCTGCCTTTTCCGCATTTATTTTGTATGTGCTTTATTATGTGCGCTTTATGTTTGTTTCTAAGTTTTTTTTTTCTATCAATTAATTAGAATTGCAAAAATATCAAGGAAAGACAATTCATTATCTAGTTAACCAATTGCACATTGAACCCTATATGGATGAGTAGCCCTAAATAAAGCCATTTTTCTCTATCATGCGCCTTGGAAAGACAAAATCACTAACATTTCTTGTAATTTTTTGGTTTGATGTTATAATTCCTTCTTGGGCTACTCCTATTCCATAATGGATTTGTTTCCTAGGAAGGATGAAATTTTTTTCTAATGACACGAATCGCATAGTGGATTTTGACCCTACATGCACTAATTTTTGCAATGATTTTGTAGATGCAATTACATAGTGACATGGATCTGAAATCATCTCATTCTTGTATAATTTTTGGGATTAATGCCTGAAATTTTGAATTGAAAGCTCCCAAATCTTGCATGTGTATTTTAATTTGTCAGCAATTCTTAGTTACTCTGTTTCAAGGAAGTCATAGAACCCCTAGAAGAATTATATTGTCCTGTGAAGTGGCGAGGATTCTTATACTTTTGGAAATAGTGAAAAATTGTTTGTAATTCTTCCTTTGATCTGGATTTATGCAGGAATGCAACAGAAAAATAGAAATAATGAAAAAATTATAAATACAGTGGAAATAAGGCTTCATTTCATTAATGTAAAATCATAGAAATATGCTTACAAACATGATGGAAATAAAATAGCTAGGGTGCTAGTAGCGAATCTACGAAGAGATGTGGTGGCTACAAAGCTCTCCAACGTATTTATAATGAGCCTCGAGGGCCTGGCTTTATTATGGAGAAACAATGGAGAACTCCTAAACGTCCAAAAAACCTAACCCTAGGAGATGAAGCGCCAAAACTATGGGCCCCGTTTGGGTAAATTGGTGTTTCAACTTCCCGGGGACATGCTTAGGCATACTATCTCCGTTTGGGGCTTCAAGGAAATGGCTCTGGAAGTTCGGGATCCAAACTACTAAACATAGTAAGTTGTGAAAAAAGCTGAAAAGACAATGGTGGGGCCCCAAGTGGAACTCAAACGATCACCAATATCCACTGGATCATTCTTCCCCCCTTGAAACAATGGTCCCCATTGCGTTGAGTTCCTCCATGAGATGAGAAGCTTCTATTGAACTTAGTCCACAGTATGAACCACTTGCCTTGGTGTAGGAGTTGGCCGGCTTTGACAACTGATACGATTGGATCTTGTTGTGAAGGTGTTCTTGATTTGCATGTCCATGATACGATCTGTGGTGGAATGTTCCATGTAGTCTAGGTTTAACTCTTTTGGTGTAGGTTATATTACACCCAATGCAGAGGTGTCCAATAGAGGTGGGAAGTAAGGCAGAAGCGGTATACATGGAATGCGAATTTTAAACAAGAGATAATTGGAATCTGCTGAGCCCAGGCATTGTTCCCTACAGCCTTGGTGATGGTGTATGGCCCATATTGGAGTGGGCGAATCTTGTGGTGGCATCCAATGAGGCGCTCCTTCTACAAATGTAGCCACACTTTTTTGCCCACCTAGAAGTTGTGTGGCACCTAACGTTGATCATGTCATTGCTTGTACTTAGCATTGGATCTATAAAATATGTCATGAACCTATTGGCAGATGTGCTGAATGCGCTCGATGAAGCTATTTGCTTTGTCAGCTTCAGACTGGACATGAGCCGAATCGACCTGAGTAGCTACAAATGGCATGGCTACGTCAATGGGACATAGTGGTTGGAATCCCAAGCCCACCTGCAAAGGGCTATGGGCACACGGTTGAGCTATGGAGAGCCGATTATAGCTGTGTTGTACATGAGGAAGGCTCTCATCACATGTGCATGGATGCTTTGAGTTATACATGCCGCAGAATGTGTCTAATCATCATGTTAATGACCCATAACCTACCCATCAATTTGGAGGATGGAAAGTTGTGGACTTGGTGAGCTTAGTGTCCAACATTGTTGGAGAATTTGGACCAAAATGTTGAGGAACCTACTTTAGCGATACGATATGGTAAATGTGGGATCCAAAGTGCACCCACACTCATTCAAAAGAATATTTTAGGTGGATCACTGGCGCCGTCTTCTTCTTGCAGAGTCACCCATAATATCCATCTTTGAGAATACGTCGACGACCACTGAAAACACGATCGTTTCCATGCTTAGTAGAAGGAAGGCTGCGACATATAATCATGGAGATGGATTCCCAAGGTTGACTAGGGGGTAGGTAGCGGGCTATAGAGCCCTTGCTTCTTGATGCGTTTGGTTGGTAATGGTGCGAAAAACGATGTAGGATCTGATGTACTTCCTGACATCTTGTCGAAGGTTCAACTAATAGAAATACTTCTATAGTACTGCCATTGTTTTCTCGACCCCAAAATGCCCAGCGACTCGAATGTAGTGCGCTTCCCATATCATCTTGGCACGCTCGCTTGGAGGAACACAAAGGTGTCCCAAGTGACATAATAGTGCATCTTGGAGGTGAAAATTTGGAACTTGCATACCCCCCAAGAGTGCCTTGTATCTGTAGCTGAATTCTGGATCGCTCTTGTAGAGAAGCACCCAATCAGAAGTCTCATGCCCACAAGAGTTGAGAACGGTGGTTATGGCCACGATCGGTGGTCGGCTAAGGCAGTCTGCAACATTATTGGTGCTACCCTTCTTGTACTTGATGTTCAAATGAAATTGTTGCAGATATGTGGACCACTTCTGATGGCAATCATTCTGCAATTTTGCTTGTGTCTGTATGAACTACAGGGGTCGGTGGTCTGTGTGGATGATTTTCTCCTTCCCCAAAATGTAATGCTTCCATTTTTGAAAATGAACCATAGCGGGGAACCCTTTACCCACATCTGGGAGTGTAAGAGACGCTCTGCCTCCTCTGGATCTTCTGGTTCCTCCTTATGGATCTTTGTAGTGGCAATGGTGGCATTGGGCTCCACATCAATAATCCGCTTCCCTTTGTCATTCACCTTTTCAGGTTCTGATTCACAGTCGTAGCATGCATCTGATTCAGAAGCCCTCATCTTGGGCACAAGCGACTGCTTGGCCCGACACTCACTTGTGTTGTGAGTGGATCTCTTATGGAACTCACACCACTTTCCCGTGTCCTTCTTTGGCTTCGCAGTGTTGTTCTTTGCTTGTGTCTTTGGCAAGTTGTCTTGGGCCGCCATGCCTTGGCTTTGTCCTTTGTTCTGCAGTTTGGGGGCACCTTTCCCTTGCTTTTTTTTCGCAAATCCAAAGTATCGCTTCTTCTGTTTGAATTTTTGATCAATCTTGGTAGCATACCAATATGCTGTACCAAGCGAGGAGATGTCGAGGAACTCCATTTCCTCCTAAATGTATCTATGTAAACAACCATGATACTTTAGCACCAAATGTTTCTCTGAATCTTTGATACCCGACTTTATGTGCAGGGTATGGAACAAATTCGTTAGCTCATGCAAATCTTGATCCCTTTGTTGCCGCAACGTGGTCCATTGTATGTACTTGTCCTCATAGCTCCCCACAGGATAGTATTTTTCCTTGATGGCATCTCGGAAATAATTCCAAGTGGGTACGGCTGAGAACAAAGAGGAATATGTCTCGTCCTTTTTCTCACAGTAGGTTTCCCACCAGTCCTTGACATGGGGGGTAGCTTTGAGGAGTGCAAAAATAATCTTCTCTCGGTCAGAAAAGTCATGAACCCAGAAATATCCTTCTAATAGATTCAACCATCTATCTACGACATCTACATATATTTGACCCTCAAATATGGGAATGTCAAAGTTTACTTGTACCTTAAAGGGAGTCGCGCCTTTAGAGTGGCTGCTGGATGCAGATGTGCTGCCGGTGGGCAGTCGTTGAAGGATCTAGGTAAAGTCATCCATCATCGCGTTCCTTTGTTTTTTGAGGGCCTCCTCAAGCAATATTTTGATAGGATCTCCTGCTCCCTCATCTTTCTTTTCGTCCCCCATGGGCGTATGTCAGGGTTTGTGAGGCTGATCTTGCAAAGGTTCCACCAAATTGAGCCCTAATTCCTTATACCCCAACCTCGTTGGGGACATGCAAAGAAGGATCGAGAAAAAACAGAGTGCTATGATACCACTGATCCAAATTTATGTAGGAACACAACAAAATACAGAAATAACCATAAAAATAGAACTACATCGGAAATAAGTCTTCATTTCATTAATATCAAATCACAGAAATATGCTTACAAACATGATCGAAATAAAATAGCTAGGGTGTTGGTGGAAAATCTTTGAGAAGAGATGAGGCGACTACAGACCTCTGAACTGTGTTACAATGAGGCTCGAGGGCCTATTTATTATGGAGAAACAATGGAGAACTCTAAACGTCCAAAAACCTAACCCTAGGAGATGAAGCGCCAAAAATATGGGCCCAGTTTGGGTAAATTGGTGTTTCAACTTCCCGGGGACGTAAATTCGGCATACTATCTCTGTTTGGAGCTTCAAAACGGCTCCGGAAGTTCAGGACCCAAAAAGCTGCTCAAAATAGTAAGTTGTGAAAAAAAATGAAAGAGACAATGGTGGGGCCCCAAGTGGAATAGGAGGGTGGCCACCATAACCACCTAGATCATCCTTTGATATTTGATCCATCAATGCCTCATTACCTACCTCACCTACAAAACTGGGGAAATATGAAGTCATCTTTAACTATTGCTCTTAAATTTATTCTATCATCCTCTTTATAAATTCCCTCAAAATGGTATGTTGATGAGAAAATTTCTCCTCGAGATAAGACACCTTCTCATGACGCAAATTTCATTGATAAACGCCATCTTGAGGAAATTTTTCATTATAATTATGAGATTTTGAAGAGAGAAAAGATTAGCTATTTAGTAAAGGATATGCACAAATGTTAGTGATTTGGTACAAGGAAAGACATGGGCAATAAGAGAACTTTCGAGATTCCCTACAACTCTTTTCCCAAATGTGACACGTGAGGATGTATGCTTATTAAAAAACTATATTTGAGAACATGCACCATTTTTAAGGCAAGACTATTTTGGATGTAGGCACAAGAATTTTGACATAGGCTCCTGCACCCAACCCGATAGTCCACCTGCTTACCTATGACTACGATCTATGCACTTCCCAGCTTGTCAAGTGCAGTTGCTCCAATTCTCAGTCATATTATGCCTGATGGCACGTCATTGTGACTTCAACTAGGCTACTTTATCGCATGTGTGGTGGCTACTAAACCTGCAGTGACACATTTCTAGCTGGCTCTGATAGCACTCCTCCATCCACAAAATAATAATGTTGACAGTTGCCCTTCTATCGGTCGTTTGTGTGTCTTTTCCCTCCCAATTTCTCAATGGCTAAGTGGTGTCGACTAGTCTAGCACGTGGTGCTTCCTTCTTATTGAGTTTCTACCTTATGCTTCTTGTGGTTTTGTTTTTTCCGAGTGCAGGCTTGCGTGCAGGCCACAGTTCTTCCACCAACGACTTTTGACATTACCTTCCCACCTCTCCTAGCAAACTACTCTCAAAACTATGTGCTTATTCGAGGTGATGCTTGTATATCCTTTTCTACCAACCAAAATGTCACCCACCCCTTCTTCACGTAGTTTTATTTTCCTATTGGCAGCATGGTTTGACCCTTATTTCAACCACTTTGTTTTTGCCATGATTGACACAACCTTGTCACTTGTTGAAATTCAACATTTGTAGTCTTCCCACCTCTGTCACCTAATGAGTATGAATTCTTAAACTCTCTTCTTTCAGTATCCAAAAAATTTATTTCCTGGACACGCGATTTTGAAAATAAAGGTTATTTTTCCAGATAAGTCCTTTTCAAAATTTCATCTCTCATACCAACTAGCATCCAGTCAGACCTGCAACTTGAAATTAGAGATACACTTATTCGTTTATTACTCAAAGATGTGAATGGTGGAATATCTACTAGAGCACTCTTAGCATATGGCAGAGGCTGAGCCCTCCCTCATATTCCCTTTCCAAGACCTCCCTTAGGACCAAGAGTCAAGTGGCCATCATCAGAAGCTCTATGTGTTGAAGGGCTTGGCATAGACCAATTTTCGAATTGAGCCCAATCCACAATCTGAGCATCTTGACTGGTGAATCCATAGTCACATGGTCCCATATGGGGCTGTGGTCCTTTAATCCCACCCACATGTGGAAGTGAACCCATTTTTTCACATGCCATGTAAGGTGGCACTGCAGGTCCTCTCACACCATGATCAAGTGGTGTCACAAGTCTCCGACCTGCATGTCCCATATTGGTACCTCAAGAGTGACCTCCCTATCCATGTAGTTCTTGCACAGAATCTTGATGCACTTCCTCTATTTTCTTGTTTCCCTCGACCTTCCACCTTTTTTTCCATCCATTCCTCCTCAGATTAATTAGATCCTTCAACATGAACCTCAGCCTAGATGGAAGCCCTTGGGTATTGGATACTTTTGTCATCCTATCAAGGTAAGCATCACTATGTTCCTTGGCCTTTGAATGGTCAATCATATCACCAATTGTGCTCATCAATTTGCATAAAGCTTCAACATTTTCATCCTCTACATGCTGAAATTCACCAATTAATTTCTTGATGAATGCATGCATAATTCTTTTGGTCAGCATACTTACTTTATAAAGCTCACCAATAAACCTTATATTTCCTAGCATTCATCATTGTGCTACAACCTTCTTCTCTCAAATTTCTTCTACTGAAAGGATTTTTTCACCATCCTCTTCTTCTTTCTTAACCCCTGCGTCTTCTCTTTCATCTTTTTCAAATTCTTCCTGACATTTGTTCAAAAGAACTCACTTGAAAACAACCTTCTCATTTTCTTCATAAAATTCTGGTAATCCTACAGCAAGCTAAAAACAGAATTTTGCGTACATTTCACAAAAATTTGGCTCCATCAAGGCTTTGTCAAATATTTGAGATATTATACCATGAAGACATGATGCAGAGTCAATGTTCACTTCTTTGAATTGTTCAAAAAAAAATTCAAAGTTTTGGGGCGTTAATTTATTAAGGATGGATTTAATTTTTCATTTTTTCAACTGATCCTCATCAAAAACCTTGCCTGCTTCATATCGGTTCTCTGATTTATGAATTGTGGGCAGAGAAGGTTGTGGAGGAGGAATCAAACCCTTCTGCGAACTATAAGCACATTGCCACCTATCAACATCAAAATTTTTTCTCACTAGTCCAACTTGTGGAAATGGTTCTTGCACATAAGGCCCTCTAGGAAGGATACCATTCATACTCATTTGTGCTGCACAAGCATTTCTTGCAAAGCCAGTATTATAACTTTGGCCAAGTTGAAACATATAAGAGGAACCACTTAGACCCACATCCATTTGCATATCACAGCCAGCAGCAAAAGCATCCACCAGCTTGGCCCATCTATCATCATCCAAACTGACCATATTTCTCCCATGACGTTCAAGTAGATAATTCCCACTTGGCTGCCTTTCAAGACCTTTTGCAGTGCTTGCTAATGCATCAGCCTCTCATACATGACTTGCAAGTGCTTGGGAATTTCCAAGTAATTCAACAGTGTTTGGACAAATTTTAAAATGATTTGTTAGATATTTTCACTGATCCTTGACTGTCAAAAAAAAAATCACTGGATTACTTTTTGTTTCCTGAACATTTAGTAACTAAAATAGCTACTTGACTCATAGGAGTTGAAATCTTATCTGCATTGTAATATTCCAAATCTGGAATTTTCTACAACAATAAGAATACCTTAAGGTATTACAAATTTGGAGAGAAAAAATTTATCATTTCATATAATGTATTTAAACACATGACCTTCATAGAACAATCACAGCAACAAACTATTTGGGGAAAAACAACATATTTGGCCCCAAAAATGTTATTTTATGAATATTGAGCTATAACAGTGAAAAATAATGGTTGTGTCCCTTATATTAGTCAATTTAGGACATGCATGCAAAATATTTTCAGAAACAAATGCCTTTAGCCTAGTTAAACAGGCGCCCATGCTCAAGACATCTAAAAATTGACAAAACCCCGAGACTACAAAATGCCGGAGCTGCTGCATAAGAGACTGCACAGTATAAATAGAGGTTAACTCAGAAAATAGAGAAATATATCTTATAATCATATTATAATACTCAATGAGGTACAAAAACAGATATCTAACCTCTTTTATACAGATCCAAGAAGACCCGGCAAGGGTTTCTTGACAGAAAAGATATACAAGAGAAAACTGCTACAAAATTTGTGGCTGAATAACACTGTATGGCTGAGCTATGCAATATATGGCTGAACATGCAAATAATTGGATGTGGATGCTTCCTCTAGCTTTCCCAAAGAAGGGTTGATCCTCCTCTTGGGAAACTAGCTCCTCAAAATGGGGTTTTCACCCCTCCCACTGCACACCTTAAGAAATAACGCAATTTTCTGAAGGGACTACATTTTTGCTGAAGGTAAGTGCTTGGCCCAATACCAGGTAGTGGAAAATTCAGATCAGAAGTCTCCTCTTATATTTCTCAAGGAAGATCTCCAAGAAAGAGTAGGGAATCCCCACCCGGGCAAACCCTTGCACTAAACAGTGCAACAAATTAGCTAAATAGCCAATTATGTAGGAATTATAAGTAGAACACATGAATATATAATCTCCAATATGTCCATATTCTTTCCATCCCCTTCATTATATAATTTATGAGCTTTCTCACGAAGGGTCCCCCCCACTATGAGGTTGCTTCCATGTAAAGGCTCCTCCACAAAAACTGTTTGTCCATCAAGATGGTTCAATGTATCTAGACAACTTTGTTGACTTAGTCAACCTTAACTGAATCTTCATGCCCTGTCCCTTTTCACACTAAAGGTGCCTTCATTTTATCTAGCAGGATTGATCTCTATTCACATTGAGCTAGCTTTATTTAAGATCCACTTCTTTGAGAATAAATTGTTGAGTCTCAAAAGTGTTTTCCATATTCATACATATTTCCATTATGTCATAACCATTTAGCTCTTATTTCATAAGCCATCTGACCAAAAACCCTACATCAAGTAACCATTTTCATAAATATATGAGTTAGGATCCTTGTCTTCCAAAGTTATTTATTTTATGTATTTAAAGTGAATTTATGATTAGAAACTAGAAAATTTACATAGTTTCATATATCTATATATGTGTTGTGAGTTTTTTGACATGTGTAGGTCAAAAAGGAGACTTCTAGAAGACCCTTATGTGGCACTCTAAGGCCAAATTCGAATTTGGTTGGAGAAGATCATGGGATCATGAGAACATGTGTCTCACTTCCTTGTTGTATTGAAACTCTAAGAGGATATGTGTCTCATTTCTTAGTTGTGTTGAAAATCTAGAAAGACATGTGTCTTATCATTTCCTATTTTGATTGTAACTCTAGAGATGGAGGGAGAGATTCATGGACTCCCATTAATGAGATAACTTATCATATTTTGTATAAATAGGAGAAGCTTTCTCCTATCATGGGTAATGAAAAAGTAATGAGAAAATAGGAGAATGAGAGAAAGGAATAGAGAGTCTTTTGTAACAAAGTTTAAGATGGAATGGCATGTAGATTTGTGAGTTCTTTTCAATAGAGAAATTCAGTTCTTTGATGTTGTTTTGATTACAACTTTAAGGAGCTGAAGAACTTCACCAAATTGGTAGGAGAGGGCCCCTGCTATCCAAGGAGGCTTCTACATGCTTTCTAGATAAGTAGCTTTTAATTATGTGTTGTTAGCTTTTAAATCACGTCTTGCATTATTTTTTTAATTAAAAGATCCTCATTATCTTACAACCATTCTTTTTCTTAAAAAGCTCTTCCAACATATCATTATTAGATGAAAAAGATTTGGTTTTATTATGTTGAGTTAATTAGCATTTTCTATTTTGCAATTAGATTAAAAGATCATCATTATCTTACAACCATTCTTTTTCTTAAAAAGCTCTTCCAACATATCATTATTAGATGAAAAAGATTTGGTTGTATTATGTTGAGTTAATTAGCATTTTTAGTTGCAATTCCTTTCGTTAATTATCATAGTTAGACTTACTCTAATAAACTCTTCCAAAATATCATTATGATGAATAAGGCATAACTATGGTATTGTAGGTTTTAGTTGCTTGTTTACACTAAGTGGCATAGCCATTCTTACTCTTACAAAGCTCTTTCAAAATATCATAACAATGAGTAAGAAATAGCTGTGGTGTCTTAGATTTTAATTGTATTTGCTTTCAGTTTTACGTTTATGTTCAATTGCATTGGATAATACAGCCAGGACTGTTTTACAAACTCTTCCAAAATATCATTCATCATGAACAAGATGGGCTGTAGAATTCCATAGACTAGTTTCATGTTAATTTAGTTAGAGCACTCCGGAGGTAGATTACATTTAGTTAAGCTCTATCATTTCATTTCATTTTTAAGTTTGATAGAAGATCCTCATTGCATTAAAATTAATCTTTTTCACAAGCTCTTCCAACAAATCTCGAACTAAATGAATCAGATTAAGTTGTAATGTCTTAAGTTACATTTCATGTTCATTTGCAAGCTAGGATATCTATGGATTAGAATTTTCTGTTCCCAAAAACAATAATAAAAACACATACAACGAAGTAAGGAAGAGGTCACTTAAGCACATATAGTGCACCACACTTCATTAGTTTACTAGCCCTGGTTGATAATTTATGTTAGCAATTTAGGACGCTAAATTGACTACACATAAATCATGTTGACTTGGTCATACTAGACCTTGTCCACATAGTTTAGACCTTGTTCACACATGTGGATGCTTGAAATGGTTATTTCATGATCCCCTTTCACATTAGGAAGGATGTTTATTCATATTTGAGCAAATGATGAGCCTCCTTGCCCATTTATTCATCAATCTAAGTTTTAAGAGCAAAATTAATATTCCCATTAGTTGAAGCTAATTTAGGAATATTACAGTCTCCCCCTCCCAAATGTTGCTTGTCCTCAAGCAACTGCAAGGGTGCTGCAAAATCTCCCATCTTCCTCTTATGGCCCTTTCATCTGATAGTCTCCTCCATTGCTTCAGAATTTCTGCAAAAATTGCATCTCCTAATGGCTCCTCCCAAGTGTACAAGTTGGCCTTTGGTGAATAAACCCAATGGCTCTCATCATGAAAGAATGGAAGGTTGTTATGGAAACCTTCTTGCTAATCCATGGCCTTCTCAAGATAGAAGTGATGAAAATCATGGGGAATTTCATCATCAATGGAGACCTCCCTCCTCCATGTTATCATCCAAATAAAATGAATCACCTTCCATCTCGGTAATTCATAGAAAAGCTCCTTCCAATTGCTCATGAGAGGCATTCCCCAAGTGCTCCAACCAAACATATGGTCCACATCATAAAGAGACAAGTGGTATACAGTGGTGGCCATATAGTTTCTCATGCTCCCCTTGGAACATGTAGTGAAGAAAAAGTAGGGACTCTCTTACCCCAAAGACACACCCAACAGATGTGTCTCTCCTCCAACCATGTTCCCAACAAAATTAAGAACATCTTTAGTAGCTGGGATCATAAGTAAGATCATGCTAGCTGCCATATACAATAAGGGAGAAGGACAATGGCCCCTCATGTGCAACCAGTGCAGTTTTCCTCCTAACTGCCATAGAATATGACATGACAAGCGTTCTTCCCAACACTTGTTTGCTGCCCCATCCTTCTTGCATGCTTGGAGAAGGTGTATGATGGTTGGTGTTGATGAATCACACCATGAGGAGTCATCATCTCTCCAAGATCTCCCAAGGAATGGCCAAAATCACCATTTTTCGTGGCCCAAAGTGGCTCATGAAGCTTATCAAAAAAAGTGCCCCCTCTTGGAGCCAAGACCTGCACATGAGTGTTAAGAAAATGTAAGTATATAATAAATACATCATGAGATTTAGAAATACAATGTTTATCATATAATTGTTTAAAATCAGCAAGGTAGCTCATGGATGAGCTCCCTCTCACACTCAATAAATAAGGAGGTGATAATGATAACTCTTCCCAAGAGCTATGTTTCTCCTCAACCAGCAAATAATCCATGCAATTACTCATATGAGAGTGCATCTCCTCGTTGAAATTTTCCCACATGAATCCATCTAAGATAATATGACATGTTCTAATGAAACTAGTGGGATTTGAAAGCAAGACCTCATAGGTTGTGTAAAGTAGTTTTTTCTTGAGCTTGGAATATTTGGTTAAGTAGATCTGTTCATTAACATAAATGATTCCATTAACCACTTTATACTTTCCATCCATAGCTTGCCCATCAAGAACCTTACATGTGAATAGGTTCTTAGAATATTCCATCAAGAGTTGGGACTCCCAATAAGGGTCTAGGCTTCCCAACATTGACAACATTGTAGAAATCTGAAATGATGCAGTTGTCATATGATGGCTCTCCACCTTGACATGCTTGATGTCAAAGTCACATGTTGGAGTATTCCCAACTTTCTTTTGCTACCCCTCTTGCAACTGATCTTGCTCAAGACAAGATTGAAGTTTAGGAAAGTCACCCTCCCCTTGAAAGGTTCTCTTTCTCAAAAACTTCCACAATTTTGCTCCTACATACAACATTGAAATTATTTTTTTGTTATGTTCAAAAATCTTCAGTATATATTGGAGTATCCTTTTCTGCCCCAAAGCTATGGAGTAGCCTTTTGATACTATGCTCATATCAGCACAAATTTCTGAATCTATTCCCTCCAATGCAAATAGATGAATGGAAGAAAGCAAGGTTAATTTCAGAAATTTTCCTAGCCTTCCATCAATGGTTTTCAGCGCTGTAGTGGCTCCTTACAAGGTTCCCTCTTTTAAAAAATAGGTTGTTGCTGCATATAGTTGAGAGAACACTTTAGTTTCCCTCCAATCAAGAGGTCTTCCTGCTGAAATGCCTCCTTGAAGAGAGGCATCATGGCATAGAGTAGGATGTGAATGTAGGTGGACATATTTCCCCTACTTTTGTTGCATGGGTCCTCTTGCCTTCTTTGTTCTTTCAAACTATGAAATAGAGAAGGGTACATGCTCTTCATCTTGTGATGCCATTCCTCCTCTTTTCCTTCTCCTATCTTCAATATCTCATCATTTGGCAATGAAGGTACATGCTGCTCATGTGTTATGCCAAGACCTCTATGTGTGAGATCTTTTGGAAATCCTTGCAAAAGTACAAGAGTTTCTTTCTTTGGAGCAAGTGCTCCACCCTCTTCTTCATAAGGTGCTTGAGGTGCCCTTTTCATGACCACGTTATCTTCTCCTGCCTCTCCTTTCTCTTCTTCACTAGTTGAAGTTGCCTTACCTTCAACAAGAGGCCTTAGATCTTGGTCCTCTTTTGAAGAAGCAATCTTCATGTATTCCTCTTGAGAAGAAATCCCTTCATCTAAAGGTGATATTGCCCTTGGAAATGTATCAAACAAGCTCACTTCCTCTTCATTGGTTTTCATAAATGGAGTTGGATAGATAGACCCTCCCAACTCATGCAAAAGTTTTGTTTGATGTGGTTTAATTGTTGCAATAGAATATGCTTCACATGAAATATCATCAAACCTCTCTAATAATATTTCAATGAACTTTGCATAAGTAGATATATTTTCATTCTTTAAGGAAAATGATTCAAACAACCACCAAGCATAGGCCTTACCCTCAAAATGCAGTGCTGCTACTTTGATGGCTTCAAATTCTGAAACATGATGTTGCTACACAAAGGTGTCTAGCTCCTTCACCCAAGCCCTAGCTGTACATAGAGGTGATCCATCAAAATTGGATAGAAATAATCTACCCTCACCCTGATTTTTTCTCCTTGTGTTCCTTTCCTCCTTCATTTGGCAAAACCCTTGGAAATTCAAGTGATCTTTGAACTCCTCGGATTGAGCTTCATATTCGTGTAAATAATCACTAAGAGTATCTTTCTTTGGCACATCTCCTTTCTTCCTCTTCATGAAGAAATTTCTAATAGCATGTGGTAGATCTGATGATATGGCTGAGCACTCATATCCAAAAGATGAGGACTTATAATCTTCCTCTTGTATAGATCTTGCTGAGGGATCTTCATGTGTTTCCTTCCTCATTTCTTTGATGCCCTTGCTTTTACCCTGTAGATTTGAAAAGAGAATTTTTGAGAACCTATTTTCTCTAGACAAAAAGGTTTTGCTCTGATTTCTTCTGCAAATATCCTCCTCCCCATGAGAAGACTCCATAATGCTTAAGCTCACAGGCTGAGCCAAGATTGTTGCTTTGATACCACTGTAATATTCCAAATCTGGAATTTTCTACAACAATAAGAATACCTTAAGGTATTCAAAATTTGGAGATCAGAAATTGATCATTTCATATAATGTATTTAAACACATGTCCTTCATAGAACAATCACAGCAACAAACTATGCCTTTATACAATTCACCAAGTGGGGAAAAACAACATATTTGGCCCCAAAAACGTTATTTTATGAATATTGAGCTATAACAGTGAAAAATAAAGGTTGTTTCCCTTATATTAGTCAATATATTACATGCATGCAAAATATTTTCTGAAACAAATGACTTTAGCCTAGTTAAACAGGCCTCCCATGCTCAAGACAGCTGAAAATTTCCAAAACCCCGAGACTGCAAAATGCCAGAGTTGCTGCATAAGAGACTGCATGGTATAAATAGAGGTTAACTCAGAAAATAGAGAAATATATCTGATAATATTATTATAATACTCAATGAGGTAGAAAAACAGAGATCTAATCTCTTTTATACAGATCCAAGAAGACCCGGCAAGGGTTTCTTGACAGAAACGATATACAAGAGAAAGCTGCTGCAAAATATGTGGTTGAATAATGTTGTATGGCTGAAGCTCTACAATAGATGGCTGAGCATGTAAATAATTTTCTGTATATTCTTCCTCTAGCTTTCCCAAAGAAGGTTTGATCCTCCTCTTGGGAAACTAGCTCCTCAAAATGGGGTTTTCACCCCTCCCATTGCACACCTTAAGAAATAACGTAGTTTTCTGAAGGGACTATTTTTTTTATGAAGATAAGTGCTTGGCCCAATACTAGGTAGTGGAAAATTCAGATCAGGTGTCTCCTCTTAGATTTCTCAAGCAAGATCTCTAATAAAGAGTAGGGAATCCCCACCCAGGCAAACCCTTGCACTAAACAATGCAACAACTTAGCTAAAAAGCCAAGTGTGCAGGAAGTCTAAGTAGACCACATGAAAATATAATCTCCAATATTTCCATATGCTTTCCATCCCCTTCATTATAAAATTGATGAGCTTTCTCACCAAGGGTCCCCCCCACTATGAGGTTGCTTCCATGTAAAGGCTCCTCCACAAAAACTGCGTTGTCCATCACGATGGTTCAATGTATCTAGACAGCTTTGTTGACTTAGTCAACCTTAACTGAATCTTCATGCCCTGTCCCCTTTCACACTCAAGGTGCCTTCATTTTATCTAACTGTATTGATCTCCATTCACGTTGAGCTGGCTTTATTTAAGATCCACTTCTTTGAGGATAAATCATGTTGAATTGGTCAAACTCGACCTTGTCCACATAGTTTATACCTTGTTCACACATGTCGATGCTTGAACTGGTTATTTCATGATCCTCTTTCACATTAGGAAGGATTTTTATTCATATTTGAGCAAATGATGAGCCTCCTTGCCCATTTATTCATCAATCTAAGTTTTAAGAGAAAAATTAATATTCCCATTAGCTGAAGCTAATTTAGGAATATTACATGCATCTTTCCAATCATCCACTTCTTTCAGGACTTGCTTCTCAGGATATTTTGAGGAAGTCTTACTCTTGACAACATAGGTTACTATTTTGGATGGTTCTGGAAGGTTCACATATTCCTCCTTCTCCTCTTGAACCTTATAAGCATTATATAAATCACCAGTGGGAGTTGCAACTTTTGCCTTACTAAGAAAACAAAAAAACAAAAAAAAAAACAAAAAAAACTTCTTTTTTTTCTTCTTGTTGACAACTACCTTGGCAGCATCACCAATATTTGCAACATTATTCTTCACAGAAACATTGGAAGAAATTTTATTCTCCTTTTCTGAAACTTCTACCCAAAATGCTAAAAATTTTGGTGCCTCTAAGTTGGTTCTTGTGCTAGAGAAACCTCCAGAAAGGGAAGCATGTGGAATTTAATGAGGAGGGGGAAGATATCATGGTTAGATGCCCTAAAATAGTGATAGTTGCCACAATGATTGGGCAGCAAACTTGGAGTGAGAGTTTGTCAAGTATTGGGTCAAATTGATGACTATTGTGTGGATCAGTTTGACGGGTAGCTTGAGGAGGCCTTAGGAGTTGTTTGGAGGACAAATTTGGAAAAGGAATGTCAAAGTGATGTTCATTGCTATAGTACCGAAACAAAGGAGGTGGTGATTTCTTTCCTAAATCATATTATGATATTATAATTGTGGGCCTATCCATACACTCAAACATGAGATCCACATCAAGTACCAAAAGAAGATATTGTTCCAGGAGCTACAACAGTCCCCAAATTGTAAACATCGTTATAGAGGGCCAAGGAAGCCCATCCTTACCTGAAAGGAGGCTAACCATATTAAATGGTTTGTAGGATATCTAACTTACAATCAAGGAGAGTACAAAAGTGTTCAACCAAATGATGGATTTCATGTCCCTGCAACAACACTTTGTAAATATCCCAAGTAGTAACCAAACTTCATAGTGCCAAAATTCCTTCTATGTCAACTGGAGGAACCAACCCTATTACTTTAGCATCAATGCTAGAAAAATTCTCTTTTATCCAACAATATCTACTTAAAGTAGAGATGATGTTGGCAATCAGCCTTTTGATGCAATATCTCAAATTACATAAGAATTTTTGAGGCATGTTGCTCAGATGAGTAGTTATAACTTATAAAGAGTCTAGACATGCATCTTGGTGCATTTTCATGTGTTATTTGAAATAAAATTACAGTCATAATTAAAGCTCTCCCACCTGCTTATCTTGGATCTTACTAATGAGACCCTTTCCAAACTGATTCATGAAATCTGCAAGTGGTAAGTGAGCACTATTATAGACAGGTTTAGATATTTCTAAAGCATATCAGGACAAGAATTTCTTGTTATATTTGAGAGTAACTATTGGTGTTCAGTCAACACATGACATAGAGGTAGTTGGACATGATCAAGATAACGATGTTGCAGTGCTATGGATGAATGTGCCAAAAGATAAATTGATACCCATGGTGGTTTAAATTTCTGCAAATCTTTTTATAGGAAAAAAATTGTATCCAATTGGGAATCCATTTGGTTTGGATCATACCTTGACGACTGTTATCATTAGTGGGCTTTCCAGGTAGATAATTTCAGGTGCAACTGGCCATCCAATACACAATGTAATTCAGACAAATGGTAAAGGACCATTGGAGGCCCTCTTCTTGATAGTTCAGGGAATTTGATTGGCATAAACACTTCTATGTACTCTCCATCAGGAGCATCACCTGGTGTGGAATTTTGAATTCCAGTAGATCTGTAAGTGTCATTGTTGATCAGTTAGTAAATTTTCGGAAAATTACTTGAGCCATTTTGGGTATTAAATTTTCAATGGATGAGTCCGTTGAGAAACTGAGTGTCACTAGAGTTCTAGTGCTTGATGGTCCTGTAGATGGACAAGCTAGAAAAGCTGGACTGAAAACAACAAAATGAGATGCTTATGGTCGGCCTATCTTGAGAGACATCATTATAGCTGTAAATGGGAAGCAAGTATTTAATCGAAGTGATCTCTATAGAGTACTTGACCTAGTAGTTTTTAAGGTGGGAATTTTAGTTCCTCAAGGGTGGGGTCCTTTAGCATAATTGCATCTGCCTTGGTCCTATCATCCAAAAGAAAAACTTAATCAACAAAGAGTAAATATCTCAAGTTTAGGGTAATTCCTATTTGTATAGTTGTCAAGCTTATAGCAGAGGAGTAATTAGTCAAAAATAGCAGAGGAGTAATTAGTCATACCTACCCATGGTCTCTTGTAGGCATGATAGAATAATAGGATGAGCCATTAATTAGAATTGCAAAGATATTGAGGAAAGATAGTTCATTATCTGGTTAACCAATTGCACATTGAACCGTATATGAATGAGTAGCTCTAAATAAAGCGATTTTCTCTATCATATGCCTTGGAAAGACAAACTCACTAACATTGCTTGTAATTTTTTGGTTTGATGTTATAAATTACTTCTTGGGCTACTCCTATTCCGTAATGGATTTGTCTCCCAGGAAGGATGAAAAATTGTTCTAATGACTTGGAATCAACTGAGCGATTTTCTCTATCATATGCCTTGGAAAGACAAACTCACTAACATTGCTTGTAATTTTTTGGTTTGATGTTATAAATTACTTCTTGGGCTACTCCTATTTTCTAGATGCAATTACATAGTGATATGGGTTTTAAATCATCCCATTCTTGTCTAAATTTTGGGATTAAAACCTAAAATGTTGATATGAAAGCTCCCAAATCCTTCTTGTGTATTTTAATTTGTCAGCAATTCTCGGTTTGTTTGAAGGAAGTCATAAAACCACTAGAATAATTATGTTGTCCTGCGAAGTGACTGAGGGTTCTTATACTTTTGGAAACAATGAAATTTTTTTTGTAATTATTCCTTTTATATTTGATCCATAAATGCCTCATTACCCACCTCCCCTACGAAACTGGGGAAATATAAAGTCATATTTAACTATCTCTCTTAAATTTATTCTATCATCCTCTTTATAAATTACCTAAAAATGGTTGGTTGATGAGCAAATTTCTCCTCAAGGTAAGACAAATTCTCATGAGGAAAAGTCCATTGATAATCAACATCTCGAGGTAATTGTTCATTATAATTATGAGATGTTGAAGAGAGAAAATATCTGCTATTTAGTAAAGGTTATGCACGAATGTTAGTGGTCTGGTACAAGGAAAGACATGGGCAGCGAGGGAATTGTGGAGATTCCCTACAACTCTTTTCCCAAATGTTACATGTGAGGATGTATGCTTATTAAACAACTATATTTGAGAACATGCACCATTTTGAAGGCAAGACTATTTTGGATGTAGGCGCAGGAAGTTTGATGCAAGTTCCTACACCCAACTCGACATCCCACTTGCTTACCTATGACTACGATCTATGTGCTTCCCTGCTTGTCAACTGCAGTTTCTCCAATTCTCGTTCGAATTGTGCCTAAAGGCCGGTCACTACGGCTTCAACTAGGCTACTCGACCACATGTGGTGGTTACTAAACCTACACTGACACAATTCTAGCTAGCTCTGATAGCACTCCTCCATCCACAAACTATGCTGACAATTTCCCTTTTATCAGTCGTTTGTGTGTCTTTTCCCTCACGATTTCTCAACAGTTGAGTGGTGTCGACTATTCTAGCATGTGTTGCTTCCTTCTTAGTGATTTTCCACCTTATGCTTCTTGTAGTTTTTTTTTATCGAGTGCAGACTTGCATGAAGGCCACAGTTATTCCACCAACTACTGTTAACCATACCTTCCCACCTCTCTTGGAAAAATACACTCAAAACTACGTGCTTCTTTGAGGTGATACTAGTAGATCCTTTTCTACCAACCAAAATGTCGGCCACCCCTTCTTCGCACAATTTTATTTTCCTATTGGCAGAAGGATTTGACCCTTATTTCAACCACTCTAGTTTTGCCATGACTAACATAGACTTGTCACTTATGGATCATTTATTCAACCCCTATACAACATACAAAATGATCTATATGACCCTTTGTCAATCCTTTAAAAAAATTAACAATTGCTTTAGGGCACTATACGATCGATTTACTTTGGTCCTTAAAAAATTGCTTTTTCACGATCACAATCAAACAAGTTTGGAAGGAACGAGTTGGGAATGTCATATATATATATATATATATATATATATATATATATATATATATATATATATATATATATAAGTTAATAAATACATTATCTTGCAAGAAAAAATGGAATAATACCCATAGATGACAAAAGTAGGTTCCTATCAGTCAATGCAAAGCTTAACAATGCCCGACACAGGCAGGGTTGTTCAAGCATATAAAATAGGATAAGTTACAATGCTAATAGGTTGTGTAATAGTAATATTTTAGAGCCTTCTATTTACTTCAAGTATATCAGACCTTCTAGTTTGGTACTCTCAGAAATATCTTTGAGCAAAAGCTTAAAACTATGAAGGTTGCCAGCTAGTTAAATTTTTCTACATATACCTCACATCATCAACCATGGCATCCACTATAAAACAAAAATTTCCTAAAAGATAAGGAAAGCCTCCAATGATGAATGAGCCAAATTATCATATCCTGAAATGGGTAGAGCCCAACATGCATAGTGCAAGTGTTAGTAGCATCCTAAATAAATTCTACCCAAGAATAACCAACCACTTTGATTAAGGAAAAGTATAAATTTAAAGATAAAAGGGGTTAAGAGATCCCTTGCATACACCTAAGAAGGTGTGCATGAAAGAATGGTTTGAAACTCTAAAATGAAGATGATCTAAAAACCCTAGTCTTGCAACCCTTGGGGAAATTCCATTGGCCATTAGTCTAATAGATCGACTAATTAACCCAAAAAATTCCATCGCTAAGCAATTCCCTTGATCAAAATAGTAAAAATTGAGCCTTACTTGGAAGCTATAAAAGGAATAAACCTTAGAAAATATGATTTTGAACCACTTATGGATCAACATTGCATTGTGCCATTGAAGATGGGTGAAACCTGAGGAAAAACTTTAGAAAACCCTTGAAGAAATGAGATAATCCAAAGAGGCAAGTTCACACCTACTCTGATACCATGTTGATATTATAAGAGATAAACAAGGATTGAATGTAAACAACCAAAAAACCATAAATCAGAAAAAATCATAAACACACAAAGGCGAGAAGATGAACCCATGAACATGAGAAACATGAGATGTAGGTGCCCATAAGCGAAAGAATCACACAAGACAACACTTAGCCCATGAAAAAAGAATTTGTGGTGAAAATAATGATGACAAAGCTAGTACTAAGGACATCACCAAAGCCCAAGAAGATTTTGGAATGTTAATAGTGATGAAATCTTGATAAATTGAGGATAGATATAGAGATGGCTAGTGGGGTGCTAGCTCCAAGGAAGTTGACTACGTTGGCCTTAGCCTAAAATAGTATATATCGAAAAAATACAATAAAATGTTGTGGTTGCACATGTGTATACTTATAGCCTTAATTACATGTAAGGTTGGCATGAGGCCACAAGTGAATATTACACCATCATTTCAATATTTTATAGGTATTAAAAGTCTCATGGCATTCATAGAGAAATAAATGTTACAAAGGAAGGATAGATGTAGAGATGGCGAGGAGAATGATAAAAGGTAAAATCTATCAAATAATTTTTAAGTTGAAGAAATTAGTACACCATTGTATTTTTTGATAGAAGTACAATGAAAATTGCAAGGAATGTTACACCTAAAGAAGCATTAAGTGATGAGAAACCAAGGGAGAGTCTTCCCAAAGTGTTTCTTTGCAATGTTTGTGTATTTGTTTCTCAAAAAAGTGCATAAGCACGAGGTTAGAATTATTTTTGATAGGGTACAATGGAGATTCTATGGCATATCATAGTTTTTATATGAAAAAATATACACTCAGTAGAGATGTTATATTTGAGGACGACTATATCCAAGGTAATTCAAATGAAATTGAAGTGCCATGGCCTATTGAAGACAAAGGTAAAAATATAGTAGAAGAAATCATTCAAAGTCAGGAACAAAGCAACAATTAAGAATCCATTGATAATGAAGTCAATGATGTCAAAGCTAGTACTAAGGACATCACCAAAGCCCAAGAAGATTCTAGAATGTTAATAGTGAGGACATCGTCAAAGCCCAAGAAGATTCTGGAATGCTAGCAATGAGAACATCATCAATGCCCAAGAAGATTCAGAAACAACATTTGTGAACATTAGATGGCTCAAAGCTACAAGAACTACATGAAAGCAGTAAAGGAAGCAAGAAATCAAGAAGATTGCAACAGTTGGATTTACAACATTTATATATGGCTTTGATCACAAATTCACCACAATTATGTAGAATGTGATTCAATGCACATGGAAAGAAGAATGGGACAAAGTGACAGAGGTGGAATGTGATTCCATCAGAGAAATGAAACACTAGAACTTGAGGATTTTCCTAAAGGAAAAAGTGCAAATGGTTAAATGGGTCTTCGGGGAAAAGTGCAAAGCAAATGGCTCAATTGACAAGCAAAAAGGAAGATAGTGACAATAGCATTTCTGTTTCCTGCTATAGATGTGATAGTCAAGTCACCAATCCTCCAAGATCATAAAGACCACCTATTCTTGTTCTTGTCATTTGTCCTACTAGGGAACTTGCAAGTCAAGATGTTGCAATGTACTGCTCTTCTCCTACTATGTAATGACTCAATGAGACATCACATCATCTAATGAATTAATGAATCCACTAGAAATGCTGCCACAAAATTTGTTTCTGTAAACTAAACATTTGGAAATGAATAGGAAAGTATGTATATGCATCATGAGAGGAAGTAAATAATGATAAAAAACATCAAAACTGTTAAGAGGGAATGCCACTAAAGCATTTTTTTCTAGAAAAAAAGTAATGTTGGATCACAATCATCCTTAAAAAACAAAAAATTACAGGTATATGCACTGTTTTGACAGGGTTTGAAACTTAAGACATCAATTAAAACACTTCTGGAACAATAGATTTCCAACTATACCTGTTTACCAGCTCGCCTATAGATATTAAGAGCCTTAATAGCATCATGGTCTTGCATTTCAAAGAACTGCATGTAAAAAATTGCAGTCATCAGTAGCTACATATCGGGGATGTAGTTGTCTAAGGAAGAAATTGATGCTTTGCACAATAAGGTCAATTTGATGAAGAGTTCATAAACAACAAGGAGTAAAAGTCAAGGAGTTCATGATGAAAACTCAAGAATTGCATAGAAATGGCTAAATGTGGGTAAGGATTTCATGATTATGTGTTGAGCCTTTCTGAGAAAAAAACTATCAAACCAATGCTGTCAAATCCCCAATACTAAAAAATTCAGTAATGTGTCATTTTCTAGGTGGGGACTGATTCCAAAATTCTAGAACTGTATGACTGTAAAAACTAGATATGTTTTTTAATGTTGTTGAAGAACAGGATATAGCTTAGAGTCGAAGAGGAAAATATATAACAATTACCATATGAATTCTGCTTTGGTGTGCTTGTCTACTTATAGTCATCGGGCTACCAAGTTTTCCTTTTACACCATATATAACTTGTGAATATTTAAGAAAAGAGAATTAAATATACTTGGGTCAATTCATTTCCCACTGATCAACATACACATACTTATCCACTTTCCCAAAGTATATGTTTGTTCTAAGTGTTATTGTGCATGGTTATTACTTTGGCATAATTCGAAGTTAAGTTCATTACTTACATTTGATAGGCTTGTGTAGTTATTCTGCATTCAATATCAAACATGGGAGGTATATCAAACCTACTTCTGGATATCAAACCGGGAAATTATAAAGCTTGAGTTTTGCATATGTCTGAGTTGTAATATTAATATGTTGAGAATTTGGGTTCTCAAGAAATGCAACGGGCATTGGAAATCTCAATGTGAATGTGTCCATATTCAATGTATACAATGCACCATCACACACAGTTTGAATGAATTAACCCATCTCCACCTGGCTTCCACAATGAAAATTGATTCGAGGTCTAGTCAAGAGAAAATAATATAAAATAGATAATAAATAATAAATACAGGAGAACTAGCTTAATAAAAAAAATTATTTCTAGGTTTGGTCAAGGGGAAATATTAACCTAGCACACATTAGGGTTGATCAGTATTGAACCCAACTATTATGAAGCTACAGATTGCATATGTCTTAGTTCCAATATCTGATATGATGAGCATTTGGGTAAACTCAAGAAATGCACCAGAGGTTGGCAACTTCAATGTCCAATCATGACAAGGGTTAGACAGACCTATGCTAGTATTCCTACTCAATGTGCCCAATGTACAGTCTAGATTCAATGCACTATCAGCCCCACTATCGCCCTAGTTGTAAAATTCCTTGTAATAGCTTTCTGGGTTTATGTGAAATTTTCTTTCATATATGTGTCAAACAATTTGTCTAGGTATTGTTGTAGGCGCTTTAATAACAATTTTAATTCAGAATATACTCATATTAAATGACATGCACCGAAAATAAACCACCCAAAGTTCAAAATGACATATTCCAAGCATAAGATTCGCACAGGACTGCCAAATATAACTCAGAAATAGGAGTAACGAGTATTCATATTAATTCCCAAAATGAAATCCACTATAGCCAGAAGACTACCAATATTTTATGCTGTTAATAAACACATGTAAATAAGGGACACTGAGTATAGAAACCTGGGATTGGTGCATTCCTTTTGCTTGTTTCCAGATGACTCTCTCACACATAGTGAAGAGTCCATAAGTTCATTTTATGCCCAGATATTTGCATTCACCCATACTAGAGATAAGGAACTCATGTTTCCCTTAGTGAGCAGCAGTCAATACATGAGTTAGTGATGCCAAGACCTCTGGATAGTGTAAAATCAGACTCATTTAGCTTATACGTATCCTTTAGAGATTAATTTGCTTGTTCGTTTCAAGGGTGCACAATAAATGTTATACGGTTAGGAAACTCATGCTAATAAATATGATTACTTAGCCCTTCTCATCATATTCATCCAGCAGATGGAATGTGGAATATCGGCCCTCAAGCTCAGGTAGATGCGACCCAATGAATCCGAGTAGAACTGAGAGCTTGTAAATGTATGTCTCATCTAGTAAAATAACGTAGCTCGACCACAAAAATAAAAGGGGGCTCGTGCAGTGAAAGATTAAAGTTTTGTTTGTATCCCTTAGAAACTCATACGATGCCACCCAAAGATTCGAGGTGTTACAGATTGGTATTCATGCCTATTTATTCTTCACAGTGAACCAAAAAGGAGCAGATCCGACTCCCTTTCCCTTGGCGTTTGAAGAGGCGAGGGATGCAAATAGAATCCCTTCTCCGCAATGACCCTCTCCTCCTGTGAAATCGAAGATTCATCCTTCATACTGAACCAAAAAGAGCAGATCCGGCTCCCTTTCCCTTGGCGTTTGAAGAGGCGAGGGATGAAAATAAAATCCCTTCTCTGCAATGACCCTCTCCTCCTGTGAAATTGAAGATTCATCCTTCACACTAAACCAAAAAAAGAAGATCCAGATCCCTTTCCCTTGGCATTTGAAGAGGCGAGGGATGCAAATAGAATCCCTTCTCCACAATGACCCTCTCCTCCTATGAAATCGAAGATTCATCCTTCACACTGAACCAAAAAGAGCATATCTCACTCCCTTTCCCTTGGCGTTTGAAGAAAAAAGGAATGAAAATATAATTCCTTCTATGCAACGACCCTTTCCTCATGTGAAATCGAAGATTCATCACATGACATTGAATTGGAGGGGCAATCAAAGGGGTCGGAGCCGAGAGGCGTCGCTAGGCTGAGAACGAGTTATGGGAGATGGAGCATGCTGGGCGACAGGATTTCAAGCGGTGGCACTGCCCTAGTAGATATCCTTCCATTCAGATTGAGGCGAAGAGGATTTATCCCCTAACCTATTTGCAGATTTCAAAAATTATGACACCTTTTGTGCAGGTTGAAGGCGGGTTTTCAAGGACCCACTTCGATTCCGGGAAGTGAAATATTAAAATTTCATTTTTATCCCTTAAAAACTCATATGATGCTTCCCGCCACTCAAAATCAAAAAATTGAGGTGTTGAAAATTTCCACCACTCAAAATCAAAAATTTGAGGTGTTGAATATTTCCGCCACTCAAAATCAAAAATTTGCATTTCCGAAATTTGCAAAAATTCGAGGTGATGAATATTGCCGCCACTCAAAATAAAAAATTCAAGGTGCTAAGTATTGGTAGATGTTAAGTGATCCACTCAATTCATTTTTTTTGTTTGGGTGTTATTCTTGGACCATGATGTAGCCTCACCAATACCTAACTAAAAAAAAATAACAAAAACAAAAAAGATATAATTAACCAAAAAAAAAGCAAAGGAAGAACTAGATAAAACCAACCAAAATAATTAAGTTCTAGGTCATGTCAAATGGAATACTAAACTAGCACAAACTCATCTAACCCCAAGTATTCCAATCAATACTAAGCCCAACTATTTTGAATATTGAGTTTGCGTATGACTAAGTTCCAATATTTTGTTGAAGATTGAAACAAGAAATAGTGAAGGAGGCATCCTGAAACATCATTCCTGATCCTAGTTGGAAAATAATCACCTAAACTAGGTAGGGCCCATACAGGTGATTTTTGGCGCAAAGTCTATTTTTAGACTATGTCTAGTTTTTAGACATGTTGATCATATTCTATGAGTTGCGGGATGCTATTTGTGGATGGTTGGTCAAGTTGGAAAAATAGATGGACTTCTATTTTTAGACATATTGGGCGGAATCTATTTTTAGATTGCCAGTCTAAAAATAGATATGTTGAATATTATTAGCTCTTAATAATATTTGGACTCTAAAAATTATCTTATTCTCTTGGAGCACTTCAGTTAAGTGCACATATGTGGCACAACAGCTGACAGAAGGAATTATTCTATTCCTAAGGGTTTACTGGAGCTATTGCATGGAGGAATTCAGTTAGAACTCAAGTGACAGAGTTTGGTGGAGTTGGAGAAGTAGTTGGTGGAGTTGTGTTCAGTTTAACTCAGTTAGACACAGTTGAGCTAGTTGTATCTAGTATAACTGATTGATACACTAGTGAGAGTTGTGTGAATTAATTAATAATTAATTCACTAAATAATAACTCATTAATCAATTGAATAATACATCAGTTAACTACAGTGCATGGACAGTTTTAGTGGAGACCAGTGGAGAGGTAGGTGAAAGAGCAAGTGTGACCATCAGTTGTGACTATAGTGTTGCATTGTTTGCACCACACATTTTTTGGAGATGCCAATGAGGATTACGCAGTCAATATAGGGTGGATTCGAGTTCATTCAGATTGATTCTTCAGCAGGGATTGTGCAGTAGAGGCAGGCTAGAGGCTGGCAAAGATCGGTGCATGGATTTGCAAGATCGGGCCCGATTAGTGTGTAGCGATTCGATTGTACTGAGAGCTTGTGATAAGCTTTGTATGAGGATTGTTACATGATCTCTATGACATATATTATATACAGATAGTTGGGGTTTTTAGCTTCAGGCTTTCCCATTAAAAAAACTGTGTTAATGTGTGTGATTTTTTATGGTTTCATGTGTGCATTGCAATTGATTTAATTTCCGCATGTGATGATCAATGGTGGAATAGATTTTGTATTGTGCATGAAGTTAAAATAGTGTATGATTAGGAGAATCTTGGACATATGCATGCGTAGTGCATATAATTTATACATGGTATCGGAGCATTGATCATTGGAGCAGATTGCAATTATTGAAGCGGTTGAGTTTTGTGTTGGTGGAATTCGAATTTGCTGCAATGTTTTCTTGGTGTCGAAGTTGAGCATTCATTGAAATTTATTTCAACAAATTGCGATTGGAGTACGCCCTTGAGGGCAGCTCGAATTATATTTCATGGAAGGACAGGATGGAGGCGGTGCTAGAGGATAATGGGTTGAAGGAGTTCATATATGCTGATATTCCTAAACCGAGTTCTGGCGATGCAGCCGCACTTGACACATGGAAAAAGAAGGTAGCAAGGTGTCGAAGGATTCTGTTGGAAGGTGTGAAGGATCAAATTGTGTCCAGCCTTCATGGTAAAGCCACTCCATTCTTGATGTGGAAGGCTTTGAAAAAATTGTTCCAAAGCAGAAATGACCAGAGGAAGTTGGCGCTTAAAGACAAGCTCAGGAAAATAAAAATGGAGAAGAATGACACTATTCCGGTATACTTGACAAAGTTTTTCCACTGCAGGGATGAGCTTGGGAGTGTAGAAGTTAGTGTGTATGAAGAAGACTTGGTGAGCTTGGCTCTCCTTGGGCTTCCAAAGAGTTGGCATAGCTACGAGGACTCTATCAATGGTCGGGAGAAACTGCTAGGATGGGAGCAACTTTGGTTGTACCTTGTGCAGGAGGAGATAAGGTGGAGTACTAGGGATGGCTCTTCATCAAATATGATGATGAAGAGGATTGCACTTTGGCTACCAAAGCAAGGAAAGGGAAGGGGAAGAAAAATCCTTCTCAATCTGGCGCAGATGGAAAAAAGCGTGACATGTCCAAAGTAAAGTGTTTTCACTATCACGAACATGGGAATTTCGCCACACATTGTCCACAGAAGAAGAAGAACAAGAAGGCTGCTGGAGCTATAGCTGGTGAGGCTCTTGCCTCGCAATTTGAGCTAGACTTCTCATTGATCGCATGCATGGTGTCTAGTGCATTGGGATCGGGATGGTACTTTGATAGTGGTGCTTCCTTTCACATGATGGGAGATGTGAATCTTTTCAGTGACTTAGTGGAGAAAGATCTCCAGTTGCATGTTGAGTTGGGATAAAATGGACGATACAATGTGACCGGAATTGGTACCATTACCTTTCAGAGGGAGTTAGGTAAACTCATTCTTTTACAAGATGTAGTGCATGTTCCAGGTTTAAAGAATAATTTAATCTCAGTCGCAATGTTAGAGGATAAAGGGTATGATGTTGTCTTTAGTGAAGGAAAATTTTTCCTTTGGTACAAAGAAAAAGGAAAAGTCAAGAAGGTTGGGATTTGAGTGAAGAATCTCTACAGACTTGAAGTATATGGGATTTCTACGGAGCTTCCTACTGTTGGGAAGTGCAAGAAATCCATGCAATTGAAGCTTGAGAGGGAGCTGGATTTGCATGTAGGTAAGAGTGAACCTCGTGATGTGGAGCAGCCACAAGATGAGGATCATGGAGTGGGAGCAACCACTCATGCATAGAAATTTCATGCCAGATGGGCAGAGGGAGTGCATGCAGCTATACCACCAGGTGATAGGTGGGGTGACATGCATGAGTAATCCCAAGAGGAGATTTCTGGGCAGGATTCATTTATATGGTGTGGATCTCATGAATTGAACTTGGCTACGAGGAGCCCACATAGCAGTAGTAGCATGATCAGTTGGATTGATGCAGGCAGATCAAAGTGACAGTGTCGGATACTGGAGCACGGTTCAGAGTTGACAGCAAGTGCAGAGTGCATGGGTGCAGAGTTCAATAGCGCAATGGTTCCTGAAGACATGTGCAGTTGGTACTAGTAGAATTCAAAGACTTTGATGATAGATGCATCAGATTGATTGAGTTGTTTGGAGCCTTTTCAGTTTCGGAAGAGTTGCAGAGCAGATGCATGGAGTTGCATGGCGCTTGCAAAGGTTGCAGGGCGAATGTATGGAGTTGCATGTCGCATGCAAAAATAGTCCTTTATTGTTGAGAGGGAGTGTTGAATATTGCAACAAGAAACAGTGAAGGAGGCATCCTGAAACATCATTCCTGATCCTAGTTGGAAAATAATCGCCTAAACTAGGTGGGGCCCACACAGGTGATTTTTGGCGCAAAGTCTATTTTTAGACATGTCGATCATATTCTATGAGTTGCGGGATGCTATTTTTGGATGGTTGGTCAAGTTGGAAAAATAGATGGACTTCTATTTTTAGACATATTAGGCGGAATATATTTTTAGATTGCCAGTCTAAAAATAGATATGTCGAATATTATTAGCTCTTAATAATATTTGGACTCTAAACATTATCTTATTCTCTTGGAGCACTTTAGTTAAGTGCACAGATATGGCACAGCAGCTGAGATTAAACTCTTTTTTAACTCATGTGGAGTTTAACTCAGTTAGACACAGTTGAGCTACTTGTATCTACTCTAACTGATTGATACACTAGTGAGAGTTGTGTGAATTAATTAATAATTAATTCACTAAATAATAACTCATTAATCAACTGAAGAATACATCATTTAAATACTGTGCATGGACAGTTTTAGTGGAGACCAGTGGAGAGGTAGGTGAAAGAGCAAGTGTGACTATCAATTGTGACTATAGTGTTGCATTGTTTGCACCACACATTCATTGGAGATGCCAATGAGGATTGTGCAGTCAATATAGGGTGGATTCAAGTTCATTCAGAGCAATTCTTCAGCAGGGATTGCACAGTAGAGGCAATCTAGAGGCTGGAAAATATCGGTGCATGGATTTGCAAGATCGGGCCTGATTAGTGTGTAGCGATTGGATTGTACTGAGAGCTTGTAATAAGCTTTGAATGAGTATTTTTACATGATCTCTATGACATATATTATATACAGATATTTGGGGTTTTTAGCTTCAGGCTTTCCCGTTAAAACAACTGTGTTAATGTGTGTGAAGTTTTATGGTTTCATGTGTGCATTGCAATTGATTTAATTTCTGCATGTGATGATCAATGGTGGAATAGATTATGTATTGTGCATGAAGTTAAAATAGTGTGTGATCAGGAGAATCTTGAACATATGCATGCGTAGTGCATATAATTTCTACATATTTGATATCTTAGTGATTTGGTTAAAGTTGAGAAATGCACAATAGATTGGCAACCTCAAGTTGACTACCATAACGACATTTAGACTATGCAATTATTTAATTTTATGATTTTAGTCTTTTGGAAACTACTTGTAGTATTTTTGGCTCAGCAGTGCCCATGCAATAAATTCTTGTTGAGCAAGATCCATATTACTAAAAATTAGATTTGGTGCTTGTAGGTATTTGTATGTTCTATGGGGCTTGTATATAGCCAATATGTATGCCTTTCTAGGGGAAACAAGAGATAGATACTATGGAGAGTTGGTTGGAGGAATGCATAAAACATTGATATTGAAAGGGATCGTCATTGATGGAATTGAAGGTGTTTTCCTTAAGAAAGTCCAAATATAGTGTCGGTTATTGTAAGTGATGATAAATAAGAATGCGACAACCAATAAATAATTACATCTCTACATTGGTTTGAGGGATAAATTTGAATCCTATCATATGTAGTTACTTCTCATTGTCATAAGTGATGATAAATAAAAATTCAATAGCCAACAAATAATTGAATTTGGATGCAGAGTTATTCTATTGTTTGTAATTACTTCTCACTGTCCGCTTTTTGACATTTTTACATATGTGCATGAAGAAAAATCAAACCAATGATATATACTTCAAAGGAATTGTGAAATAAGTCTAATATTGATGAGAAAATTAGAACCTATGTGGATAATGAAAAAGCCCAATTTTGATCTAATGTAATAATTCCATTTGTAATTTAAATGACTTCACTAAAATTCCCTTGATAAAGTTTCACATTTCATTGTTAATCAATCAAATCTAAAAGTGAGGGACACAGGGTTCATCAATTACCCTTACTGACAACATAACTCAAAAACTAGCATCCATAATTTTACCACATAGTTGCATAAACTCAAGGGTACTAGTGTGCCCAAGTAGTCATAATAGAGGTGGGGAACATGATACAATTTTGAAATGGTAGATCATAGTTGACAAAATAAGTAAAAAAAATTCAAAGGGACCATGTTTATCTAGTGAAAATAGTGGTATGTCATTAGGCCAACCATTAATATTCACTTCTTCATAGGCATAAATAAGAGGTTTTGGCGAGGTGAAATTTATGAGTTAACCAAAAACTAAGTGCGATGCATCCTTCCAAGCCATTTCTCCCACAAGTGATGGCACCCCACATCTTAGAAAGAGTTGAAATGAAACCTTAAAAAATTATTGATACACACCCACAAAAGGAAGAACATAGCATTTATTGCAACATTCACTTGTCATTTACCCTAAAAGAAACATGGACAGAATGATAATAAGTGTCACTGATCTATCCCTCTTGCATGCACAACTTCTCTACTCAATCAACCACCAATCAAGGAGGCCTTACAAATAGAAACAAGCAGATGTAGAAATAAATGAAAGATAGATTAAGGATAACTAGAAGAATGAGAATGAGCATACTTGTAGAGTTGGGGTTCACATCTCCATTATCATTGGGATGGACTTGGGTTTTGGGCTTCTTGCCATGATCCATTCATGAACACCTGCCACCACTTTTCACAAACCTTCTTTTCTATCTCTTTTCTCCTGACTTCTTTTATTACCAGGGACAACCACAAATGTAGATAGATATCTATAGCAACACTAGGCACCGAGGACATCAAAAAATTCCTCCTTCGCTCACGTTTTCCACTTTTTTTTCATTTGAATGCCTAGTAAATAGAAATCTCAAACATGTCGAACACCTACCACAATGTTTCATAGAACCTCCTTTTCTATATATTTTCTCACAACTCCTTCTATTGCTAGGGACGACCCCAAATGTAGATAGATATATTTAGCAACTACAGGTACCAAGGACATTAAAAAAATCCTCCCTTGCTCACGTTTTCCACTTTATTTTTATTTGAATTCCTAGTAAATAGAAATCCTAAACACTACAACGTGTCAATAGGGGAACTTGTTATTTTGGTCTTCTATGGTTTTTAGTATGTGTGAGTTTTTGGTCTGATAGAGGTGCACGAAGGTGGTATTGAAGGAGGTGTCGTTGGGGGTGGCAGTGCTTTTGTGTGGAATTCTCCATTTCTGGTGCTTGGTCTAGAAATTGGTGTGCATGGTGGTTTGGTGGGTGGTTCTTAACACTAACTCCCATGTGTCATTCTTTTCTATTGCTGATATCTCTGCATCCATTGTCGCAACCCATTTCTCATCTTTGACTGCATCTTCAAAGTGTATTGGGTCATCTACATGACAAAATAATGCAAATAATGAATTCAGGCCAACACTATTATCAACATCATCTTGCTCATAAATTTAATTTAAATTTTTTAATTTTTGTCTTCTTATGCTTGCTGAAGATGAGCTTGGTGTTGCGCTTGAAGTAGAGGGAGTTGTAGATAATTGTGGTGTGCTTGGAGAAGCACTTTCTTGGTTGCACAATGTTGTCCTATTATTTGTTTTTGGTGTCACATGTTGACTGCTTTTTTGAGCTTATGTAGGTGGATGAGGAGTCATCGTTGAGGAATTACTTGATGCATTCAATTCCTCTTTTTTTTCATGTGACATACATGTCTTCATATTCACTGTCTTCTCTAAAATTCCATCCCATGCTTCCTCTTTTATGAACTGAACATCTCTGTTGATTATTACCTTCTTGGTTGATGGGTTATAGAGCTGGTAGGCCTTGGATTCATCACTGTATCCAAAAAATATACATCTCTCCCCCTTGTTGTCCAACTCCTTCCTCAACTCATCCGAGACATGTGCATATGCCACACACCCAAACACTCTCATGTGAGTGACATATTTCTTTCTTCCACTCCATGGCTCTTTAGGAACTATGTTCATAACACTTTTGGTTGGACATCTATTAAGGATATATGTTGCACAAGCAACAACTTCAACCCAATAATCATTTGGAAAATGCTTTGCCTTCAACATACTCCTTGCCATTTCCATGATGGTCTTGTTAGGGTCCTATAATAATAGGGATCATAATTTTGAATTGGATATGCTAAGTATTGTAATATTGTACATGCCTTTGCATTTCTGCAAAAAAAATTCCATATTTAAAAAATGAAAAGAGGGTATGTCTTAAAAGAATAATCAAAGGACCAAAAGAAAGAAAGATAAAAAAAAAAATGTATAAAATATGAACCCCATAAAAAGAAGCAAAAATAAATTTTGAAAGTTTTGCACATTCAAATGCCACTACTCTTAGTTTACTTTACATTTGCAAATAAATTGTGTGCATCTTGTTCAAAATGCCACAATTCATGATGATCATACAATCTAATCTTGATCATTCATGCCTTTAAATTTTATGTTATGATAGTTAGTGAAAAAATATCTGACCAAACCATTCAATATTGGAAGATCAATAGTTAGTTAGAGAATAAAAATGGGCTCATAAGTTTAATTTGAGCCATTGAAAGATATAAGGTTAGAAATAAGTTATTTTCCTTATCAAAAGAAAATAAAAAGGCCAGCAAGCTCAAATGCACCCAATAAAGGAAAGAAAAAATGTTAGCATAAATAAAGGGTAGGTAGAATACTTTTCAAAAGTTATAGAAGCATAATTTTTCTTATTTCAGTATCAAAAATATCCTAACTCCTTTCCCCTTGCTAAAAACCCTTTCCCTCTTCATTTCCCCTTATCCTAACCCTTTTACCCTCCTAAAAACCCTTACCACTTTAAAAATCCCCTTTCCCTTACTAAAACTCCTTTCCCCCTTAAATAAAACTTTATGTTTTCATAAAACATGAAAACCCACTTTTCAATAGCTTAACACGCGAAATATATTTTGGGCCCCACTTTGAATTAACCCTCCCGCTTAATAAATTTCCCGACCCATCTTTATTTTATTCCTCCACATAACATTTTCCCGACCCCATCTCATTTAAAAGATTTCCTAAAACCCTGTCAATTTTTTTATTATCACCAATCACATCTGACGACCTCTAATCCCTTTCGCATTCCCCGATGTTCGGAGTTTAAAACCAAGGGGGGGGTGCAAAATAAATGGTTTTCTCCACCCGCTCCCCTACCACGTGGCACTTCCTCATTCTATAGCACCCCCTCCTACCCAAACCACTAAACCAACCTTCACAATGTGATAAAACCACCAAAACACTTCTGCGGCGTGTGCGATAAACCGTTGATTTTCAAATTATAAAACCTCCACTATCCCACTCATTCCTTACCTTTGCAACTTGTGGAATAGACCATCGCCAATAAGATTGAAAGCCCGCTCGCCTCCCTGCATACCTTTTTTTTCATTAACAGGTTGTTTTATTGTTGCAGGTGATTAACAGAACCAGGAGATGGAGGAGAAGCTTGATATTAGTCCCATCCTACTCATTCCAGACCCACAGGGTAAGAATTTGAAAAGGTCTAGGAAGAATGATTTTATCCCGACAGTATCTACACCAGCATTAGCAATACCAATCGCCCATCCCACTGATGAGGCCAACAGATTGATCAAATCAATGGAATATATGTCCATTTAGACTACATTTGCAAGCTTAAAGAGGTTTCTACTAACACAACTAAAGTTTCAAACATTCGGGATATAACAACAACAAAGCTCATACAAAGTGCTCTCCAGGATACATTTTTATTTTGCATGAAGCTAAACATGTCTATTTAGTAAAACCTACTTTTTACATAGAAACAGATAATATTTACCACAGGGTGATTAAAATATCCCTCCCATATGAAGAAAAATGTGAGAAATGGTGTGATTTACTATAAGGCGTGAAAGAAAAGAAGGGTGAAAGAGAAGACAGATGAAAGAACCAAACTGATAACAAAAAACAAAGAATAAAGGCCAAATTTCAATCAATTGAAAGGTGCCACTATCTTTTTGCATAAATATATTTTATTTTCCTCGAATAAATCCTAGTCAGTTGACACGATATTTTGTAATATGTTGTATAAATACTTCATCAATTGAAGTATCAATGGTCAGTCAAGTGTAGATTTCTGAATATTTCAGTAGCTGACTAATCTCTTGCCAAAGGGTTATTGTACCAATTTCCAATCGACAGATTGAACAAGTTACAAAGTAACTTATTTACAGGATACAAATTTCAATTGTTCATGTTTTCTTTCTAAGTATTCCATAAACTTATATGTGTTCTGAATTTGAATGTTATAACAGGAGTTTTACTACATAATTTGTTTAAATATTACACTTTGCCTTTAACTTTTATACATTTCTATGTTTTCTTCTGATATCCAGTTTAGAGAATTATTAATTTCCCTCTGATCCCAATTCACTCCTTCATCCTTTTTAATTATCTGGTTTAAGGAATTCTTAATTGCTCCTTAATCCCGATTGAAAAATCACTTCACCATTCAGCCTTGAGATCTGATATTTCTCACCTAACTTGCCCTGTAACACTTTCCTTATTATTTGATTCAGTTATGTTTCAAAGCACATTGACTCCATAGCTCAATTGAAAATGGAAAAGCGCCTATTCATCTAGATCATTAATTCCAACAACCAATCAAAAACCAACCCAACCAAGCACACATAACTAGCTTAATATTCATTGATTAAACAAAGTTAAATCATATAGAGAGAGCCATATCTGAGTTTAGGAGGGCTGGATCCTAAGCTCAAAAAGTGGTTTGTAGTTACCTCTGATATTTCTTTTTAACGCTTTGAACAAACTTTGGAAATTTCGGAGTGATAACAGGTCCTATTCTTTCTTTCCACGACACGATTTCGTTGAGTTGTATACCTTGTTGTAAATTTCTTATGAATTCCATGCTCCCTGCAAAAATGTAGGAAGTCACTTGAGATATATTCGCCGCCTCTATCAATCCTCAACACTTTGATGTAGTGTCCACTTTGCTTCTCAACAAGATATTTGTAGTGGTGGAAGTGGTTAAACACTTCAATTTTCTATTTTAGGAAATATACCCATGTCTTCCTTTTGTATTCATCTATGAAAGTCAAAATATAGTGATTCCCACCAAATGATGGTGTTTGCATTGGTCCACATAAATCTGAGTGGACAATCTCCAAAGGTGCCTTTACCCTTATTGACTTTCTGGCTGGAAATGATTCTCTATGTTGTTTGCCCAAGATGCATCCTTCACATAAGCTGTCAGGTTTTTCTATGGGTGGAAATCCCTTCACCATATCTTTCCTATGCAAAAAATTGAAACCTCCAAAGTTGAGATGACCAAATCTCAAATGCCATAACCAATTTTCATCTTTAATTTCTTCTTGAAAGTTTTCTTGTGTGATAGCTACTACAACACCTTCTTCCTTCAAATCTGATCTTAGCTTGAGAGGAAACATTCTATTGTTTTTCATATGAAATTTTGCAATTAGCTATATAATTGGAGGCTTATCCAAGATTGTGCATACATCATTCTTGAAAAATGCATTGTAGCCCTTTTGCATGAGTTGTCCAATGCTTATGAAGTTATGGTTCAAACCAGGGAAAAAGTAAACATCTAACATGAACTTCTTCTCTCCCTTCTTTGTCAGAATGTCTACTCTTCCTTTTTCCATGACAGAGACTTTTCTATCAGTCCCCAATGTCACTTCATATTTTACACTTTCATCTAGATTGGAAACATTTCTATGTTTCTAGTCATGTGGTTTATACACCCTGAATCTAAGAACCATACATCTCCTTCTTTTTCTTGTGCTACATTACAAGCTAAAAACATGCTATCATGGATCTGATTTTCCCTTATGAAATTCACACTTGGTTTGCTACATTTTTCATATTGCTTCTTTCTACATTCATTCGCATAATAACCATACTTCTTACAGTAATGACATTGAACTTTTGATTTATCATACCTCTGAACTTGTGCTTCATTTTGGCTTGGGCCTTGAGTTGGATTTTGATTGTTGCCCCTTCCACTTGAGCTTGCAGGGCTTCTTCTTCCACCTCTATGTGGGCTTCTTTCTCTTTCTCTGTAATTTGATATTTCTCGACCTTTACCTTGACCAAATGAAACTTGTGTCTTGAAGGAATGCTATAATGACGAGTTTGTTCCTCTGTTCGTTATGTATTCATGAGACATCAGTGATGCATGAAGCTCATCCATTGAAAACTGTGAGAGATCCTTTGTCTCCTCTATTGCTACAACTATGGCATCAAATCTTGCTGGCAGACTTCCGAGAATTTTCTCAATGATTCTTCTTTCCTGAAGTGTCTCCCTATGAGACCTAATTTGGGTAACCAACCCAATTACATTTTGTAAAGAATGATTCTACATTCTCAAACTCTTTCATACAAATTGTTTCAAAATCTCTTCTCAACATTTGTAATTTTGTTGTCTTCACCTTTGCCATACCTTGGTAGGTTGTTTGGAGGGTATCCCATGCTTGCTTGGACTTTGTTGCTGCTGCAATTCTTGGGAAGATACTTTCATGAACTGCTTGAAAGATGTAGAAGAGGGCTTTGGAGTCCTTCTTCTTGTTGTCTCTCTGACACTTCCTTTTATGCTTGTGTCAAAGCATTGTATGCTACTCCATCTGCTAGTTCTTGGAATCCATTCTCCACCAATTCCCAAATATCTGGAGAAGAAAACAAAGCCTTCATTGTAATAGCCCAATAGTCATAATTTTTTCCATTAAAATGTGGTATTTGTGGATTAGTCAATATTGTGCTTGTTTCTGCCATTTTTACTGTGTACAAATAAATTTCTCACCGTTTAAAAACTTTCTCAATGCTAGAGAATACGTTCCACAAAAATTTTCAGAACTCCCTTTTAACTCCTGAGTAAAAAAACTTCCTTTTACTGAGGTTTTAAACCTTCTTTGACACCATGTTAGAAATTTAAAAGGACACAAGGAATTATTTTCCCTCAACACACGAATTTCACAAAGAGTTGCGGAAATGACTTTCGGAATTTTACACAGAGTTGCGGAATTCACTTAATCCATACCATAAAGTTGTGGAAATCAAATTATGTGAATCCACTTTTCAATATGTAGTGGCGGAGATTAAAATCGCAACTATAGAGGAGAAAATATAATCAACTAAATTTACTCACAGTGAAACAGAGTGATGTGGTAAAACACATACGTGAATAATTCCAGAACCAAATCGCAACTAACCAAACTTTAGATTATAATTCATAAACACAACATACACATTCATATGGAGGTTGCAACTCCTTCACCAGTAAAACTATTGTTCTTGCTGATATTTACATTCACCAGGGTTGTGGAGTAACACATAGTAAAACCTGTAACTTGTGTTTTCACACACCCACCAAAATTTTCTCCACTATTTTCTCCCCTTGTCTTTCCAGAATTACATCTGCTACATTACACAACACTCTCTCACTCTACCTAAAACTTACATGTAAAATCTAAACATATATATATATATATATATATATATATATACTTATTTAATTTGACAGCTGTTATTGAGGATGAGCGGTTTATCATTTTCTAAACATTACATTGTGTGAAGTAAACAACACTTATTGAAAAAGCTTAGTGTCTCTTCAAAACTCAGAAACCCGGTCAAAATTAGATGATTTGATTATTTTACAAGATTGGTATCTGGTTGTTGATGGTGGACAACAGAAAGACACAAGAAAGTTGAAATCATCCACCTAGCGACTCCACAGTTTTCAGTTGACCTAAAGACCCCACTGGTAGAATAATCCAGATTGGTTGTGAATATACAGTGACCCCACTCTCTAACTGATTAACAAGATGGATCCAAGAATACAACGCAAGTATGCTCCAATGAATAAAGATCACATTCCTGGATTCCCACACAAAATGCCTCAAGTAAATTGGGATAGAAATCTTCCTATTTTTCAAGATCAGAAGGTTGATGATGCTTTGTTACATCTCATTAAATTTCATATGCACTCATGGAGGTTGAAGGTCGAATTGCATGAGGATTTCCTCATGAATATTTTCATGGTAACATTAAAAGGGAAAGAAAGGGAATGGTATGAAGGTCTGGACCCTGGTAGTTTTTTTTCTTTAAAAGATTTCCATGAGGTGTTTTATGAGTATTATAAAGAAAAATATCCATCTTTATCATTAGCTGAAAAATTATTGTGATCAATCTGAGGATATCATACAATACCTTGTAAATATTGATGAAGATTTAGGAAATTGGCATCCTGAGGATCTCTTAGAAGCAATTCATGAATTTCATTCTCAAGTAAACTATCATAACAACCAAGAGAAGTTAGTTGAAAATGAAAGCAATCAGGAAATGAAAGAGGATCCACAAGATCTCTCTGTGGGGACAAATGATAACTCATTTTCTCTTTTGTGTGAGGCTAAAGAAGACATTGAGCCTCATGATCAGTCTTCACAAGAGAAAGAAAAAAATTGTTGTTCAATCCAAAGAAAACAAAGACTCCCTCCTCCTTTAACTGAAGAAGAAATCAATCAGATTCTAAGCATGCAGCCAGCCTCTAAATTTTTATGTAATGAAGAGATTATTTATATTTGTTCTACTGCTGATTTATGTATTGAAGCATTTCCTCATGAAGAAACAGAAGAAAATATTGATACTGATGTTGTTCTACATTCTCAAGAAGGCCTATTTCCAGAAAGTGCTCCTATTCATCAAAATGATGGCCTTCAAACATAATTCAACCAACTCTATCAAGACATATCAGGCTTGCTTGAGGACAACATAGTGGTATAAAATGAGGATGCCATGTCAAATGACCATGAAGAATGTGTAGATATTCTCTTTCAGAAGGATCCTAAGCATGACAAAGTGGAACAAGGAGCAGCCCTAAATGAAGTTTGTTATTTAAATCCTTAGAGCCAGGTATTGTTCCAATATCCTTTTGTTGGTTTCTTAGAATCATCTAAAGAAGGAGTATGTTATGCCAGGAATGGTTTGTTTCAGAGTTTAAGGAAAATTTTGAGCACTGCTATTCAAAGGCAAGTAAGATGGGAGTGACCCTTTTGTTTTTTCAGTCTACTCAAAAAAGTGAACAAGAATCAATCATGTAGTCATTTACTTGATTGGTTGAATTAGAGAAAGGAATTCACTTAGTGTATATATCATTTCCAAGTTAGATTAGGGTAGGTAGGTGTGAAAATAATATCAGTACTTGGAGCATTTTCTCCAACTTTAGTTTCAGATTGCCTTCTAGTTTTCAGATTAGTATGTTTCAGACTTTACTTTTAGCCTAGTTCTGGTTTCACCATTCAAGTTTGCAAGGTGCATATGTATGTTTAGCTTGATGGATTGTAGTGAATAAGTACAATTGTAGTTTCAGTTCAGATTTTAGTATGCTAATAAGCTAAATGGCCAAGCATGTGGTCTATTTTTATTAGTTAAAGTCAAGAGGAATAATCAGCTAGTTTTTAGTCGCTAAGTTGCCTGACATATCAAGATACAAGTTGTCGGATCAACCCAATGGATCAGGCTACTAGTCTACAATGTTCTTAACACCTCCTGAAGGAGCTACCATCCCCAGCTGGAGCCACTATTAGACTCCTATATTTCATAGTATCACTAGGTGACTGATTATTTTCTTAGGTCTTTCATACTGAAAAATAATATTCCATGGCTATCATTTATTTTCAGGAAAAATGGGAAATCATGAATATCAAGAGCTTCAAAAGAATCTATGTGCCTTTAAGTTCAGTAGAAGGGGAAAATTTTGTTGATAAAGAACACAAAGCAGCAGCACCAGAACTATCATTAAGGCAAAGGAGTAGATCAAGCAATAATGTAGTAAGAAAAGCATAAAAGAGAGGCAGAGAAGCAACAAGAGAGGCAAGGAGAAAAATTATACCATTAGCGAAGACAAGGGCAACAGAGAATAAGTTAAGGGAAAAAAAAACAAAGGTAGTGTCGTGAACGCTAAGCAGGTCAAGTCGTGAACGTGAGACAAGTCGTGAACGAGTCAAGCGTTCTATGAACAACTAAGAAACAAATGGGCACAACCAAATAAACAAAGTCGGAAAACCACAGCAAGGGAGCAGTGAGGACCATTGTATCTGAGTATTTATCAACGATGGACATTAAATCACATATTGTACATCATAGATCGCATAGGATAAGTTATTGTTAAACGTTAAAGGTTGCGAAGTGTGATAAAGAGGCCCGGATGCAATGTAGTTTCAAAGGAAAAATCCAAAGGATTTCAAATTCGTATGCAGAGCCTTTTTTGTCTAAATTGCATCGAAGAAGGAAAATGAGATTACAACATAAAAACTATGGAATGTGAAGTGCGATATGCGATGCCAGGTGGGACCCGATCACAATCGTAAATCACAAATCTTAAAAGATAAGTTGCAAAGTTAAACGTTAAAATCGCTGAAGTGCGATGTGCGATGCCAGGTGGGACCCGATCGCAATCGCACATTGCAAGTTTTACAAGTTAAATGCGAAGGGTTCAATGTTAAAACTGTCGAAGTGTGATATGTGATGTAGTGGGGCCCAATTGAAAATCGCAAGTCTTAGAAGATAAGTGTTAAAGGTAAAGTTACATTTTGCACCATGCAAAGTGCGATGTTGGCATGGATGCGATGCGGTTATATCGTTGAAATCTAAAGGATTTCGGATCCGGGTGCATTGGGTCAAATATGTTGTTTTGTGAAGAAAAAGGGCTAAGCACGATTGTAGGGGTTTGAAATGGGTGGTATCCATTACCGCCCACTCCTCCATGTGTCGCACCCTCACAATTTCGCACCCTCCTCTCTAGTAGCGCTTACCACCTGAGACCCCCCTCCGAAAAGATGTTTCCACTAGCCTCCAAACCATCGTCGCATTCGTTTGACCATTACCACTACTGTTGCGTCATGTCCACCGTCATCCCTTCATGTCTAGGCTTATGAGGTTTGTGCGCCATTTTATGAATAAATAGGCCAAAACATGGCAGAAGGAATTGTAATAGAATAAGCCCCGACAAGGTGTGCAAGCAAAGGAGGTCGAGTCGACCAAAGGGCGTTCATACAGAACACGTCAGCATAATCACCCACATAATGAAAAGTAACTAGCACTGCACCATATTTAATTGCCAAACGTCAGTTTTCTGAAAAGCAAGGCCAGATGTCATAGCCTCCATTGGTTACCTATTCATGGCCATCATAGCCACCTCCAAGCTTAATTTTTTATCTTACAAATAGTCATCGAAGCATTTGGATCTACGAAGATTTGCCCAAAATTAATTCGAGAGGCGATGTTGTTGTTAGTGATGTTTGATGAGGCCTTGCATGGCCACACTTGTCCATTTTCTACTAAATTGTAATCAATGAAAGGTTTCCAAGTCAGGTACGGCAATCGACTTAGTCTTTAGATAAATACTGCATGTCTTAGTAGTATCAAGGGTTGGAAATTAAACCCTATTGAAATTTGCATTGTAAGAAGTATTGGAACACTGTAACTGTTTGAGCTGGGCATCAATAATAAGAGACCGTTCACAAGATTCTTGAGCTATGTTTAAAGGTGATGTTTTTCCTTTGTGTTAATGTTTTTCCTTTGTCTTTCCATGCTGTGGATCAATTTATTTGATTTCAATACAGAAAATTTAGATTAAGATTTGCTGAGAGGGCACCTTAATTATGTATTTGTTTGTTATCTTAATGTTTTCTTCTGAAGTATAGTTAAATAATTCTTAACTGCTCTTTAGCTATTTCTAAACCCAGTACTTTCTTTCATCTCATATTCACACTGCAAGTAAGATCCAGTCTGCATAGTTAGCTTGCCCTATGAATGCCATTGAAAAGTTGATGCACCATTCAGCCTTTTATGACTACATAGCCCAATGGATTAGTTTCACAGCTCTTTCTGTCCAACCACAATCAATCAAACAAACAACCCTCATAACCTCTATAACTAGCCTAATATCAGAACTTATAATTATCAAGCTAAATCATAAAATAGAGAGAGCTCTCTCTGAGTCTAGGAAAGCTAGGTCCTGGACTCCAAAGTGGTTTGATGTTGTCCTCTATCGTTTGTTCTTGAAAATCTTACAAATTACAGAGTGATAACAATTTACTTCACTCAACGTAATGTTCAGAAAATGATATCCGCCCATCCCTTGTTCTTACTGAGATTTATATTCACCAGGGTTGCGGAGTAACACACAATAAAACCTGTAACTTGTGTTTGTTGTACATGCTTAATATCAGAAAAAAAACAAATGTTTAATTCCTCACACATAAAGAGTTAAAACAGTTTAAAAAAACATACACCTGTTTCAAGAATTAAATTCTACATAGTCAAGTATAAGCTAGATATTAATTTGTTTAACTGAGTGGGAGGTGCTTGAAAAGAATAACAAGTTATCCACCCATTTCATATCACCTCCCCTCCCAAATGTTGCTTTTCCTCAAGCAACTATAAGGGTGAGTGCTGCAAAACTTCTCCTCGTCCCCTTGTGGCACCTACATATGGTGAGATACTCCACTGAACTAGATGTCCTCCACTAAATCTATCTCTGAGCTGCTCCTCCCAAGTGCTCAAGTTAGCCAAGTGGCTCGCATCATAAGGAATTAAGAGCTATATGGTAGCAACTACATATTGCCCAATGTTCTCACTAAAACATGAGGTATAGGAAGTGTTGGAGATATCACTCCCAATGAATAGACCCAAACCATGTGATTTTCCTCCATCCATGCCAATAATAATGATCAAGACATCGTCAACATATTGAATCAAAATCAGAGATACCTTGACTACCATGTGAAATACCAGAGGATCATAATAGTCCCTCAATTGGAACCAACACAGTTATGCTCGCAGTGGCCTCGAAACATGATATGATGAGTGGTTTCCCAACCACTTTCCTATTGCCACTACCCTCTCACATGCCTGGAGAAAGTGACTCATGTGTCGTGCCAATTGAGTACACCCCGAGTAAGATATAATCTCCCCAAAACCTCCTAGGGATTGGTTACTCCCATCACTGTTTGAGGCCCCTAGTAGATCATGCATTCTAAAGAAAGGATTACCGTTGTGTGGAGCAACGTATTGAAAATAGATGAAAAAAGAACGTAGATACTTGGTTATTTGATCAATATTCACAAAAACACAATCCTTACCATGTATCTTGAGTAAGTTGGTGAAGTGGTTCATAGATGAGCCTTCCCCTATATCCATCGGAAAGGGAAGTGGCTATGAAAACCCTGCAAGCTGCTTGTTTCCCTCCTCAATCTCCAAACAAACCATACACCTTCAGATGTGTTGATGCACCTCCTCTTCGAGGTCCTCCCAAGAGAATCCCTCCATGATGGTTTGATATGTCCCCATGAAATCTATGTGACCAAAGAGGAAAACTTCATATGCTGCATGTAGAAGCTTCTCTTTAAGCTTAGAAGCTCTAGTCAAGAAGAGTATATTATGATAATAGATGAATCCATTTATCACTGGATACCTCTCATCTATCAGCTGACCATCAAGTACTCTACATGTGAAGAGATCCTTAGAATATTCCACCAACAACTCAGATTTCCAATAAGGATCTATACCCAATAATGACAGCGTTGTTTTTCTGTGTGGTAAAGCACATGTCATGTTGCTTCCCTCCTTTTTAACATGTTCCATGCCAAAGTAATATGTCGGGAGGCTATTATCCTGCCTCTTTTGCCTCTCCTATAGCTGTTCCTACTCAAGTAGGGGTTGAATTTTATGGAGGCTAGTTTTCACGAGGAAGTTGTCACCCATCCAAAACTTTCTGAGTTTGTCCAATGTATGTATGAGTGTCCACAACCCTATATGATATATGGAATATTCCTCCCTATGTGGGAGTATCTTTAGGTTCTCCACAACCATGGATTAGCCTCCTTGCACCATGATGGTTCCATCATCCATCCCTGAAACCTCTCCTATCAACGCAAGATGTTTGGTGAGAGTTGGTAATACTGATACTGGAATAATGCCTCCCTTCTCCTTAAGCCTACCAAAGACTCTATGTGTTGTGCCAGGTCCTCCCAAGGTTCTCACCTCATCTAGATCTATGACTGGTGCAATTTTTTGTGAGAACTCTCTAATCAACTCCTCGTGTGAGGGCCTTCCTGGTGGAATGCCTTCAAATAGTACTGCATCATGGGCCGAGGTCAACTACAGAGCTGAATGGATTGTTGGGTCCTTGCCCCCACTATGCAAATCAAACTCTATCTTGTGTGCAGAATATACTTGAGAGGGATAAGTATGCATGCCCCTGGTCATCTGATGCCTACCACTCTTTTTATCTGTCCACTCCATCTGCAAGGTCTCCCAATCTGTGGTGACCTTCCCCAAAGTAATCAACCACTGCACACCCAATATCACATTGGTTTCAAGGATATCAACCACAAAGAAGTGATTAGTCAAGGTGTATGTTCCCATGGTGATAGATAATTCCTTAACATACTTCATGCACTGCATGGTTCTAGCTCTTGTAACCAAAACTAAAAAACCCTCAAAATCACTAGTTGGTATTTCTCTCCTCTGTACTAACTGAGCATCAATAAAGTTGTGGGTAGCCCCACTAAAAATCAACACTGATACTATCTAATCCTGAATGGTACCTCGAAATCTCAAAGTTAGGTACTTGGGTACTCCCCGCAAAGATGCAAGGGCCCCTCCAACTAGAGCAAATGCCCCATTCCCACCTCCTAGTGGTGGTGGATCCTCTCCTACTATCCCAACGTTTTTTCCTCATTCTAGTTCCTCTTCTTCCTCATCCACACTATTAGAGAACACCTCTATATAGTGTGCCTTACTTGCTACACACTAATGCCTTGGTGCCTATGGTTCTTGGCATTTGAAGCAAAGCTTCCTTCTTCTCAATTCTCTTTGAAAATCATCACTAAGAGGTCCTTTTTTTTGGCTCTCCTTTGAAGAGGGAACCTTCACATCTTTCCCCTTTTTTTCGAAGGGTGGCCTTGGCTAAAATTGAGCCTTTTCCCTTGGCAAAGCATCTTGTAAATATCTTACCCTTTCAACAACATATTGAAGGATAGTTGGTTTAGTACATTTAACCAACCCATGTAGAGGCTTTTCTAGCCCATCAATGAACATATCGACCCTCCTAGCTGCAGATAAATTAGGAACCATAACAAAAAGTTTTAAAAACTCAGAAATATAGGTCTCTGGATTACCTAACTGCTTGAGCTTGGCTAGCTCAATAAAAGGTGCCTCTGGGTCTCTTAGATCAAACCTATCTACTAACCTTTGGGTGAAATCTGAATATGCAATCACATTAGCATGCCCCAATGTAGAAAGACCATGAAACCACCAATCATGTGCCTCACCTTCAAGGTGCAGTGCTGCTATTTGGATGGCCTCCATATCTAGTACTTGATTCAACTAGAAGTAGATGTCTAGCTTCTCCACCCAAGACTTAGTTGTGCACTTGGATGATCCATCAAAAGCGGGAAAAAATAATCTACTCATGGTCCTTTGTAGATCATTGTTCTATGTGAATCCTCCACTTATATTGTTATACCTGGGTCTCTTGTTTTCCTTAATCTGACAAAACTTCTGAAAGTTTAGATTATCTCTAAATTTCTGAGATTGAGATTCATACTCTATGAAATAATCTTCAAGAGTTTCTTGCTCTTGGTACCCTCCATTTCCCACTGCTAAGAATGTAGGCATAGTGGAGGGGTAGGAAACCTGTTGCCTCACTATTTTTTCATACCAGTGATGTGAAATGTAGGAGCCTTCTCCATGTAGAAACCCTTTAGGGGATTATTTGTGTCTCTCCATCCTCATCTCCTTGATTTCTCGAGCAATATCTTGCATGGTTTGAAGAAGAAGCTTGGGAAACTTCTTCTCATCATCTTCTCCTGATATGGGAGTTTTTCCCTTGTCTTCTTTGTTGTCTGTGTAATCACATATCTGGTTTCTATTGAGATACCTCTTCTCCCTTTCTGTGAGAGGTTATCCTTTTTATGATGACATAATGGCTGAAATACACAGGCTGAGCCAAGATATGCTCTGATACCACTTTAATATTCCAAAATAGGAAAAGTAGCAATATGGCACATAAAAATGGAAATAGCAATGAATAAAAATACACCAATATTTGAGACAAATATAGAGCCATATTGTTAATCATATAAGTAGAAAATAAGCACAAAATATTGAGGATCAAGTCACTCAAGGAAGATAACACAAGCCTCCAATAATCAAATATGCCAAAACATGAAGTGTTGTTACTACTCAAAATTCCATAGAATCAATACATCATAGTCCAAGTGAGTATAACTGCTGTTGGGAAATACAATAATATGGATCTCCTGGTATATGGCTCAACAAGTGTCGGGAATAGAGATCTAGAATCCCAAGCACCTTTCTAAGACAACCCAAAAAGGGTTTCTGGAAATACACAAAATACAAAATGGTGAACTACAACCCAAGGGCTGAAGAATCACTACAACTAGATAGCTGAAATGAGGTGGCTGAACTAATGTAGAAATATATGGAAACCCCTCCAATAGAATTTTCAAATGAAAGGTTGCTTCCTTCACTAGAAATCTAACTCACCAAATGAGGCACTAAACCCTCCACTGAAACTGCTCAATAGAATAACATAGTCTATGAGGAAAACTATGTTGTAGGGGATGGTAGTAGCTTGGCCTGATGCCACATGATTAAATAATGCTCAAGGACCTCCCTTTCTAGCCTCCCAGTGGAAAGGCTGCTCCCTCCACTGAAAACAAGCTCAGAAAATGGCCCTGTCAATCCTCCACTGCATCTGCCCTACAAAACAACACAACCCTGGAAGAGAATGCATTGTGGATGATGGTTGAAGCTTGACCTGATGCGAGATGGTGGAAATGAATCTCAACAACCCTCTCCTGAGTGGGCACTCGAATTCCCTCGAGGATGAGGGTGGGATTCCCGCTCGGGAACACCCTTGTGCTAAATAGCACAACAAACTCCGCTAAACAGCTGAAGCATGCAAGAAGTCATAAAATACCAAACATAATAAATAATAACAATCCTCATATGGCTACCTTCCCTTCCTTATATGCTTTGTGAGACTTCTCACCTTGGGCCCCACACATTAAATCCACTACTCTCATGGATACTTCCTCCCATTAACACTGCGTTGTCCCTCATTAACTATCCACTCCCTCCATACCAGCACTGTTGATTTGGTCAAACTTGACCCCATCCACATGATTTAACCTCTATTCACATATGAAGGTGCTTTATCCAGCTACTAAGATGATCCTCATTCACATTAGGAGTGATTTTATTCCTATTAAGGAGATTTATGGGTCTCCCTACCCTCTTATTCATCTATCTAAGTGAAAAAATAAAATTTTAATATTCCAACTAGCTGAAAGCTAATTTGGAATATTACATTAATCAAATGATCCACCTTCAATAGACAAGAGATGAGGTATTCCAAAACACCTCAAAGCTCCATGACAAGATAAAGAAAATCTATGACTGGAAAACAAAGGAAGACAACTTCAAGGTTGGAGATGTAGTACTCCGCTAGGATGCCAGAAATGAGGATAAGGGTAAGCATGGAAAATGTGAGAATCTATGGAAAGGGCCATATCAGATTTCAACTTCCCATGGACATAATGCTTATTTTCTTGAAGTGATGAATGGACAAGAATTATTAGGAGGACCAGTTAATGGTAGGATCCTTAAGCATTATCTTTTCTGAAGTACAGTTTCTAATTTAATTGTAAATATCAGCTTACCTTTTCTGCAAGTGTGAAGTAGAGAATCACTGGAGTTTGGAGCCTGAAGTGAAGGCCACGGAGTTCACTGATTTTCTGTTATTTTTAAAGTTCATTTTCAGTCAAGTAAGTCAGTATTGAGTATATTTTCAGTCAATTTTGAGTTTGTCTTGAGTCAGTTTATTTCATCTGAGTTATCAGTTTTCAATCATGTTTAATAGTTTGAGTTTTTGACCGTATTGGCCCAATGGATAAGGATTTATGGTCTACATTGTTTGTGACACCTCTTTCAGAGCTATCATCCCCAATAAGGCCAATTTTAGTGTCAGTATTTGCATCCTGCCATCAGTGATAAAAAATACTCTTTTCATATCATGCTAGGGTGTCATTCAGAAAATTTTTCATTCCACTAGGTTTGCATTAAAAAATTTAGTCACTGATGGTAGCTCTAGTCCAAAAATATCACTCTTCCTCAAATTTGATTACTTTCTAGCATAGTTTCATACCTTGCTGACTACACATCATCCAAAAGCTAATGTCATCATGTCATCAAATAAACATGTCATCATGAATTCCAGTCTTTCAAGGCCAATCAAGGTTACCATTAAGTCATTAGAGTTTCCAAGGTCCAATAAAACAATGTTTCCACTGCATAAGACCAGAAAGTAAAGGGTGATTAAATAACATCTCTTCACCATATGAATATGATTTGTAAAGAGAAATTCTCGTTTCATCATGTAATTTTGGTTTCAACATGTAATTTTTTATTTTCATTATGTAATTTGATGTCATTCAAAATGTAATAAGTTCATGGTCCCCAAAGCTGCTAACTCAGATGGTTCGAATATGCCAAAGGATCAAAAGTCAAATCCTAGAGTTCTCAAAGTCATCAAATGATCAATTTGTCAAAGAAAAAGTCAAATGCGAGAATATAGTTCCAAAGTGTAAAGTGAAGTGAAGAAAGGAGAAAGTGTGTCCGAAGGCCCAATTCATTCAAATATGAAGTATAAATACCACTAAGACATCAGAAACAAACTCATTTTCACTCCCAAAGGCCGAGCTTGCACTCCCTTAGCTGAAAAAACTGAATTGCAAGGTCAAAGGCTGAGTTTTGAGTGGCGCTGCACTTTCAGAAGTGTCGCTACGCGTACAGCAGGTGGCGTTGCACTTCTGGGCAAGGCGTTGCGCTTTTTCCCGATGCATTGCACTTTTTCTCAACAAGCCCTAGAAGCACCAAATCACCTCCAACTCTCTCAAACCTTCAACAAATTCCTCTTACACTCTTTATCAAGTAATACAAATTTTTTGTCTCCTTGCACTCCTAAACATTGATTTTATAGTGTTTTTGTTCCTAAGTGAAATTAGCATTTTGCCTACTTGAAAACCCTAGTTTTGTACCTAATTCCCAAATTTTATGCCCTTCAACCCACAAAGACCTTCCTAAATCTTTATTAAACCTATCCCTACCCCTAAATTATCATTTCCTAGTCCCTAAATCCCTTTCCCTAAAAACCTTAAGTCCTAGGCTTCTAAATTTCCTAGGCAACCACTTCCTCAAACCTGTAATTAAATTCTCATTCCCAACTCCCTTGACATTTCAACCTCCTATCACCTTCCAAATATCCTTAACCCCTTCCCCTATCTCCCTAAATTTTCCTATACTTATCCTATTCCCTAGAACTATCTAAACTTCAAATTCCCATCCACCTCGTCCCTAGGGTTTTCTTGGCCACCAAACACTATGGAGGAAGACAAATACTATGTGGAAGAGTATAATAGACAAGAGGAGGATAGAGAGAGGAGAAGGCCTCATAAAGGAGGAAGAATCCTAAGGCTAGAGCCAACCAACACAAATGAACTCATGGCCTCTCCTATGACTATCAATTGTTTTGGGCATGTAGGTTTCCTTTATTTTCGCAACATGATTCAGAGGGTCCAATATCATCCTATGTTGAGTAGAATTTTCATTTCAAACCTCAGAGTTAATCAGGTTACCCTTGTAGGTGTGAGCTTCACTATATCTACATATATCATTGTTGATGTCACATGGATTCCAAACATGGGTGAGAAGTGGTTTAATCCAAAGATTTTGAGGATCAATATTATGAACCCTTCATCAAGCCAAGGTACATAAATGAAAGGAAGAGGGTTTTCCCTTTCAGCTACCTTCATGATAGGTATGCCCCCATGATTAAAATAATCATGAAGTACTTCTCTTGTGAAGGAAGGTTTTCTAGACTCTACACATACCATATTAGACTGTTGATGCACTTCACAAGAGTAAGATTTCTCAATATACCATACTTTCTATTCAGGAGCATAGACAAAATGGCATTCATTGCATAAAAGAGAGATTATGACAAGCAGATGAATAGCATTTTCCACCACTCATTAATCAAAATCGTTGTACTCCATCACCTTGAATAGTTGAGCATCCCATGGGACACCTTTATTTCCAATGACATATTCACTACTCCACAAGCTCCGCATGCTGAAGATGTACCTTCTTCATCTCATCCTACTACATCTATGCCTCCACCTCTATACACTTCACCTATTTCATCACCATCATCACCACTGCATGGTCATATTGAGTCACCAAGCAGAGATATGGTCGCAAACCTAAAGAAGGTGAAATGAGAACATTGGGTAAAACATACCAGAGAGAGCATAGGCAGGTGTTTGCCCCATATATTCTGGGAGGTAAATTTCCTTCTCCACCAGCAAAGCAGGTACATAAGGGTAAAAAAAAGATGACAGAGGTAGATGAGCATGAGGAAGCCATTTAAGAGGATGAGGATCCTCATGATGAGGAAGCATAATTTGACCTTGTTGACTTAGAAGAGCAGCATGATGATGAGGCCTCCAATTTGATGATCAAAGAGAAGGATGTTGAAATCGAGGAGCTTCAAACCAACTTAGAGAGATCTAAGTTTTTGATTTCATACTATGAGTAATAAAATCAACAACTCAAAACCAAGCAGACAATCATGGAGATTCAGCTTCTCAAGGCAAAAAGAGAAGAAGAAAAAAAGAAAAGGCCTTGCTTGATGAGGATTATGAAAGGTATGGTGAAACAAATGAGTTAGAAGAACAAGTGGAGACCTACGACTAGAGGGCTAAAAAGAGCTCTAGAACTAGAGAGGCAAAAGGAGGTTAAACTTTCCAATGAGCTCACTTTGAATGAGCAGTTTTCCATCATAGTCAATGAGAACTAGGAGAATTGGCTTGACAGGGCCAATAAACATCTTAAGAAGCTCCTATAGAAGGCAAAGAGGGACAATGACACACTGATGAAGAGGGGAAAACACTAATTCAGGAGAAATCAGATTGCAAGGCCAACGCTCCAAAAGGCCACATCAAGACTTGAAACCCTAACCAAGAAAAATGAAGGGGAAAAGCTAGATATCCTTGTCGAGGCATCACTCATTTCCTAAAACACCTCATCAGCCTCCCATCGAATACAATTTGAGAAAATTTGAGAAATTTTGGAAATTTTTGGAAATTTTTGCTCTTTTGGCAGTTTAGCATAGTCCCACTGTGAAAAGCGGAGCACCCTAGGCACTGCGCTTTTTCTAGGGACCTCCAATGGCCAAAATGAAAGTACCATTGGATTCATAAGGTTAATTACAGTTAGAAAATCAACTTTACAAAACTTTTTTGGGTCAAAGGAGCAGTCAAAAGGTCAAAAAATACCCAAAAAATCACATTTCTGCCCTATTTTGGAGGTTGGCGCTGCACTTTTGACCAGTCTCGGGAGAATTAATTTTTGGAGGGTCAAATCAACACCATTTTGGAAAAAAATCATAGATATGGAAACTAGATAGGACAGAATTTCTAATGAGCTATCTTGAGCGCAATTTGGACACCTGGCACCCCCTAAAACGTGGAGCTGAAGTAGGCGATGCGCTTTTGAAAATTTTTCTCAGTTTGCTGATATTTTCAAATTTTCTCAGTGTTTTCCAGTTTAACCTTCGCAAGTCAATTTTTACCTATGTAATTCAATAATTTAAATTTAATAATAATTTTTTACACTTACCTAAGGGTAAATAAATTAGGTGAAAACTTTTGATGACATGTAATGAATCAGTTTCCAAAAAGTGAGAGATGAGTCAGTTTGAGCACCCTACACTCTAGGTATCAGTTCAGATTTTGGTGGAACAACTCCTCCATTCATGGGTTCGACCCCTGAGGATGGGAGAGGTTGTTTTGATCTATATCTTGTACTTTTTTCTCATTTCAGAGGTTGGATTTTGTGGTCTTGATCAGAGACTCTAGTGTAATCAGTATTTGGTAGGAAATTAATGAAAGAGTTGCAACTATTTTTTTGGGATACCTGTGGTATGGAAATTTAGCATATTTTCTTCTTATGTTACATATGTATGAATTTATTATCTTCATGACCCATTTCATCTCTATTGTATGTTTATTTTCAAATTGATAAGCAGGATACATCTATTATGCTCTGTTTTGGGAAAATCTTCATAATTTATTCATTTTTTTCAATTTAGAAAGAATACATGCTTTTCCTTGCTCTTTCTAGCTCATCATCAGTTTGATCCATCTCACCCTGGAACCCTAAAGTTTTAGCCTTCCTACCTACCTTACCCCATTGAATGGACTTCAACCCTAATCTTATTTTCCATGACCTAGCCTCTTTGACCTAATTCACCCATCCAGAAAACCAATTCAAACAATAAACCCCAATACTCATACCTAGCCTAAAACCATAATTCATCCAACCCTCTTGGCTGTGACTTTGTGGAGAGATCCCTCTCCGGTTTGGTAGGGCTAGCTACCAAGCTAAAATATTTCTCTGTGGTTACCTCTGTTTGGACTCTTTCTGAGCCGTAGAGATCTGGTGGAGTGATAACACCCTGCATGTCCCAAAAAGCTATGTACCTCTTTTTGAGTTCTAGGAGTTGGTATTCTCGAGATTACCTCAATTTTTGCAGGGTCTACCTTGATTCCATCTTCTGAGATGAAATTTCCTAGCACGATCCCCTCGGTCATCATCACATGGAACTTTTCAGTGCTCAAAGCAACATTAGTTTGTACACAGTGTTCCAACACCTTTTCCAAATTAATTAATGCTATTTCAAAGGCATCACCGTAAGGTGTAAAATCATCCATGAATATTTCAAGGCAGTCATTCAATAGATCCAAAAATATACCCAATATTTCCCTCTGAAAGGTTGTTGGCGCATTACAGAGGCCAAAAGGAAGGACTCTTTATGAAAAAGTACCCCATGGGCAAGTAAAGGTTGTCTTATCTTGATCTTTTGAGGCAATCTATATTTGGTTATAGCCATTGAATCTGTCCAGGAATGATTTTTTTTCCCAGAAAGAGTATCCAGGACTTGGTCTATAAATGGTAAGGGAAAATGGTCCTTTTGGGTGGCCTTATTGAGTTCTCTATAATCTACACAGACTCTCCATTTTTCATTTTTTTTTCAGAACAATGACAAGCGGAGACACCCACTGATTGTCAGAGATGGGATAGATAAAATTGACATTAAGGAGTTTCTATAATTCCTCTTTCACTATCTCCTTAAGTGCGAGATTCATTCGACGTTGTGGTTGTCTAACTGGTTTGTAGCCATATTTAAGGTAAATGTGGTGAGTGCATAGGCTGGGATGGATTCCTTTTGTTATCACTCAAAAAAAGTGGAACATTATTTGACATGGTCATAGAGTTCATATGTCACAAGTTGGTATAGGAAAATTTAAATTTTTCTATCTTTAACCTATCCTAAGTTTCAAAACCCACCTCCATATAGGTTACATCATGTCCCATCAGTCATCATTTGCTGAAATATTTCATTGCCCAAGATTTTGATTTCAAAAAGGACACTTTAGCCAATTTTTCTTCTTTTCGTAGCATTTTACACTGTAAATGACAGTTTTCACTATGAAACTGCCTAATAGTTTCGTAGTGAAACTGTCAGAAAATGAACTAGCCATGCTACGAAAAACATTTTTTCTGTCTATCTTGTCAAATCCGGTGTAGGGTGTCAATCCATGATTAGAAGAGTTAGGATGGATGTCATTCGAGTCAATTAGGGTTAAATCAAGGTACAAAGGTCATGTCTGAGGTCATATTTACTGTTTTTAGCATGCATGAGTCATGATTAAGGCATGATTTGTCATCGACACTTTAAAACATTACCCAATTGAGTCTTTTGTCATTCTCCGCTTCATCTTTTCATGATATTGAGTTCTGGAGAGCTACTTCACCAAGCCAAGCTGGTTGTTGGCATTTTCAAAAGTTGCAGGTGTCACTAATCAAGCGAGACTGATAAGGCATAAAGTCACCATGGCTGCAAGGAAGAAGAATAAAAAAGGTGGTCACTACCTTAGATATGAACCCATGGATATGAATTTATTAAATGAAGACCCAACTGCCTTGGATATATTCAGAAGAACAGGTTGTTTGCAGTTCTGCTAAAGGGTGTAGGGTTGCCATTTGCAAGTTTCTAAGTATTTTCTATCAGTTTCAATGGGACAAATTCAAAGGTGGGAATGTTAAACATCACAGTAACACTAGAGACCATTGCAGAAACAACAGGAATCCCTAGGGGAGTGGAAAAATGGTTTAAAGGCATCAATTTCACCATGCAGGACTGCAAAGAATCTATCAAGATAGAGCATAGTGAAATTGATCTCACAAATGTTATTCCAAGGAGGTACATGAAGGAAAACTACTCAAAGTTGTTGCTGATCATTCAGAAGTACTTCACATGTGAAGGGAGGTTTCACATGGTCTATCTCTATCACCTTAAGTTTCTGCTACATTTTGTGGGTAAGAGGTCTCTTGACCTGCCTTTTTACTTATACAGAAGCTTAGCTAAAATGTTAGATAAGGTTCAGGTTAAAACAGAAGGAAATGAAACCTCTCTCTTTCATCATGGTTTTATCAAGTTGTTGGTGTTAAAGGAGTTAAAGAGGTTAGGTACAAACTAGTCATCTTTTCTGTTCATCAGTGGTTTTGAAGTAGATGCTATCACTCTTAAAATACTTCCCAAACCTAGAGATGTTTCATCACCTACAGTAGCAGAGCAAGTTGAGCCAATAATCATATAGACAGAGCCTTTGTAGAAGGTTGATACACCCAAAGCTACAGCTGCAAAACAAAAGCCAACAATTAGCAAACATGGCAGCAAGAGGGTTACAAGGAGGCAAACAATGGCTAAAGGTAACTTAGAGGAAATCTTGCATGCCATTGATATTGAAGAAACTCCCATAGTCCAAGCTGACGACATAGACAAGGGAGGGAGGAAGCTTAAGAAAGGAGGGAGGAAGCTTAAGTTAGCAAAGAAACTCAGAAGGTCAATGAAATTTTTCAACCACCACTAAGCATCATATACATCTCCTCACCTGCAAAAGAAGATCTAGTCATCAAACAAAATAAGGGCAAAGAGAAAATCACTGAAAAGACAGAAGTTGAAGCCCTTAAGGAGCAGTTGAAAGATGCAAGTGAAGAGATATCAGTCTTGAGGAAAGAGGAAAAGAAGCATAGATCTGAAAGAGTGCAGTTTGAACAAATGAGAAATATTTGGGAGGATCAAGTCACAAGTGTCTCAAATACCTTGGAAAACATAGTGTTAGGGTCCTATAAATATAGGATTCATAATTTTTGAATTGACTTTGATAGTATTGTAAATATGTACATACCTTGCTTTCTGCAAGTTGTTTTCCCATATTTAAAAAAAATGAAAAAATAATTTAAAAAAACCCAAAAAGAGGGTAAACAGTCCTAAAAGAAAAATCCAAGGACTTAGAAAAATATATACCCCAAAAGAAAAAGAGATAAAATAAGACTTGAAAGTGAGCAAGTCCAAATGCCACTACTTTTACTTTTACTGCAAGAATAATGATTATGTGCATAGTGTCATTAAATGCCATAATCCATGATAAGTTAAACTGTTTAATCATAACTTTTCATGCTTTCAATTTCATGTTCTAGATAGTGAATAGATATTTATCAAACAGTTTAATCTTGATAAATCAGTAGATAGGTAGAGAATAATGAGGAGCTTAACAGTTTAATCTGAGCCCTCGGATGAAATAAGGTAGATTTAGATAGTTTTATGCTTTGAAAGAATAAATGTTTTAAGGTTGCAAGCCTAAATGCACCTGCAAAAATGAAGAAAAAATGTTAGAATAAAGCTAGGTAGGTAGAAAGCAGTGGAGCAAGCATGTAATAAATGATCATCGAACAAAATCACTAATTTTCTCTCCCTTATAAGTATTCAGTATTCTAAGCTATCAGTCAAACAGGCTCATCGCATTTCTCTAACTTTTGTTGGGACCAGACCCAAGACTTGATGACTGGTTTGTTAAAAATATTGAGTTCTTATGTCAAAACCACTTCCACCATCATTTACCCTTCATTCATACATTAAAACCCCTTTTTCTAAGTAAAGACACACTTTTACTTAGCAAATCTAAATCCCAAATAATTAACTTCATCCCTTCAAAGGAATTCATAAAACCCTCAAAATTACATTTTATCTTAAGTATTAGTGAAGGAAATATAAAGATGAGTAATGCTTGATTTTATACTATACATAGAGATAAATATGTGTTTTGTTTTTATTACATTACCCTTTCATATTAACCTTTAACATATTTTTATTAAATCCCTAAGAAGTACCCTACCCTAGTTATTAATTCCCTTATATTTAATAAACCCCAAAAAGCCCACTATTATAACATTTAGACCAAAGTCTATTATCCCCATGTGCGCAAATAAAAACCCCAAATTATAAAACCCTTTGGTCTAAAACTATCATTATTGAACTACCCCGCCCCTATAGTTTTAAAAACCATTCAAAGGGTTAAAACTATATAATATAATAAATTGCACCCATATATGTTTTGTTAAAAACATCTCACAAATGTTTTGAATAAAATGCATTAACCCGGTCTATATTCATATAATACGAAGTTTTGTGAATTAAACAAACGTTTATTGATAAAACTTTGGCCACCTATGCATAAACACTCACCCCACATATATTGATTAAAACCCTATATATATGTTTTATACCTTTACCCCTCGACTATATTATAAAGGTTTAAACATATTTTAACCCTTCCGCTGCATATAACCAAGCCTGGTCCCACTACTCTTATCTTGATGTAGCTTCTGAAATGATTTGGACCATTCGCTCACAAACTCTAGATCCAACGACTGACATCCCAAATCGCGTGGAAAAGTTGCGTGTTAAACCAACCACCAAACCGATGCAAAATGGCTGGTTTCACAATTCTCTCTCTCCTCCATGTGTCATCCAATCATTGGATCACGTGAGTTGAGTCCAAAATAGCTTACCACCCAATAGCCGCGCGATAACCACTCACGGTTTTTGTCCATTGAAACCTCAAAACTGCTCTCCCACCTGAATACACCCGGAATGCATAATAAACCTTTGTAAAATAATTTCATTCATCAAAATTTTCTTGCACCTTTAACCCATTGCATTGCCATCTCCTGACTGTAGAAACCCTGTTCAAGCCATTTTCTACCATCTTTATGCCCAAAGCTTGCAAACATTTTCCCAGTAAACCCTTGAAGACTGTTGAGTAGCTGTGCAGTGCTCCAAACAAGCTACTGAAGCCTTCAATTCAACAAAGAACCTCAGAAACCTTTCCAGAAAACAATACCTGCAGCATACCAAGTATTTTTCTCAGAATTCAACCTGCAATCTAGTTGGAAAACCATTTTCAAAGAAAGCAAACACATTTTAATTAAGAAATTGATCAAGAAAATTGCCCAAAATGTCCCAAAAACAGGCCAAGCTCTAGCAAAATTTTCCCAGTAAACCCATTCTCTACTGCGCTCCATTTTTTAAGAAATTTGTGAGTTTTCCACGGTTTAATGACCTGTTTTGAGCTGTGAAACGAGCCAAAAATCCTCTGCAGGTACCTTGAACCCTCTGTAACCCTTTTCAATAGAGTTTTAACCTTATTTCTCAAATAAATACTCAGAAAGCCCCTGTTTTCTGTTTTAAACTAGTCAAAATCCTATAAATCTCTTTCAAAGACCTAATTGAAAAGAAAGCCCAAAAGAAAAAGCTATAATTTGCCTAATTTATCCAAGAACCTCTACTAAATTAAAAAATACTTCTGCAAACTGTCTAAACTTGCAAAAGTAGCCAGAATGACTAAAAAGCAGAGTTCCATAAACCCTTTGCAACTGATCCCAATATTTATGTGCCTAGTTCAAACCATTTCTCACAGTATTTTCCCATCATCAAATCCATTATCCCTCCATGCAGACCTCTGTTTCATTAACAATTATTTTGTCTTGCAGGTCATTAGCAAAAGGAGAATTTGGATAAAACAATCTAAATACTAGTTAAAGATCATTTTTACTCCAAGAATTCACAAGGAAATGAGTTTGAATAGGTTTTCCTAGAACAAGAAGATTTCACACAGTAAACAGAGTAGTAACAGTTTGCAGTGAAAACAGAGACAGTTAAAGTGTATCAGATGAAAGTCACAATAAAGGTTAAAACAAAGTTATAGAGCAGTCAAGGTAAAACAGTAAAAGTAAAAATAAAGGAAGTAATGGTTAAAACAGAGATGAAAATACTTTCACCAACAATGAAATTGATTCAAAGTGAAAGTAAAAACAATTAAAGGAACAAAAAGGTTTAAAGATGAAAACAGAGCAAGAAGGGACATTTTTGCAGAAATTTCCTATTTAAAGCCATTGTTTTTAATAAACTATTGTGACCAATACAAGATGAATTTTGCAACACGAAAGGAGGTTTATGTTCCTAATATGTCTAACTACAAAAACCTCTCTCAATTTTCTAACAGCCATTATGGATTTGGAAATATTAAACAATATTTGAAAGCACTTTTTACACAAAATTCATGTTAAGTCATCATTTTGCAAAGAAGATTGTGGCCAATAAGAAATAAATCTTAAAAAATGGAAGGCAGGTTTTGTTCCTAAGAGACCCATCTACAAAAAGTATTTCACGTTTTGTACAGGTATTACAGAATGAGAGATACATGCACATATTTACAACCTATTTTTCAGAATGTGCAAAGCTCTGTTTTACACATCTTTTTACAGAGCCTATTGTGAACAATTGGAGCCGAATTTTAGGGAACTAATAGAGTTTTATCTCATAAACATATTTATGAAAAATAACTTCTTTCACTTTTTACATATATATTTCGGATTGAGAACTACAAAGGTATCATTGGACCCCAATTTTGCAGAATTTCTGGAGCAGAATGCACAAAGGAAGGAAACAGTTACTGACTTGGATGCCTCATCATCAACTAAGAGTTGATATAAAATTAGAATTATCCTCTTTGCCATCACCTATCCATAAAAAATAGTGCCAAATAGATGCATTATTTTTTAGTGTCCTTTACTTAAGTTCTATTTATGTAAAACAGTTTGAGATATTTGTAAACCAATCTTGATATTTTTTCAAGATATTCTAGTTTAAAATTTGTATAAATACTTCATCTTTAGAAGTATTATTGTGAAATAAGATTGTTGGAGATTACTATAGATATTTTGTTGACTTGAAGGCTGTGTGTTTCAATTTTAAGTAGCAGACTGGATCAACTATTTGGCATCATACTTCAGGATCCCTGTGATAATTTAACTGGAGTGAATTACTCTCTAAACTTGTCATTTGTAATATTTCTTTGTTACATGCATACATCCGTGTTTCAATTCTAAATCTGAATGTATAACTAGGAGTATTACTACAGGACATGTTAATAGCACCTTGTTTTTAACTAGTTATCATTTCTTTGTTTTCTTCTGATTTCCAGTGTAGGGAACCCTTAATTACTCCCTCTCTCATTTAACCTCTATCTAATACTTCCCTTTTCCGGATCAAAGGATCCTTAAGTGCCCTTTATCCCAATCATATCACCTCAAAAAACAATTTTCCATGATCTCCAAGGGTTATCTACCTTGCCCTGAAGACATTTGACCTTTATGCTCTGATACTAGTCCTGTTAGCTTGATTTAGACTCCATAGCCTAATTGACAAGTAGATTTCCCTCTATTCATCCTTTCAAGTGATTTGTTCCCACCAAAACAATCAATCAAAACCAAACTGCCCATTCATAACTAGCCTAACATTTACAAATAAAACAAAGATAAATTTTAAAGAGAGAGCCCTCTTTGAACCCTAAGAAGGCTAGATCCTAGATTTTGAAGTAGGTTTGTGTTTACCTCAAGCTATTTCTTTCTTTAACCTTGAGAAATTACTAAGTGATAACACACAGAAAATCTAATAAAGTGGACTTAGCCACTAAGAAAAGAGTTCAAGCATATCAAAAAGGTAAGCCTACATTTACAATCTAAGAATAGGACACTGAAGGACCAAGTCAAAGATTTTCAAAAGAAATTAGAACTAATTCATGAAGAGCTAGAGAAGAAAGGTTTGAAGATGACTGTGGTTGAGGAGCCTATTGCTCAACAAATCATAAATGAGGAGGAAACACCACAAGAGCCATAAGTTGGGATTAAATATGCTTTATATGGTTCATTACATGCAGAAGATCAATTTTAGCAGCTGGAAGTCAGTTTGTGAAGACAATTTTGAATTGTGAAATTTCTGCACTTTTACACAGTTTCGTAGCATATGCTAGTCTTAAAGCTAGGAAAACACTACAAAAAAACCTGTAGTAGTATTTTTGCCTCTAAAGTCACTTTTTGTAGTTTTCAAGGAGGGATATTGATGGTGGTTATGTGCCATGACTTGATTGACACCATGGAACAGCAAAGGAGCGGATTTTTTGGGTGCAGAAGCTACTTTTTCAACGCTACCAAACCTCGCTACGAAAATGTCATGTTTTCGTAGCGAGCTATTTTTGAAGGTTTTGGAGCATCTTAATGGCCGTTTTGGACAGTTGGACTCCTCCAACATGTAAAGGGAGCTTAACATCAAATATTTATGAGTCGAAGGAAGTGTTGTGGAGACAAGTCATCAACCAAAGCACTCTTTGAAGATAAGGGTTGTGCATTCCTGAAAAATAGGGTTATGTTCCACATGTCTAGGAGAGTCTTAAATATGTAAAGTGGTAATGAACCTATCATGTATCTTTCGAGCATGTGATGCTTATTTTGTAACTGACATGTAACTGTTTCACAAGATAAGGTAGAGTTATTAAATAAATAGGAGTTAGAGTGCTATTAGGAGATGATTTCTTTAAGGTATAGTTGTCAATTTTCTATTAGGAGTTATGTATTTCAATTATGTGATGTTTCATAGGAGAATACGATGGTCTAGCCACCAGGCAGATCATCCTTGTTGTAAATAAGGTCTATTTAAAGAGAAAGCATTGAAGTAGTGAGGGGTTGGATATTTTTTGCACTAAACTGTCAGTTTATGATCTATATCTTTATGTTTTTACCACTTGCATTATATTTCATCTCTATTAATCAGAATTCATAATTTATGCTTTAACTTCCTTTAGTGATGAAATGATTGTGTTGCTCTATGTTTATGTGTGAGTTGCCTCTGTTAAAGACCCCTATCTACCTCAGCTTCCATGTCAAGAAACCTTGCCACTGAAACTACTGATTGTTGACTCCATAAGCCCAATGGTAGCAAGCCTGCATTCTTTTCAACCTTCAAACATAAAAAATCAAGTTACATTTCCAATAGAGTTAGCCATCTATTACCATCATTATTCAATATCATAAAACCCCATTGAGAGAGCCCTCTCAGACTGAAGAGGCTAAGCTTCAGTCAAAAGCTGGTTTGAAACAGTTACCCTGAGTTGTTTCATAAGCAGCCAATCAAGTACAATTTTGTGATAACATTTTGGTGCGTCTATCGGGAGTCTGAAGATATATTTTTCTCGAAATTTTCAAGCCGAACTCTTGAAGGTAGCAGGATCTCAGAATTTGTTTGAGGCTGCAACTACCTTGGTGAATCCATTCAAAATTCTCATGTTCAAAGGTGGCTTCGAAAAGGAGATATAGGAGGAGTAATCTTGACCCAAATCCACCTACAATTGTGGATAATCCAAACACAATTTACGAAGGAATTCAAGGCAGTTCTGCATAATCAGGTACTCCATTACACACAAAATACTTGTCCTTTGAAGTTTTAAGAAGTCCTGAAGATAAAAAATTTGATGATAAAACTTAGGAAGTCTTGTTTAGGTCTAAAAATGAAAAAAAAATTGATTGAGATTGTTTTAGACCTACAAAGAAGAGGTATTTATACTTCAGCCTTAGTGACCAAAAAGATAAAGAAGAGTTCTGGGAAGCAGACACATCAGAGTTATTGTTAGAGAGGGAATATTTGGATAGATTGAAGGAACTAGACACATTTGAAATCTTGGTTAGAAGAAAATCTAGTGTCCCTCTACATGACTAGAGTTCAACTATAACTAGACAACAAAGATTAACCATCCCTCTCCTAACAGTTCCTCTTCCTCTACTATTGTTGTTCCTAAAACTACCACAAATTCAAATTATCATAGCAAAGAAATGTGTGCCACCTCCACTCCGCCGCACCCGCTAGGTATGCCCATCTTGTTCTCCCAGCTTGTTCTTAATGCCCTTCCTAGCAAATATTATTCTAGAATCAAAACTTGGGAAGTGAAGAGATTATAGCTGACGAGCATCCGGAGCCAGCCTGCAATACCAGGATCTTCATAAAGTAATGCTTATAAACATACATGCTCTAATTTGCCCAATTCACTCTTTATGCAGAAACTTTCTTTCATATTTATGGTTATAAAGCCCTTCCACAATAATCCTTTCTTAAACATCATATTATTTATTTGTCAGATTAGAGATGCCTCATAACACCAGAACTATGCCTTAAGTCCCTCATTCATTTCATCGCCAATAGTCCTCATGTGTTTATACACCATCACAAAATTCTTCCTGTATGTGTTGGATTCAGTTAAATGCCCTCTTGAGTTATCAAAGTTATTTAAACCCCAATAAACTCAAATTGGGCAATCTCAACATTTTTCCCAAATCAAAATTTCAATAGTTGGCAAATTCATACAACACCATTATTATACGGAAGCCTTCACATAAATTCCATAAAACTCACCCATCACTCCCTATTCATTCAACTCAATTCAGCAACATGAGTATATGAGTTCAATATTCCATAATTTGAATAAAACCAATTAGACCATGCGCTCATGGTCTTCCCATGCAAGCATTATAACAAAGTTCTACTTTTGAACTTAATATGAACCTCAACCAAAATTTATTATGCCAGCGTTATTCAACATAATTCCATTGTATTCATATGTGCGCCCTTTTTATTTAAATACGCTGGACATGGTCAATAAAATCTACACATATGAAATCCTTCTCGCATTGACTTCATTACCACCATCTGCCAGTTCTTTTCAGTGATTCAATACATATCAGAGCAATCACTCAAATATCATTTAGGAATACTTCCAGCGTTTACACAATTCATCGAATTCTGGCTTTGTTTAAAATCGAATATCAATAAATAACTGCTTACCTTTCAATGTGGATCGGACCTGCTCTTCAATTATGCGCTATCAATTCATCTGATTAACATAAAACTTCTACAGTATGATTTAAGAACCGGATGACATTAACCTTGCGCTTTTAACATAAAAATCATCACTTCGTTTATTAGCTAGAATGTCAAGCAGCATCCATACCATTTGTTTTACTTGCCAACGTAAAACATTTCATTGCACCCCAAAAGAACGCTTCTGCCATCGATTTATCTCTTCACTTGTTGCGTTGTTGAATACTGGGTATTACCACTTTTAAGCAGAATGGTACACTTTCTATTGCATCGATTTCTATATACATCGACCATTTAAAGCTGCGCTTCAGCTCACAAAACAAGGTTCAATTTTCATATGCAACTTCAGCATTTTTATACATGGTAACAAACTATGAGTTTAAACTCTGTTAGAGCCATGAAACCGACCCAAACAGAGGCTTCAACGCCCGGATTCGGTCTTAAAACAGCTGCTTATACACTTCTCATGATTTATGCAATTTATGCAACCAAAACAGTGTGTGGTCTCCATTTAAATTCGATTTGATACTGCACGCATCCAAACTCAGCACTATATATATATATCACATCAAATGTCAATGTAATACTACCTCATCGAATTTTCCACAGCTTGGAAAATCGAATTTCATTGTAAACGCTGTCACCTGCGCCCTTTTCAACTTTGAACAGGGATTTTAACATTCCACCATGCATGCATCGAATAGCAATTTCTGCTATCGATCCCTCCAGATTTCAAAAGCTTTACACTGCAGACTTGTACTAAAACGCTGGTGCTCTCCTTTCATTTGCAATTAATTGAATTCAAACTGATATAACAAAACCATTCGAAAGCACATGTCTAGATAACAATTTCTATATTAAAATCAATCCTTTTAACTTTGTCACATAAATCGATTCCACCATTTCTTTGATTGCAGGATTCCATTAATCGATCTTTCCAACAATTAATTCCTCAACCATATATATATACATTTAACCAGAAAATACTATAACTTTCGCAACCAATCTCCAAATGTATATATATATTTATAATCTGAAATCAAAACAAGATTACTTACAGACTTTGTTTGGCCTGATATTTCAGATTGATGGCCCTTACAAAATGCCAGAGGCGTACAGCCTTGGCTATTCAAGTCTTCTTCAACCACTCTCACTCACACTCACTCATGGTTTCTCTCACAAAAAGCCCTCCTATTTATACAATTTCTAAAAGCCATCACATTAAATGCTCAATCTCTTAAAATCCTCAACAAACCCCTAAATCTCTCAACATCCCTAAAGGATAGGTTTTTATCCCTAGAATCCTTCAATTTATTAATTTTCCTCATATCCTTTTATTAATAAAAAGATATTTACATAAATCCTCACCTTCTCCTATTTAATTCAAATTAATTAATAAAATATTTAAAATCATCACACCCCATATTCATAAATTAATATTATCAAACCCCATATTTACAAATGGGAAAA